>NNCF01131817.1:411579-513311 GCA_002313205.1 Laupala kohalensis | reverse complement strand
ATATATATATATAAATATATATGAACATTTATATGGGATGGAGAAACATGCAGTATTAATATTTCTTGAAGTATATCAAATACATCCATCATTGGTATCAGAAAATATATGTGGCATTATTGGTTTATTTGTGTGTTGGGACCATGTGAGGATGGCATGTTTGCGATATAATGAATACGTCAAATATATAGCCAAATACAGGTAATACGCTACACAAATAGCGCAACGTNGTATAAGAGACAGTGCCAGCATAACAAATTGTACATACTACATATGTGAGATAGTAATAAATTGAAACTAACTTTCTTGCCGGCCCTAAAGTCGCTAGATGAACATCTTACTGTCTTTTATTTGAAATTTGAAAGTATAATAAACTTTCAGAAAAAAATTCAAAACATTTAGCGACTTTTTAGTCTTATATGTAACGTAAAAGTGTTATGTAAATGTTATTTCGTTGTAGACAGAAATCGATGAATTTTCGTATCTGCAGTGCGTTAGCTGACCTCCTATGTATTTTATCATTATCATCTTTCATTTCAGTTTACGAAAAGTGTATTCTACGTCTGTTTGGTCCTTTTACACGGCTAAATATTATTCAAGTTTTTGAAAAAGTAAACTAGTGTAGCAGACAGAAGTTATTTTACTGGGTCTGTACCAAACTTTTGAGCGCAATACCGCTAATGCAGATGTAAAACATACTATTTGCACATTACGAATAGAAAATTGATGCAAAATCGTGGGAAACGTTTTTGAGAAATTTCAAAAGAGTACATTGACCTTCATGTGACGCATCTCTTGTATTAAAAATTAAAAAATAGAGCTCGTGCATCGACAACAAGTAAATCCTACCGTAAATACGAAATGTGAAATAAATGTATTTATCCATTTACTCAGAATCACTGCGCAGAGACGGTCGGACAGACGGACATTATGCCAAAAACCATTTTTTCTGAATCAGGAATCACCAGAACGGACACTTCCTACAAAATATCACTTTCGATTATTTTCGGTTACAATATTTCCATGTATTACGTATATGAGTAAAAAGTTTGAAACTTTAAGACGATGAACACGACACATATAACCATTGAAATTATTTAAACTAATTCAAGACGACTCATATTTGTTACAACAATTTTTTATGCGTGAATCGTAGGAAGTTTTACTACTATTTAACTTATATTACACACCATATTTACAAACATTAAAATATTTAATAAAAAATAATGATTAATTTGAATCATATGTTTTGTAAAATATGTTACAGTTCTATCAGTTTTATATTGTTATAACAATAGCGTAGGTTGCAGTTTTGGTTACTCCTGTTAACTCTGATTGGATTTGAATGATCTATAAGGTAGCATTTTAATTTTTACTTCGTAGATATAAGTAAATCTCTGTTGATTTTGTTACTTAGTGCCCTTGGTACCCTCAATGTACTACTTCCACCGCCCTCTTGATTGTCGGAAGTACACCTCTGGCGCATGGCTGGCTATTTGAATATGTGAGATTTGAACTTACAACCAGCTCACAATGATTTGAACCAACTTTGTGTTAAGGGACGCCGACATACCACATCTGACAAACCAAAATCGTTCGCGAGATCTGAATCTCGACCGATCACATCTGCGGCGATATCTGCACGTGTATGGCCCGCTCTTCGTACATCCTCGAAAAGTCGATCATTATTGTGGATATCTCAAAAAATTGTAAGACTTGCTATACTTACATTAAGTATTTGTAAATTGATATTTTACTTAACTGAATTTATTTAAGGCCATGGTATGGTACGGATTTAGTGATAAAATTTTATGAATATCATTGAACTTGACTATATTTCAGTCTTCCGGTTACATGGTGGATGCGTCCAATCGCGTCCTTGGCTCTATCTCTAGTCCCGCCGTTTCGGCTACCTTGTTTAAGGAGTCTTGAAGATTTACCGGTGTTATTTTCATCAGCTAGGTGTGTATATTAACGATCTTCAATAATTTTATTTATTATTTCCCTTATTTAAGAATTCAGATTTATTGGAAATTTGCGAAAATTGAGCGAGGAATAATATAAATTGTAAATTTTCCAATTCGATTAACGTTTGTTGACCAATTCGTGGCTCGTTTTATTGATTATACTTAATGTGAACTCAGTATTACATTGCTGTTTATTGTAATGTTCATTTTATTGGATGAAATTTTGTAAAATTTGCGAAGGCACGGGTGAATCATTGTTTTCCATTTTGTGGTAGGATAATCATAGTGCATATTTTACTTTTTAAACCGCATAAATTGATCATTGATATGACTAATTTCACAAATTAAGCTGCTTTATTTCGTTGATTGTTTTAAAGAGCTAATAATTCAGGTTTTTATATTTTTGAATCTGTGGAGTAGCATCGAAGAATGATCTATTCCAATTTTGGTTGAGTTGTATGTGAAAGGAATATGAGGTATTGAACATTCTATTTATATTATTTGGGCTCCTTTTTAATATCAGTAAAGTGTTGAAGTATTCTCCTATGTAATTTTTTTAGGTCCTTTCTTTGTGATTACATGTAGTTATGAACTGAAAAGTTATTCATGAGTTTTACAGATGATGGACAGGAAATTTTCTTTCACCATTACTATTGATTAAAAAGTAGGTTGATACATCTATTACAGTTAGCAACTTGTTAGTTTTATTATAGGAAGAAAAATTTTTCTTGTAACCTCTATGTAATGCTATAAATTGTAAATTTTGAGTAGACTTCTTTAATTATTTTCCTGTATTAATTATGGTTTATAATTAATGTGATCAAATTGATCACTGCATAGCAGAAATAAGTTTTAACTGGAAGTATTTCATTTGTATTATGCCTTATGTATGGCTATCCATTAATGTTTCATAGTACTTATTTTTTTAGCATCGATGTAATTACAAGAAAATCGATTTAATGCTTTCTTATTAAATAGTATATGAATCACTTTTTTGAGAAACCTCTCATATCTAATTGATTTTTCATTGTACTTGTCTGTGACTTGATATATTTAAAGGTAAATGCTTAGTTTCGTAAAGGAAAAGCACATACAGATGATCAGAAGTTGCAGTTAAACGAATTGGTTGAAAAAACCTCGTGTATTGTACGTGTGTAGTTACTCAAATAAATGGGAGCCTACTCTTAATATATGATTATTAGTGGTTTCTTTGATAAGTGGTACACATTTTTGAAATTCAGTTAAATATTTTTTTCTTTATGGAATAAAATTCTAAAACAAAATCTCGTACGTATTTAATACTATTCAGACATGATGCCAGTATTCCATCATCCCTGATATGTATTGGTTGTTATACTGAAGAATGTTCTTGACTGATATTCTCGTGATTCGAATGTTCTTTCCTGATATTCTCGTGATTCATAAGGGGAAATGTTTTTTTAAAAATTTGATTTGATTTTGAGAAATTTATCGGTTGTGGGCCAATTTACTAAAATGTTAAAATTTCTAATATTTGTGAAATAGTTTTTTTAGTTTCTTTTTTTGATGTAGTTTATTACAACAATCATCAGTTTCCAATAGTTTGGTCTTTCACACGATTTCTTTATATATTTCAGTAGATATAAAAACTTGAGTCCTCTTGTAAGAAAGTGCTTTTGCAAGCTCTTTTATCAAAAAAAGTTTGATATGAAGAGAACAAACTTGTTCACTTTGTTCTTTTAGTTGTCTGG
Organism: Laupala kohalensis; assembly: GCA_002313205.1. NCBI lineage: Eukaryota > Metazoa > Arthropoda > Insecta > Orthoptera > Trigonidiidae > Laupala > Laupala kohalensis. Next base: position 509,614 of record NNCF01131817.1, on the reverse strand, counting down.
TAGATTTCGTAATCTAAGGTATTGTTCAGAGTTCATTGTTTCTTGTAAGTGTTCAAAATTGCTGCTGCTATAAAATTATATTGGCTTTCAAAACAATGCAGTAGATGGTGTGTTGGGATCTTTAATTTTAATACTTTTCATATCATAATTTATTCTTCTTTAATTTTACAAATTTCAACGTTTTGTTAAAATTGTGAAAAAAATAAACTATATAGAAGAGTAAATAGTGATGTTAGAAGTATATGTTCTTTTTGATTCATAAATTGATAGTTTGTATACAGCTGAAAGTACACTACTGGACTGGTGTATTGGACAACTAGTTAGCAATATTCTTTACAATTAGGTATTTCAGGTACCTTTGAACTTAGTTGAGGGAAATTATTACGAGTATTTAGAGTAGTAATGAATTTCCAGTCTATTTGGACTTCTCTTTTAGTCTGTTATGTCAGAATATCGAAAATGTTAGCCAATGACGATTTTTTTCTTTTAGTAGAATACTAGGGAGACGATTGGTTGATTTACTATTGTTAACAAATTTCCTAAAATACTTGATATCATAGCACACTGAATTTTGTACATTTGATTAATAAAGTTCAAAATCTCATCTTGATAAAAATTAACATTTACTTCTAAGAGCTGCAAAAATTTCATATGATTTTTTAAATTAATTTAGAGAATATTTCTCTTGAAGTAATCTCTTACAATACTTAATAATGCTGCATTGAAAAATACATTCGAAAGAGAAAAATGTGTACATCAATGTCCCTGCATGGTATACTTGTGAACTTAAAACATTGATAATTCAAAAAATATGGGCTCATAAAAATAATAGAAAATTCTATTGAATCAAATACAATTTTTGCAGCTCTTAGAAGTAAATGTTACTTTTTATCAAGATGAGATTTTGAAATTTATTAATCAAATGTACAAAATTCAGTTATGATATCAAGTATTTTAGGAAATTTGTTAATAGTAAATCAACCAATCGTCTTCTAGTATTATGCATCTAGGCTCACAAACATACTCTGAACGTTTAGACAATGTTATCGCTTTTGCTGCTTATTTTGAGAAATCTTATAGATCTTCAATTGATTATGATGAAAACGAGATCTTAGATGAGAGAACATCTTTTGTACTTGATACATTAGATATTTCTGTTGTTGATATAAACACAAATATAAGTAAATTGGATGAAAATAAAAGTGCAGGACCAGATAGTATATCGCCAGTTTTACTGAAAAAAATGGATATTCATTATTTCGGCTATTCTTAAAATATTGTTTGATAAATCTTGCCACTTTAAGTCTCTGAGCCACTTATTTGGAATGAAGCATTTATAACGCCTATTCATAAACAAGGTTGCAAGAATGAAATTTCTAATTATAGACTGATATCAATAATGGAGTGCATTCCAAAACTTTTTGAAGCCATTATTACAGATAAATTGAAATTTACAAGAGAAGTACCGAATTCCACCGTGATTTTTGAATAATCAACCAAACTATAATGATATAAGTATCAGAGCACAGGATGATAAAAGTCACAAGGAAGAGCAATTTCATAACTTTCACGCATTGAATATTATTTACATTTGGGAATACAAGATCTTATATCAAATTATTATCATTTGATATATTATTATTTTGAAACAAATTTATGTAAGAAATAGTGTCCGATAACATGTTTGATAATAATTTCTTGCAAAGTGTAGTTTTTGTCAAATGATGAATAACTAAAAAAATCATCTCTATTCCAATATACATTTGGAAGATTAAAATCTTCAAATAAGATCCAATTTACTTTTGGATATTGTGCATCTAGATTTTCTAAAGTTTTGCAAAATGATGACATAGCATTTTCTTGTGCTAGAGACGGAAGATATATAGTGCATCATTTTTACAATTAACACATACAAAAACTTGTTCAACGTCAGGCGACGATTCTAATAAGTAGCTTTGAAATGTGTTTCTAACTGCTATCATAGCCACCCCTTTTAAACCGACTAGAATGACAATTCCTATCAGATTTATATACATTAAAATCAGTCAATTTCAGTTCTGTATTTTCTATATTTAAACTAAGAAATGTTTCTGTGAAATTAATATAACTATAAGAAATGTAATATGATTTACTCAGTTTATTCAGTTTCGTTCACAATCCTCTTACATTTTGATAATAGCAACTCAAATATTTACTTCTCTAATATTTATATATTAAATATTTACTTGTAATCCTTCCTTTGATTGCAATACTGGTAGATTTTTTAAGATTAGTATTTATTTTATTTTTACATTCTTTAAGACAACCCCGAATCTCAATAATGAGAGAGTTAACAGCATTTGGATCATGCAATGGTTTAAATGTATCCCGTTTTTACAGAACTAGCTACCTTATTGAGTTTATCACTTTTGTGAACAATTTTTGATTGTTGTAATTCTTTATTTAATTGGATATCTATCTTGATAGGCGAAGGATAATTATCTGGGGTAGGGGTAATTAATTTAAAAGTTTTGGAATTATTTATCATTTTGTAATAAAACATTATCAATGCATGTTCCACCACAATCACATGGTTTAGATATATCTATGATAAGAGGGATGGTCCCTTCTTATTGTATTGTACTTATTTTCATATATTTATACACGTCTATAAAAGGTAATATGAAACATTTAAAACCCGCAGAATGTAAATATATGTGCGCAGGTCTGATACTTGTACTAAATTAAATATATCTAAAAACTGGAAGAGCTAGAAAATCCCCAGAAAAAATCAGAATATATAACACGGTATGTCATTGGCAGTTTCAAATAAAACGAGAACAAAATTAAAACTATTGTAAATAATTCGCATGAAATAAAAAAATTGCATGATTTAACAATAATGAAAATTGTCATATTGAATACTACAATAATAAAAATTATATCTACATTTTCTCCTAACAGGACTTTCAATATTAGTCTTCTTTTTTTATTACCAACGTCAATTTTGAGGTTTATAAGTTTTTTTTTTTTTTTTTTTTTTTGGTGGGGCTTTAGGGCAGTAGCACTATATTTAAAATTGTAGCACTATATTTAAAATTTATTTCCCCTACTTCTACTCTATAATAGGGTATAGCCATGTTATTATAACTACTTTTCTTATTCCTAAAATGTTTTTGTAAATGTTTTTAATGATTAAAAAAGTACCTTTGAATAATTTTGAGCATAATAAAGCAGCGACCCTGAAGTTGATGCCAAACAAGCATTGAAACATTGGCCATGTATTAGTGAATACATTTAAAAAAATTGAATGTCTATAATATTCACATATGGCATCATTATAGACATTCATTAAAAAAAATGTATTCACTAATACATGGCCAATGTTTCGATGCTTGTTTGGCATCAACTTCAGGGTCGCTGCTTTATTATGCTCAAAATTATTCAAAGGTACTTTTTTAATCATTAAAAACATTTACAAAAANTGGTGGACAATAAACTATTTATTCTGTGATATGTTCGTTGTGATCAAGAAGCCATGTGGAAGATCCGAAATTAGATCTTTGTTAACAGAGAACCGTCAGAGCAGGAAATACATAGCTGCTTTTATCATATTTCCGAAAAATACTACGCACAGTTTGTCACAGTGGTTTTAATCAGCTGTTGTTGGTCACATGGTTCTGTCGTGTCTCTCTCCCTTCCTCCAAACACCAATAAGATGACGAGTCCTAAAGCCCCCCCCCAAAAAAAAACAAACAACAACAAACAAACAAACCATATGGTATCCTTCAATTATACATATATCAATACAATCAGAATAGAGTCAATATTTTATCTAAGTCAATAAACTTTATTGTAAAAAAAGTAGTTGCAAACTGCTTATAACCACGTGGGGGCAATAAACTAAGTTACTCTCCAGAAACAAGCAAGGGACCATCCCATCAATTCCGATCGTGGTCCCATGGACAGTGGAAGATTTAGTATTTATAAAATAAATTATTTAATAAATATGTTCTGTTATCCATTTATTATTCCAAAGTAAATTGTAGATATTTGTGCATTAAAAATTCAAGATTAATATAACAAAGGTATTAATGACGTTCCCGTCCAAGGAAAATTCCCCACTACCCAGAGAAAAACACAGGATTAAATTGGATGCTTCGAATCAGGTTAGGTTAAATTGGATACTCATTTAAACGCAAGGATACGATTTTACCAGCTAATACGGTTTTTAAGCCACGTTATATACTAATAATTTAATATACTTCTTAAATTTTGTCTTAGAGTATTGGGAAGAGGCATTATTTGTGCCTGCATATTTAATATTGTAATTTGTATCGAATATATTTTGCCATTATGACCAATCCTTCCACTTTTGAAGCATGTGCTAACATTATTAATAACATATTATTAATATTGACTGTTACCTGAATGGTAAGATACAGACAAGTAAAATACATCTCAAGTGGGAATCTGCACGGGAGATGAGGTTCAACATATAAAATGCCTGGGACTGACAATAGATAAGAACTTATCATGCACAACACAAGTTGACAGAGTATGCAGCAGGATTAGCACAGGCTGCTGTCTTGAGAAGACTAAGCCTAATGAGTTACAGGGAAGCAGTAGAAATGGCTCACTTTACTCTTAGTCAAATATTAGTTACAGCATCATTAATTGAGGCAATTCCTCAAAGACCAATTTGCAGTCCTAAAAATCCAAACAAAGTCTGTTCGAATAATAGTAAATTTAAGGCTTAGGAACTTGTGCAGAGGTGCATTAGGAATTCTTACAGCAGTTTCCGTCTACATTATGGAGGGCATACTCTTTATGAATACTCATGGTCCTGAATAAACATGGGTACTTAACCGGAAACACAAATGGATATAGACTTGCAACCCATCATTCAGCTCTCATTGAAAAGAAGCCATCTTAGGTGGGAGGTAGAGTGATCAATACCCACAGAACTGAAATACCACCAAGCAAAACAAAAGTTAACTAGTAAAATGGATTCAGGCTCGCTCTCTCTACACAGAAGAACTTTAGAACTGGAGACTTACTAAATAAGTAGAGAATCTGGTCACTTATTTTATAATGTGTGATAATTTTAGATCTGAGATAAGTTGATTTTATGGTCTGTATGAGAAGGTAGGATGGAAAATATCTTTAACTCTTGTGAGATTAATTTTGAATTTACTGTAGCATTGTCTTTATAAGACTAGATTTGTCATTAATTTACATTTGCATAATAGTCAAATCACCTAAGTATTTTACATTTAGATATTTATTTTTCTTAAATAATGTTAAATAATGTCTCTTTTTGCCTATCTTCAACAATATGAAAATTGTGAATGTTCTCGGAGCCATTGTCATTTAGATTTAACCTAAGTTATGTCAAGGTACAGAGAATGATTTGCATGATTTTGTTTTGTACCTTATTTCATTAATGTTTGTATTTAATAAGGTATGTTAAGCATAGATGTAATAAGTGTATGAAATGTTGAGGTATTTTACTCATTTAAACGCAAGAAACCATTCAATGTAAGCAAAAAAATTGATGTAGAAGAAAATAAAATTTTAAACTGTAGTTTGCTTACCACTTTATTAATATTTCAGTTTACGATTCTAATATTGCTTATTAGTGAAAATTTGAATTTAAATTATGAATTTGGAGTAATAAAGATTTTCTTAATACAGAAATGAAAACTGCTCCATCGAGATCACCTAGTCGGAGATCACCCTCTTCTCGAATGTCTCCACGCTCCCCAGGTTTTAGAAGAGGTCGTAGCCCAGAGAGGAGACGTAGAATGTCTCCTCCTAGGAGCCGTGAAAGAAGAGAATTTAAAACATCACCAAGAAGGTAATCATACCTCTGCAGTCCTTGTGTTAAATTTGATCTTTATTCTATATGATTTTCAATTTGAATTGAATTTGTTTTATTTATGAATAAATCCCAGGCCATGAGGCCTGCTCTTCCACCATTTCACCTAATATATCTATATAATTGAATTTCCATTTATTGGAAAAAAATAAATAAATATTACTCTGAAAGTATTTTACAATATTACATAGAACAGGGTGACGAGCGACAGGGAAATCCGGGAAAAGTCAGGGAAATTGCTCACTGCTCTGGGGGAAAAAATTTAAAAGTGATAACAAAGATCGTCAAATTAAAAAATACACCACAAATTCTATAAAAATCTTTGTTTTTTCTTATTAGATATAATGCTGCTTGCTCTAACTCAATTACTCTCCCTTGGGAAGTGCTGTTTCACTTATTGCCGAAAGTAACCAGTTGTTTCTACAATAGTATCGATGGAACATCATTAGGGGTGTGCCAAACAGTTCCAGTCACGGAGCTATTGTAACGGCTCCGCGACATCTGTGAAGCAGTTCCAACAAACAACTCTATTGCAATGAATATGTCGTGACGATCATACTGTTTCGCTTGAATCTTTCTTTGTAACAAGTGTGTCATTATTAATATTTTAATGATATGACACATTGTTACATAAATTATTTTGACAATTGTGACTGGTTTTATTTTCATGTATTCACTTGCCGTATTTCTGAATACACGCATTTCATAATAGTTTTGGAAGTTTATGAAAACAATTTACGGAACTTTGATTTATTGTTTGAACTGTTAATGGAAGTGTTGGTGCTATTGCGACAATGCAACACAGACGGTTCCAAGCGGAACGTTAAGTCTGTAGTTGGAACGCTCTATAGTTGCAACTAAACAATCACTCTGATTGAAGAAAGATTTAGTAATTATTGATAATTTCCTTTTATGAAACTACTACTTTATTTTTATAAGATTTCACTTGCTGGGGTGTTTTTTTTAATGGTTGAAGTAATTTTTTGTGCATGTTAATGTTATGTGATAATAGTCAGGAATATTAATCCAATGGTCAGCGAAAATAAGGGAAAAGTCAGGGAATTTTGAGATGGAGAATCACTGGCCAACCTGAAAGGGAAATTTTCTATTTTAATAAACTTCATAGCTAGCTTGATAACCATTTTCATTTACTCTTGTCTATCTATTTAAATTCAATTATCTGGTAATGGGTAGTTAGCAAACAAACTACTTCTCTGAAGTAGTTCACTTGCTCAAACGATGAACCTTCTGTCTTCCTCAGAAAAGTAGAAGTTTGCAAGTTCCAGAAGCTTTACAAACAATGAAGCTTGTGCTGTAATATTTGTATTAATCAGTTATTTATGTCAATACATTTATTTCAAAACATTGTGAGAAATTGTAAAATTGTCTACGAAGAAGCTTGTATGTTTGTTAGTGTTAATTTTCTTAGCAATTTCTTTCAAGCTTTAAAGATAAAGAAATTAAACTACAAAAACAAAATAATTTTACCTCAGAGGAGTTGGTTTGTATGTTGCCTACAAATGAAGACTTGGAGGGGGGCTTTAAGGGCTTGTCAACAGCAAGGTCATTAGAGCCCAAAGACGTAATTGCAGACTATTAGATTTGTTAATGAATCCACACACAAATGAAGACTCGTGAATGAATGCACACACAAATGAAGACTCGTGAATGAATGCACACACAAATGAAGACTCGTGAATGAATGCACACACAAATGAAGACTCGTGAATGAATGCACACTCCTAGTGAAGTCTCACTGATGATTTTTTTTGTATCGATTTTCATATTATAAGAAACTGTGTGGGGTGTTAGCCAGCACATGGGTGTACTAAAGCTCTATTAAAATATCAAACTTTTATAGAGATTTAGGATCTTCTAGTTTACTTCACATGTGGTATGCTTCACAAGCAAGCTGTGCTCGAGGCTCATGAAGCATTGAAATTATTGAACTAGATGAATCAGTTCGTGGATGAGTTCTTATGTGGGAGTGAGCTAACCAACTACTTCACGTCTGTAAACTACTCGTGGCCCATCACTAACATCTCTCATTTTGCAGTATTAATTTGCTACATTTTTTTGTCATTTAACTTTTTTTCTTAAGTATTCTTCATTATATTGAAGCAAATAAATTATTGCAATAATTCGTTGGCCACACACTCCACTTACTTTTTGAAACACAAACTAGTTTTGGAAGCTGTTACTGCCAATTGCAAACAGTTCTCTGGTGGCAGGCGGGTGGATGAATTTTGAAATAAAATTATTTTTAAATGGAACAAAATTTAACAATCAGTTCTTGAATAGCTGAATGAACTGTTGTTCCCAAACCAACAGTTCAAAATGCCCACCAACATTGTTCTACAATTGTTACGTTTTCATCAATTTTGTCTTTCATTCCAAAAATGTGCCACTACAGCTGACTTTTCCAATTGTCCAAATTTGATGTGCTGATTTCTAAATTTCTTTGTGTTTGTCCAATATAAACTTTATCACAATCATTGCAATTAATTTTGTAACTGATACATTAAGAACAGGTACTTTTTCCTTATAATTAGCTTTAATTAGGGACTTGTGCTAAATTTATTTTGTGGAGGCAAAGTGATATTTACTACTTTGAAAATTTTTTGGAACTTCTGATTCAAGCTAGGATGATATGTAAATTTTAGGTATCCTTTTTCCTTTTTTGACTTTTTTAAAGTTCTTTATTTTTGTACCATAGTTTGTTTCTTCAAGTTTTTTTAATCTTTTTATATATCAAAGTTTTCAACATTTTGAATCTTAAAACTTTTTTTATATTTTCTTCTGTAGTGGTCATAAAGCTACTGAAAACTTCAAATGTAAAAAGAAAGACTAGAGGTTGAATTTACTTATGGATTAAGAGTTTCAATAATTGAAGTACTCATAAAGGAGACTTGTAGTGTGATTTCACTTTTGAAATTTTTTATGATGCCAATATAGGATATTTTAGATGTTTTGTGTTTTTTTTCTGTTTCAGTCAACAACCTCCTGATTTTCCTATACCAAGAAGAAGTAGATCTCCCCTAAGAGAATCAAAAAGGAGGTCTTTTTCTCCTAAAAGGAAGTCACCAAAACGAGAGAGAGAGCGTCGTGAACCTGAACATGAACGCGTCTCCAGGCCCATTAGTCGGAAACGATCCAGGTTAGTTCAACACTGTTAGTCTTAAGTATGAAATTTGCATGTTTGGGGAAGATAATATTGTCATTTTGTTTATTCATCTACAAACAAAATGTTATTAGTACTTGTCATTGTGTAGTATTAAGTTGGGATAAAGTTCTCAGGTAATGTTTAGCTTCTTATTTTGTGTTAACCAGCATTCAACTGAATATGTTGGATAAATGTATTTGCCTAGATTTGGATTGGAGTAGTCTCTTTTACCTCAACGTGTAGTACTTAATGCTATCATATAAAGAATTATTTTCATAAAAAGGATTATCGAAGATAAATAGATCAAAAATATATTTGTATAATGTGAATAGACTCCATAGTACACTTGTTGTACAATCATTTAGTGATTCTACAATTTTATCAAGATGGGAGTAACATTTTTATTTATTTATTTACGGACTGTGAGTTTGTTTTTTCAAAGATTAAGAATACCCATAACTACTGCAGAAAATATGGACTTACATTAAGTAGACAACAGGGGTCTACATGTTCCAATGTTCCAATATCATGTGAGGTAAATTGCAAGTGTTATAGGAATTATGCTGCTCTTTTGGTGGAAAGGTTGGAAGATAGTAGGATAAATTTTCTAGTATGATTTGTACCAATTAAAAAAAATTATGGTTTGATAGAAGTTTCTATTCATTTCTGTGTAGATCAAAAACTCCGCCTGTGGCTGTGGGACCACAGATCAGAGAAAGTGTTCCCAGACTTGGTCCATATAGTGGAGCTACTGAAGTTCCAATTCAGAGCAGAGTGTACCAAGGACCTGATTCATATAATGCAGGTGAACCTGGAATAGAAGTGGAACATTCAGGAAGAAGTATTAGTTCAATCAGTGAAAGGTAAGTAAAGGTGTGGCTCATTTTCTCTATAAGAATTGAGTATTCATATTCTATTGAGTTTACAGAACAATTGTTTCATTTGGATAGACTTTTTTGGAACATTCTTGGAAATAATGTATCTGTATTTTGCTGAGTGCAGTGCTGCATGTTCTTTCCAACAATTTGTTAGGTAGAAAGAAATATTCAGAATATGGAGATAAATTTCATTCCATTTCTTCATAAATTTTATGATTGTATTATTGGTATGTATCAGAGTAACTCCAAAAACTGGTTATATTTCTGTGGCAAATGACTATGTGATTGATTCATCAATCTTGACGCCTAACAAATTGTTTCTAAAAATTCAGTTAAGTGTCCTCAATGTGACTACTATTTCTCAGTATGAGGTGAATAGTGGTATCTCTCTTTGTTCTATAATATTGAAGGGAGGGGTATATCAATCTGAACAATATCTACATTAGCATGTACAAAAAGTGTTGCCAGGTTGTAGAGGGGCTTTCTTCTTTGGTTGACCTTCACTGTTTGTCTAATTACATTAATAGTACACAAATTTTTATTTCCTGAATAATGCAGCATTGAAAAAAAAAAATTTCAGCTGAAACTCGGGCTCTTTTCTATGCTGATACAGTGATTGTAAGCCTATTGATTTGTATTTGTTTCACAAAATTTATTTTGAAAAAGTAATTCTCAGTGATGTTATGATAATTAAATTAAATATAGTGGAACCTGGTTATAAGAGACCTGCTTATAAGTGATTCCCACTTATAAGTGGACAATATTAGAGTATCGAGGATGAACATAGAAAAACAATGTATTTATTTCCCATTTGTAAGAGAGACTATGTAACAGTTTCCTGCTTATAGTTGACAAAATATTTTCCCCACAGTCAATTCCATCCTATTTTTGGGAGACAATCAAGGAAATGTTCGTGAAGTTTCATCCAATAGACATTATTACGCAAACATGCATGGTTCACTGACATACGCAACAATATACAAGGAATTAAATACTTAATGGAAAATTCAGTGGTTGACACAAAGCTATGTAATAAACTACATACATATGTGTTTCACATTTCCACTACGTTGCTCAAGCACTGAAGCAGTGATATCATGGGTGCTTTTGTAACTTTCTTAAGTGCGGTTTTGGGAGTTTTTATTTTAATTAAAAGAACGATTTTTTGCCAAGTTTGGCTTTGTAATATGTTGTTAATCTGTGACAAATTTAATATTATCTAAGAAGTCAAGAAATTTGAAGGAGTGTTGTTGCAATTTGTGTCACATCAATTGAGTGTTTCCATACTCGGAAAAATGATGCAAGAGAATAGAGAAATTATCAATGCTGCTGGGAAATTAAGTAAGGTAGTGGTGAAGATGTTGTCATACCATGCTGTGAAAAATGTTTTGCTAGAATGGTTGCAGCAATGCAAAACATGCCAAATATCCAACAAAGTTTGAAAAAACTTAAATGCCACTTGACTAAGAATATTATTACAGTTCTGAATATATAAATTTGATTCATCGCTCTTGATATTTGCTATAATTATAAACAAAAATTGTTCCGAACTATTTTCTTCACTTTGCAGCCTGCATAGTGAAATTTTAAGGTAATCAAACTTAAGTTTATGGTAATAAAAGATAAAAATCCATTTAAATTTCCAAACGTTTAATGTGACTTCCTGGATTGTAACTTACAAATGAAAAAATTATTAAATTTAAATTATGCCGAAAGGTATCAAACTGTGACAATAATACTTTAAACCTGATCACTTGGGATGTCACATGTATTAAATTATGAACTTCATTATCTTACACAATTGAGCTTATCACTAATGAAAATAATAAGTGTCATTTTACACTTTAATCATGGCAATGTTGCATTTTACCTCTTCAAGTTGCTAGCATTGTAATTCATAACTGTTCATGTTTCTTGTTTGCGTAATCAGATGAAAGTATGTGAGGTTTATTTGAAGATTGGCTTTAAACTCATCTTGTTTTATGTGAATGCCAAAGTAGTTTTTGAAAAAGTATTCCATCAATGAGTAGCTCAAAGTAATTTATTTCAATTGAAATTTGTAAGGAAGGAAAATATGGAATGACTATGTTAGTGGTTTGCTTCATGTAGTGCGGTGTTGTCATGTTTCACTACCATAATCTCAAGTACCATGACATTATTTTACTTTTTATCATATATCTCATTTCAGATCCTGTTACTTTATATTGCCATAGTTTTAATTCTTTCATAATACCAGTGAATAATTTCAAAATTTTTAAAGAAATTGCAGCATTAGCTTATACAGATTTTTCCCAGATAAAGTTAAAAATTAATGAAATCCTGTCCATATTAAATTAAAATTATAGTAAATTTATTATTATTATTAAATAAAATCTAGCAGTATTATTTAAATAAAATCTAGCATTTTTTCAGTTTATATTAAGTACTACTGTAAGTTCTTAATATCTATTTTACTGTAGTATCTAAGTTTCTTTGAATGTGTGAGAAAGGAATTTATTCTGCACTACTGTGTATAAAAATACCTTGAGGATTTTTCTGAAGGAAATATAATTAAGAAATGCACATTAAATTAGTCAAGCAAAGATTCAAAAATAATTTTCTTGCATGTTACTTATGAGAATCTTATAAAAATGTGAATTCACGTTTGTTTGATAGTAGGTGTGTATCATGATGGATTCAATGAATTATAAGATTTTAATTGTACTGAATTTTATCTAGATTTTTCTCTGCATTATTCACATTTGAGAGTGAATCTACCTGCAGTGGAACCCTGTTGTAAGAGACCTGCTTTTAAGAGATTTCTTCTTACAGTGGAGAAAATATATTTCTCCACAGTAAATTCCTATCCTTGAGACAATGTAATTTTTCATGAAAATTCTGAGAATATTTCAATGGATACTCCCCTAGTATGTAAAGATTGTTGTCTGTGTAACGTCAGCATCACCACTACCATACCTCACCGGAACTGGACGCATATTTCAAAAATCTTTTCAGAGTACAACCTACAAAAACTCTTCTGCATGTACCGCCTGGACAGGATCTTGTACGCTGTTAGTTCTGTGACCACTGCAATCAAACACTTGTTTTCTTACATTTATTGTGACTGCATATTTTAAATTTCCCCCAAAACGAGTATTTGCTTTAGTGTATTATTGTCCATCTTGTTTTATTAAGGAACATTTAATTTGCCTAATTTTTATGTAAGAGTTATTTTTATATTTGAATAATTATGATCTATCTAGAAAAGATTATCCTACATAACTGGAAATTAATTACAAAATTGGAGAAGTATGTAGTTACATTGAACTTTGAAGCAAAACTTGCACCCACCAATTTCCATGCTAAGCAAGATAGTGTAGAAAGGAGATGCAATTAGTCCTGTGAACACAACTGAAATTTCAGCAAATCTGCCTAACTGAGCTCTGTTCTCTTAATATTAAGAAAATAAGTTCAGAGATTTTTTCCAGCCATCTTATTTTTATATAAATGTGTAAAGTTATGTTCAACTTGTCAAAAACCCATTTCCCACTTATTCGAGTTCCCGCTCATGAGAGTCAAATTTCTGTTCCCCCTGGTTTCTCTTCTAAAGGAGTTTCACTGTATAAATGAGACTTGTTAGACCTGATCTGGAATAGAGATATATGACGAGAACTCTCAAAATTATGTATGTAGTTTTTAGTTCTCCCTTCTCAACATTAGCACCTCGAGGAAAGTTAAAATGTACTGTGAAGATGTTAGTGTTTGGTTGCTCAGTTACACCTATCCCATGAAAGAATCCACTTTTTTGGTAAGTGCTAGAGGCCAAAAATTAATATAATCACTGATAATTCTGCAAGTGGAGTGGCCTCTTTACTATGCAGAACTTACTTTCATTCTAAGATTTTGAGATTGGTTGTGGAGGTTGCATATTCACTTTAAGACCATGAAGTTGTGAAACGTTTCTTTCCAAATAATGAGAAATGATTTTTATGATAGATATCATCTTGCCAATTTTAGTGCTTGTACAAATGCTGAGCTATTGAAGGTGTTTTATTTGTGATTACTGCTATTCCCTGATTGACAGCAAAGTTTTCTCAAGTTGACAAATTTTTCCATCAGATTCTATAGCTTTGTTGGTGCTATGAAGACTATCTACTTGTCTATACTTATGGCTGAGAAGAGGTGGGAGATACATCTATAAAACTGAATTGGACTGCACTATTTTTTCGTGTGATCTATTTGTGAAGGAAGAGTTTCTGGTGAAGATTGTTACTTTACAAATGTCCAAGAGAAACTTGGAATGTGAGGATATTGCTTCTGACCCAAACAGACAAACTGGAAGAACTAAAATTAATATGAAGGATTTGTTTTAATCTCTCTTTTCACTGATGTATTTTATCTCCAATTGAAGATAAATGCCTTGTGGACTTAATTTGCCATTCCACTTCATTTAGTGTTTCAAATATCTCTACCTGTAAATTTGCAATGAAAAAATTATTAAATTACGTGATTATAATGTAATCCAAAAAGTCATCCCATGGGTAATTCACAAGAAGTATCTGTGAGCAAAAGCTTTGACGAAGACTTCACCAGTTGTAGATGTTAAGAGCTCTATAGGAAGAGAAGCGCAGGTGTCTTCCAAGGCCTCCCTCCACATAACTTCTTATGCAGCTAAATTTGCTAGACATACCTATACTTGCCCCTTAGCTGCCACTTGTTGCACGCTGTCTGAATTTTTAGTGGACTCTGGCTTTTTGAGTAGTTTTATAGTGTGGAGATAAGAATCAATACTGTGCAAATATGCTTCAAAATGTGTTGCTAGTTTCTGGAAATGTTGAAAAGGATATTTGAAAAAGGATACCACTGCAATGCAACTTTTCTTGTATGAGCAAGATTAAAGCTATTGAAAAGGATATTTGAAAAAGAATGATTCTGCTATGGCTTCCCTGAAATGAAACTTTTTCTGTTGTAGCAAGATAAAGCTGATGAGTGTTCTTAATCATTAAATAGTAGCACCTATTGGTTTTTATGAGAATGTTTTATGCTTGGGGTATCAGAGTTCTGAATCACAAAGTGAATTCTTCTTGTGATCAACTGCTGTGTTCTAGCTTTGAAGATGTAAGGAGAGAAATTCTGAGAATCACAAATACTACTTGGTTTTTACACCATATCTACACTATTGAATGTGATATTGAATATGACAACTGAGACTTACTGATTAATTCTTTCTTTTGTTTATTGGCAATTTGGTTTGTTGATGTAATATGGATATTCCAAGATTGAGATTTCTTATAATCAGTTACATCAAGCAAAATATTTATTTCGTAGTGTTCCAGCACGTTCGTGATATACTTCAACACAGCTAGAATAGAAAGCAGTGGGGAGAGGCCCTTTTACTTGAATGATATCTTCAAGCATAGTTTTTCCTCGACATTGCATGATTGAAAATTCAACCTTCCTTTGCTCTAGTAGCTATTGAGTCTTCTACAACATCTAAAGAAGATAAGTCACGTGTGAGGATTTTTTTTCGTTTAATGCCCAGAAAGGGTATAAAATGAATAACATAGATATTTTAGATGTAGTTGTCAGTCTGCAGCATTATGAGTAAGAAAAGAATGGCCAAGCTTTCTAAACTCTTGGTATGACTGTTTTGTCAAAGTAACAACATCAGTACCTATGTTTGCTGCTCACAATAAGTTTGTAGTTTATTTTATTTGTATCACCACCTATGTTGCTTTAAATATCAACGAGACTTGAGAATATTTTGAACTTTTTACTGTCTTATAAACCATTCCGGCAAGATTTGTAGACCCAGCCAAGATAAGTTTTTCATCACCTGGGTGGACCTTTGGATGGTAGCATTGTTAAAAATGATGTACTCACCTGTCTACTCATTTTTATAGGAGTGAAATTTTTACCCCAAAGTGAAATATTTACGAATTACTGAGAAACTTCAACTACAGGAATCAGGGATTATTTGTTACATCTGAACCCATCACTTAGGCTTTTGGATGAGATGAAGTTGGATGCTCATAAGCATTGTTATAAAAGCCTTTGAGGAGGAAAGAAGGCTTCCAGAATTTTCCTACTTAGTCAAATGAAAGTTCGGTGTCTAACTCATTCCTAGGTCCTTCTGCAAAGCCCAGTTAATCTGAAAAACTTTCAACATGTTATAATTGGATGTCAAATCCATTTCATTGTGCTTCATTGTTCTCTGTGAAGTGTTTTCATTTATTTGGAGTTATATCATCTTGATAATGATAAATCTTTTATTTCATATTAATACTCATATAATAATGATGACGATATCATAAAGAACCTTTCCTGTGTTATCATCAAAAACTTACTCTGGATTTTGGTAAAATTATCGGTTTCTTCAAACAGAACTTTCAACTGTGTCAAAATCTTACGATCAGAGCGAGTTCAATAAATGAAGCTAGTCAAGAAAGTGATCTCCAAGGTGTCCAAAATTTATTTGTGCAGATTTCCGATTGCTAATCGGGGCTCCTATGAAGATGATCGTACAGAACACCCAGTTTTTCGAGGACCTGAACCCTCCTTTAATGAACTTAATAAAATCACTGGGAGTGTACGGAATGATGGACCAGTTTTCCGAGGACCTGATGTCAGTGGATTTGACATAGCTGAATTGAAAAATATTACGGTGAATGTTCATAAGCCTGTGACTCAGCCACGAAGTATAGAAAGAACAGTCATCAATCCAGAAGAGGTTATTATAGTACGCCGACCAGGTCAGTTGTGATTATTAACATAGTAGCAAGTCTGAAATCCATTTGTTAGTTTCATTCCCAATTCTAATTTAAGTGTTTTCTGTATAAATGCTCTTGAAATTACACCCACTATTCATGAAACGTAATATGTTTGGCAAATGTATAAATTATTTAGAACTGTCTTTTTTGTTATCTTTTGAATTCAACAGTTCCATCTTCATTGGGATTTATTAGTTCAAGGCTAAAAGAAACTATTGTCTTAATGTCACAAGGCTATTGAAGATATTTGGAGTAGGATACTGTGGCTATATTATGATTAGGAAGAGTCTGTGAGAGAGGACGTAGCGATATGTGCATCATTAAAAATAAAAATCAAGTGCATCTTACACAGAATCTGCTTAATTTTCAGTCTTGTTAATTGAATAATTTTGTTTCTCTGTACAATTGTCAACTCTCATACTCAATAACATGTAAGATGACTCTTAATACTCAATGCTCAACACTAATAACTCTTGGAACAAATATATTGCAATAACTTACTGTTAATTGAAAGTATGAACAAATATATTGTAAAAACTTACTGGTCATTGAAAGTACGATTTATTGTATAATAATGGATACTCTGAATAATAATAACAATAACATTATGTAATGCCTGTGTTAGTCTTCTATCTTTCGACAAGTAGGTATGTTGGTATAAAATTAAATTATATTGGTTGCTTGACCTTTCCTTTTTTTCGCTTCAGAAAATCATATTTTCCTGTATTTTTTCTTATACTTTATGAAATCATTTACTTATAATTACACTTTTTCCTGTTGCAAGCCTCTATTTTTGTGGGCTGTTTTGGTTTTCCTATGCACATGCATTTTCAATACTGCTGACATTCGTGGCAACAATTGTTCTGTTGAACCATTTATCTTTAAGAAAAAATCACACAATACAAACATTTGAAAGGTACTTACAAAAATTTAGAAAACACACTCATCTTCGGACATTTCACTGTAAACTTATTGTAAAGACACAAGTTACAAACGAAAACAGGATATACTTCACGTCATTCAATAGAAATGGAACAAGTAAATCCATTTTCATGATGAAAGACCCAATGCCAAGAAAAAATTAAAAACTGACACAATATTTGATGAAATGAAGAACGTTTTGAGAAAGTTGACCTCTTGATTGATCAAACACACGGTTGCTAACAATTCATAAACAGACTTGTGTGAAAACTTTAAATGCCATTATTAGCTTTGTTCAACATCCAAAAGGTCTTCACATTTTTCATTGTACACATGAAGAAACATTCTTGATTTGATGCTTAGGAGTAGTACTTCAGTTCTTTTTATAAAATAAATTTGAGACAAGCTTATATTAGAGGGTATTGAAAATGTTGCTTAATGTTTTAGCAGTAAATATTTCAAAATTCTAATCTTCCACCTGTATTTTTTTTGTCCCCTTCTAATGTTAGTCAACATTACCTGAACATGAAGGAGTCTCTGTAGAATCTCTGGCAGATGATTTCCTGAAGTGTAAGGGGAAATGTTATTTTTTCTTATATGGTTAAGGAACCACAAAGGACAATTTGGAATGGGAAAACAATTTCAAATAGCTTAAAAACTTGGATATGAAATAACCTTTCAGATTAAGATCATTGAATGCTGAATTTAGTATCCTGGGAAAATCCTCACTGTTTAAAATTTCTTAATCCTTAATTGTGTCTTATGAGAGGCTTGATACTTGTCAATTTTTTTAAAATTGTAATTTGTTATGTATGTTAGCTGAATTTGAAATGCTGAACTTGCTACATCCTGCACACTAACATGTGCTTTATAATATATTAAATGCAATAAAACTTCATTTATGTAACATTGTCAGTTCATTATATGTATTAGAAGGATTGGATGTAATTAAAATGAATTAACGAAAGTGTTAAAGAAATCATCACTTGTTATCTGAAGTATTGAAATAATAGTTTTATTAAATTATCATGTTATTAATGTCAAAGGTATACTTCTCAGGACACACAAAGAACTTAATACAAGAAATGTCTTTTTTCTGTAGGTATGTGTATTTTTTCCCTTTTATAAATCTTGATAAAAATAATTATACCTAGAAATATTTTCAGTGTCCAATCTTTTTGAAAATGTCTGGAGTGAACTAATGTAAAGAAAAATCAATTCTTTCTACATGAGCTGAAGATGATTGAGTTGTTGAGCCGTCATAAGATGTTCAATGATCTTACTCTTTATTTTTGACCTCTTTGTGATATCTGGGATATGGTTTTTAGCTATAACCTTTCAACCTGAACATAATGTTTCCCCTAATAAGTATTTTGAATGGTACCTCAAAAAAGAGGACACCCCTATTTTATTTTCTCTTTTTAAATACAACTTTGTTTTCAACATTATTTTTGCTACCTGTCATTAGTAATGTAAAATACCTGGGTTGATAAAGCTTTGGGAATATACTCTGGAATATTCCAAAAACTTGTAAATCTCTGGGTAGATATAAGTATTTATTGATCTGGTTGAAATTTACTTAAAGGATTAAATAATTATATTGCTTTACTTTGAAAATTCATTACAATGGAACTGCCCAGCTCATTTATTAATTATTAGAAAGAAAACATACAACAGTACGTTTTAAAACTCTTATTATATCTTAAAAAATTGCGAAGTACATAAAATCTAATTTAACAAATGTTATAAATTACATATTATTAAACTAAACTTCAAATTTCACAGAGGTATTGTTGGCTAACTTTGCTTAAGTTCAAAGTTTTGGATTTCTTATTCTTACAACAAAATACAAAGTCATATTCTTGCTGGTATAGATTTCATAAAGGGATACATTCAAGGGAATACATACATGGAGATGATAGATCACAATGTTCTAAAATACAAACTTTTCTATAAACTCAATTATAATATTAAAGAAAAATAGTATCAGTTGCTAATAATGAACTTGTAAGAAGAACCAAAACATTGAAGAACTGAGAAGATCAAATGCACTGTGTAAGATCAATGTCACAAACAAAACAAAATCTATAAAATGTAAGTTATGTCACAAAATATGTAGAACAGTGAAATGGCAAATGATCTTACCCTTCAAGCACAATGAACATGTTTGAAAATTATACAAAAAGGAGAATGTAGACAGGACATACAAATTCAAATTCTTTAACCTAAATACACCTAAATTATTTGTAGTAGTCAAGAATCACAAAGATGAGAATCCATTCCTACATCATCATTCAAGGAACCAGTGTATGAATCTACTAGATGCAAACATTTAAAAAAATGTGTTGGGTCACATACAAACGTAATTTTATAATGGAACATACTAGTAAAGTAAATATTTCAGATATGATACTAGAATCAAATTATCAATTGATCCTACTAGAAGCAAGTTTCTTTTTTGGAAATTTCTAATATAAAATTTAAATTCTCTATTTGAAGAGAAAGTCCACTGTATCTTCAAAACAAAGAAAAAAATTTCGTCAGTAAAATATGAGTTTTCATTTATTTAATAGTACCTTGAAATTAATGATTTCAGGAAATAGGAATAGAAATCTAAAATGCTCTAAGAAACATCCAAAAATGGAATAGTAGAACATACCCAATTTTTGGGAACTTAATGAGAGCTCTGGGTTAATGCCTTGGAATATTCCAATTTTTTATCTTTCCACCCACAGAGTGTATACCCAGCCCACATCACTACTCACCATCAAATTAATATCGAGAGAACATTCGAAAATTATAAATGCAGGTTCCTGCAGAATGATATTCCCTTCTTTCAACAGCAATAAAAAGTACAACAAAATAAAAATTTGAGCAAGATTTATTACCATACAGAACAATGTTTACTTTTTACATTTACCATAACCGAGTCTTCAAGATTTCTTCCAGATATTTAACTACTGTGATGTTTTTGGGTGTCTGAATGCTTAGAGGTCCAGCGAGTGACTTTTGTTTTAATACTGGATAGACTGTTAGAAATTGCATGTTCATCACATCTATATGGTTTACTGATAACATGTAGGTAGAGTGTATCCAGGTTTTAATTTTGAAACTGGTTAGATTTCCAAGGCACATGAATGTATAGAAAATTTGGAAAGATGCAATTTTGAAGCAATTTACAATTCTGTAAGAATATCTTTATTATCCAATGCAAATAGGTCTACAAACAAAACAATTAAAAAAAAAGGAAATAAACAAAAATTTTCTTGTTTGAAACTTCTGTGTGAACATGCACCATAATTGTTACTATTACCACTGCATGATAATCATTTAACCAATTTTTTTAATATCTGGTACACAACACACATTTTACCATTTCGAATCATGTTGACAAATATGTTTGCTACTATGTCCAAAAACATGGTTGATAGATCTATTGCCACCAAAACACACTTATGTAAAGTTGCATTATTTTTACATCATAATTCTTGAAGAAACTTAAGTACTCAATTCATTTATGATGTAGTGTTTATTAGATGATATGTTGAAATCCATGCTAAGATGCATAACTTAGGTTTTCAAAGCTGGAAGTACTTGTTGGGGCAAAAAAATGTCTCGCTATATTCTGGTTGATACTTATGTAAACATGTTTTTCAAATTCAACTAGTCCCAAATTTTGAAGTAAATATTTCTTACAATAATTGTTGAGAACCGTATACCAGTTATTCAATAAAATAGAAAATATGTTGTTTAAATCAGAATAGTAAGATTAAAAAATTGTTGCATAAAAGATGATTTCATAAACATTTTCTTTTAACCAATCTCAAATATGAGAAGTTACTAATATTTCAATAAATAGCCTATGTAGAACTTGCTATACTCAAGTTATTGAGAGTTTGGGCACTAAAAAAAAACAACCAATGTCGGACTTGAGTGGTGTTTCAGGGCAGCCACAACCAATATTTTAGAACAAAAACCTCACACTCGTTAAGACTTTGACTGCTTGTGATTGTTGTTTGATATTAAGATCATCATTAGGTAGCACTTACTTGTACCTTATGGGTGTACCAACACTATGGAAACAACAAAGACTACCGTAAAATGAATTCCGTTGAAAGTAGATTAATAAATTAAGATTTCTTCGATTATTTATGCAATATATTTTATAAATAGGAATATTAATTTTACGTTACACTACAAAGGATAAAGAAGAGTATTTTAAAGGCTGGCTCTCCTAGAATTATTTTGTCAATTTTGGTGGTAGTGAATACAACGTATAAGATGAAAATATCACTAAGTCTTGTAGTATACGACATAGGGGGATTCAATTGTAGGTTGGCATTTCTCCCAAATTTGGTAACTTTTCAGTGGGCAACTAGACTATATCAGAGTACATAAAATTAGTTTTCTACATACCTTACTATATTGTAGAAATTTTCTGTTTATTGACGTAGTTATTCATTTTTGCTATGCACATTTACTGTCTTTATTTTTAGCAGCATGTTTAATCAGCCACAAGTCAGATATATATATATTGTTTGGAGAGTTGTATTTTTTATATTTTTCAATGATAATTGACCTTTGAAAATATCAAATTGTACAGAGAAACAAAATTTATTCTAACAGATTATAGTTCTTAGATGTATAATAACTTTCTTTCAGCAATTTAATTCCTATGTTTTCTATCTCAGCACGAGAAGATAACTCATGCAACCTGAAAGGTGAAACAACATGCATAGCCTTACCTAAATACCACAACTCATATATTTGTTGATTTCAAGGCTCATTTTACATCAAGTTTATTTTTTTGATAATGGAAATGACTTTTCTTTTGAGAAAAAAATAATCATTTATTTGAAAAGCTGAATCAATTATTCAGTTCATGTTTCATAAAAGAAATGAATGTTGATTGTATTTGAGATAAAAGATTTGAGAACTATTTTGTAGAAGTTGTTACAGGATTTTGTACAGAGAAAATTCACATGACTGGTAACTGAAGAAACTCCTCAAAGAATGTGAGGAGGATGGAAATAATACCTACGTTAAAAATGGCATAATTGGTGTGAAAGGAAAAAACTTCTCAAATTTTATTGATGTTTGCAAGGTTGATTTTTATGTAAAACCTGGATCTTGGATTATTAAAAACTGCCACTGGTATACACATACCACTATTATTACTCGGCAATATCAAAATTTTATGAAGAAATTATTTGATTTTATTACCAGTAAATTATGAAACTTGAATAAAAGTTATTATAAGTCAACTTTTTACACACAAGAAATCATTGTTCAATACTCATTGGTGCAATCAGAAATGATAATTGAGATAAATGTTTATTTAACTAAGAGGACGAAAAAGAAACTATCCCACATAATTGAACTTGGAGATGAATAGTCTGAAACAAGTGTAATGTTACTCAATCTACAACAATTTACTTGAGCCTAAATATGAGTAATGTATTATGAAATTTTTGTTGATTCAAAATGGTTCTCAAAGTTTTACTAAAGGATAATTGAACCAGAATTGATGTTTATCACATATTGTGTTATGTATTTATTAAAATCATCATCATCATCATCATCGTCACCTTGTGTCATACAGTCTTTTGGTGTTAAATTGTTTGTACATTATTTTATTTTGGAGTTACATAATTTTTTTCCAAATATTTTGTCTTTTATCTTGCATATTAATGATCACAATGCATATTTATTGATGAATGAAATGTGACTATAAATTTTTATGGAAATATGAATTTTTCACATTAATGGAAAAGTGTAATATGCTACCACAGTAAAAAGGAAAAAGTAGGAAAGGCAGAAGTTTATTTAAGTGGCCTAGAGAAAGTAGTACATCTATGTAAGGAGTGAAGCCATATTCATGTTTGTGAATTTGTTCATGGAATTAATAACTTCATCGCAAGAAACACAATAATTCAATATTCAACTCTTTAAATGTATTGCAAATTATTTATATTACAATGAGCATATTTCATTGTTGGTATTGGTGTGAGCCAGTATTCGTCAATTTGTATTTATAGAAAAGATCGATTTGCCAATGTGGATTTATAGTGAAGATTGATTTGTCAACGTGCATAGGTACAGAAGATCAATTTGTCTATTTCAATTGATACAAATTTATGAGAAAAATAAAAACTGAAATCTCAGCATCCTGTGAAATAAGTAAAGGATATTATCAAGAAAAGTGATTAGGATTTATTGTAAATTCCTGATTAGTAAACAAACAAACAACATTCTTATGCAAAACACTTATGGAAATATATTGGAATTTAAAAAACATTGGAAGAGGGAAGCACAAAGAGAAATGATCCACAGAAGAATGTAACCAAAGGCAATCACATAAATTGAATTTTCAAAGAGAGAAAGTTGTTCAATATACCCAATTACAACCACATCAAGTTCAGGAGTTCAATCATTTAAGTTGAAAGAGATGGTGCTCGCTATTTGTCATATTCTGAAAATTTCACTTCTGTCGTTTTTATTGCAGCCAGTGTGTCAATCATCGATATCACAATGATTTCCAGCTTCAAGTAATCGGAAATTATATGTTGAGTGACTCGGTATTGTTTAATTGCTATTGCCTTTTGTGAAAAATGTGTGTTAAGCATATTATTCATGAATTTCACTATATATGTAGTTTGTTGTAAGGTAAGTACACTAGTCAGGATGCCGCAACTGTTACTGTGTGTTTCCACAATGCGTTTCACTGTTATGTCAAAAGAAGGCTGTTCTGGTAATTCTACCCATGTTCTTACGTTTACTTTAAAACTATTTTTCATGCAGGTTGTCTAATGGTTTAAGTGGTGCGGACAGGTGAATTGCGGATCCCGTTTGTGTCCTGCGGATGGCTCATGCGAAGCGCTGGTAGGTTAAGGCAGGAGAAACAACACTTATGCAACAAGAATGCACCGATACAAAATCATTGGCCGAGATGATTTTTGAATGAAATTTATAGTATTGTCTCCACTTTGCAAGCTACAGAACATCTAATTATACTACTTAACTATTGTTGATGCACATGACTAATTTGATACAGACATCCTACTTATCAATTTTCACCTTTTGATGTAAATATTCTTCTCATAAAGGAGTCTTATTCAATAATCAGCTGATTTCATGAAGAAATTACTATTCAGTACAGAAATACTGATTCTTCCATTATCACATCCATGAAGATACTTCAAAAATACGCAGAAAACATTCAACTACATTGATCTTATTGTTTTTGCAAAAAATTGTTATTGTTACATCTTATGTTCAAGGGTTAATCAACAATTTACAAATATCTAGGCTGGCAGCTATGAATTGTTGAAGATATGTGAATAAATTTGATATCTTACATCCCTGACGAATACCATTAGAAGTAGAATTGAGAATCTACTTTGCAATGGAACTAATTATTTTCATGTTCTTTTCACGAACAGCATTGCCCATTTACAAATCCAACCATCAATAGGTGTTTTTTCCCCTAAGTGTGGATGAAATTTCTGTCAACATGAAATAAATAGTAATTTATAGGAAGTAGTGTCTAACAATATTGACAGTGAAAAAAAATGGGGCAAATATTTCTGCAAATTATATAATGGATTTGTATCTTGAACGTATAGACTTCAATTTGAAATCTACTGCCAGCTTACCAATTTCATTAGTTTGAATTTACTTCACACTGCTGTCATTCATTTGAATACCAAGTGTAAATTGTGATTGAAGAAAAAATTCAATGTGAGTTTTTCTGTGGAGAGAAATTTATGACTGAAACAACTGTTTCTGTGAACAAATGTTTGTATTTGAAAGGAATTGAACAGTTTATGAGAAGTTATGAAAATTGTGTGCATTACTGGAACATTTCTGCAATATTGCTGTTTATTGGATCACAGAGAACTTGTTACTGACAGTTGTGATCAAGATAGTTTACTTTTAACACTGCTAAGCAGTGAAGATGGAAGAAAATGTAGACAAGAAGACATCTCTTCTATGAAAAAATCATAAATATTATTTACTTCAAAATTGGATTGATTGACTCGTATTTTGAAATGACTTGAAGACATCTGAATTGTGGTGGAAGTAATAGATGACAACTAATTGTAAAAGGGGAAGACCATATTCCACTTACACAAGTTTTTTCTTGCTCTCTATTATGTAGAATCTGTGAGTACAAAATGCTTATACAATGGTGCACAGATTAGTTTTCCTAAAAACGAGAAATTTTTAATATTGCATTTTTTTCCTTCTCTGAAGCACTCGTGTATCATAAGTTTTTGATATATATTTTTTCTCTATGGAGAAATATTTCTCAAAATACGAAGAGGACTGAAACTTCATTTGTAACAAGATTTTAAGAATTTCGTGTTCTCACACAACTGTATTATGAATATCTTCTACTGCACTGCAGTTCCAGAATTTCTATGTTCTTGTACCTTCTTGACGGTTTTAAAAATGATGGATAATGATATAAATAGAAGAAATTTAAAAACTTGGAAATCAAATCGGTGGACATTGTTATTTCTCATACGCTTACTGATAAAGATATTGAAATACTTCGCAATTTTTCTATGCTAACTTGCAACTTATTTACTACTCACATCCCAACAATACTACCATAGTTTCAAGTGGATCTCTAAATACAGAAGTTACATAGTTCAGGTAGGAGAGAATTACAACAAATAAGACTTGTGTTAATCTATCATCAGTATTAATAAGTAGGGCAAATATAAAATGTTCATGTTAAACTGAGAAACCTTAAAAACAATATTGCCAACTACTTGGAGCTCCTCAGTAGTGAATGTATTACAAGATGGATGAGAAATCAATATAATGTTACTTTCATTGAATATCTAAAAGACCATGACCATCATCTCCACTTAAGTGAGAAAATTGAATTTTTTTCCCTAGTCCCCACAGGATCTGAAGGACAGGGCATAATGCAACCAGAGGAAAAGTGAAATAAATAATGCTAAGATATGCTTTCCCTGATGTTTTGGTCTTGAAATAATTGTTTGTAATATTTATTTATTATATTGCTGATGATAATTTTTATGAACTCACACAAAAAAGAAAGAAAGAGAATTCAATCCTTACAAAATTGTTCTTAACTAAAAAATCAATAAAGACTCGATCATATTCGTGTAAAGGATCCAGAGAAAGCTTTTACTATTTCTGTATTTGTGAAGCAAAAAACCAATTTTGTCAGGAAGATAATACCACAATAGTTGATCGTATTTGAATCTTTGTATGAATGCAACTCTTGTTCATAATACATATACATGAGCTTGAATACTTGGTAAATTGTTTTAAATGTCAAGATTGAAGAGAGCTACATTGTTACTGAGCAACTAACATATTCAAAAGAAGATACACCCAACGTGCTTTTAATTTTTCGTATGAATGCTTTGTTAAAATGTCAAAAGAAACACTTCAGAGAATGCTTGACAACTTCGTTAGTACTGTTTTATTGAAATTTTTGAAAGTGCTAGAAGCCACTTTTGGATTCATAATCATAAGTAAAATTCATTTTTTTATGTAGTTGGTATTAATGTTTGAATTAAGAAAATTTTACATATTTCGTTTCACATATTTTTTTATAAACATATTGTAGTGAAAATTTTATATAAGAAAGAAGATCTACAAATTTTGGATATGTGCATCGTGTATCACCATATTTCCATAGCTATCGGTGTATGAAGCTGACCTGGATGGATATCCTCTTGTCTTCTTTGTTATTTTGTCTTCATGCCAATTCGTGCCTTTCCTCATGCAACTGGAAATGCCATTTCATCTCGTGAAGTTACGTTAATTGAGAATGCAATTGGATGTTATAATTGCGTATTGGCTTTTCCTGCAGACACTTCGCTTGATGGAGATTATACATCCGAGCGATCACGGCGTGTGTCCCGTGACTGCTACAATGAACATAGGTCACCTCCTCCTAAATCAAGACGCCACCATTCGCCATGGGAACAAGAAGATGCAAACAGTATTAATCATCACAGGAATAAAAGTTTGTACCACTTGCGTTCGCTTTCTAAGATTAAAGGGGTAATTGTCTATATCTGTCTAATATTTTAATGTTGAATTTAAGTTATTTTTTATTTGAATATTAAGACATTAATTTTCTGTTAATTTTTATTATTCATCTGAATTTATAGACAGATATGGGGTCACCTTTAATCTTATTCCTGAAAGTAATTACTAAGGATTGTTCATTTTATGATCAATGATTGGTGAGCCTTAGGGTCAAGTTTGCCCTAGTGTTAACTTAATTGGCTTACTTTTGAGTATTTGTTCTTGTTGGAAGAAAGTATTTAGAATTTGAAGAAAAGTAATATAATTGACAGTTTTCTTAAAGCAGGTTTACCTATTTCCTAATAAAAGTTTTCGAAGAGTTTCTATTTTTAAAACCTGGAGAACGTAATGAAAAATGTAATTATAAAAAGATTGGACTTCACGGTGTGATATCAAGAGCATGTTCATATTAACATCAAGAATAATATGGTTTTGCTGATTCAACAAATTTGAAGTAAATTAATAAATTATTTTTTGCCTGAAAAAAAAAAATTAATGACAACATATTAGCACAAGTAGGATTCCTCTTCAAGTTGCTGCAACTTTCCATTAAAGGATTTCTAAGGAATCATTAAGTTCTTGGTTCTAGCTGCCATGTAACATAGACAATTATACTGCGTTTTCACTTGAGATAATGACTGACTATTTATGAGATTATTGAGTAAAGATAGTTGAGATGCCCTATTGATTTCTATTGAACAGATATTCTGCCTGAAGAAAATTGTTTGTCTTATATATTGTGACGATTACATTGTCCTGAAAATATATTGGAAAATTCTGGAGGAGATTATGTAATATGTGTGAAACTAAGAGCGCAAATATGCAGTTTACATGAAAATGCAATTCTATGAAGAACCACTGGTTGTTTCATTCTTAGTTGCATCAAGTTTGTCTCTGNTTTTTTTTTTTTTTTTTTTTTTTTTTTTAGGAAACAAGTTGATATTGAGTAAATGTGGGATACATTTTTCTTTCAAGAATCTGTGATCAGCAATTGCAAGTCAAATCTCCAGATTAACATTTTTATGAATAATATTATACTCTCTCTAATGGTCATTACATGGAAAGGATATTATGTATCTCTTATGCAGCAACATCAAACTTCTAATTGTAATTTTTCACCAGTCCAAAAAAATTACAACCATCAGGTATCTGAAGAAAAGCTGTATGAAGTAAAATCTTTTTTCTTTTATGAAATTTGGATCATGATGTTTGCAAACAAAAAAATTTGAGGAAAGTGTTGACCACTTATTGATGACCAAGTTTACTGTTTATTGGTGACAAATATTCTACATGAACATATAATGTATCATCATACTCAAGTGGATTTTGAAACAAAATTGGATAATTGTGACGAATTGTGTAGGAAATTTGATGCTCACAGTACTTTTTACAGTAAAAGTCTTACAATACCGTTTTCTTATGGAGTTCCATCATGAAGGAGACATGACACCAGCTCTAAGACACAAGATGTTGAAAGAGGATAAATTGATATTGAAGCGACATCAAGCTGTTCAATGGATGTGTATTTGTGCTATATACTTTTAATATCAGTTTCTCTAGTTAGAGAACTGAGTGTGATCATAAGCTTTCCTTTCCCCTTATTATGTTACTGAGATAAGTTTCTGAAGTATTTTTTTCTACATATTTGTTCATTATCTCCAACTTCTTCATGCTGGTTGTGTAAGATTGTTAACATATTAAATGTGATTTTTGGTTTCTTAATTTACATTAACTTTGATATTTTATTGATGTTATCAGTGTTTTCCTATACTTGTTTAAGAAGTGTGTTGTTCTGTGTTATATATCTTATCGGCAGCTGGTTATTTCCAGTCAGATGAATAAAGAACAAAATAGAATAATTGTCGTTTATGGGAACAATAACATTGATGTATATTTTTACTGAAGTTCAATTTATAAGGATCAGGCAGGTTATTCCAGTGCAAAAGATTCATTTCTTTTAATTCATTGTTCATCAATTTTTCACTCAACTGTGAATGATGTTGTTCCATTTAGCATTCAGTGAAAGATCAGACCTCTACTGTGATAGTCTTTTTGTACATTCCAAGTTGTGTATTTCCTAATTCAGAATTGACATTTGATCTTCCTACTTAAATTATGAAGATTCCGTATAGAGAAACTATAGTAAGATTTTTACTATAATTTAGGATATATATTTCATAATAAAATACTTTAATTACGAAGATTATGAAGAGTGAAGATATGAATGTCTGACATGGAAATGTTGAGAGCAGAATTATATTCCTTATTACTATAGTTCATCAAGTGTTCATAACAATGATCCATAAAATGAAGTGCATATTTTCAAAGAGTTTTATTGTAATATTACCAACCAATATTGGTGAATTGTCAGTGCTTCAGATTAAAAAAACAAAACATAACTGCATGGTTAATGGACGGAGTGTAATTTGTATCTGTTGTGGAAGTATTTCAAGCTGAAGATGGAATTAAAAACAAAATGATATGGCACTCATTTTATTTTTCTTCCCTAAAAACATCAAAGGCAGCCTTTTACTTACCTTGCCATTCCTTATGCTATGGGCATTTTTTGATACAAGTATTACTGTACAAATACTTGTTACAGTACAGATCTTAATATGGCCAACTAGGGTGTCAATTTGTTCAAAAGATATGTTTATTAATTTATTTGGGAAGAGATTGAACCACTTGGAATTCTGAACATGAGGTGAATTATTTTACCTTTTTCCATTTGAAATGATTATGGAGAACTGATGTGGACTTGTGAATTCAAATTTATAGGCGTTTCAAGAGCGTGTGAATTATTTCAGAAAAATCAATAATTTTTCTGAATTCATCTGTGTGATTTTATGGGTAAAGCAAATCTTCAGCTATCCATCAATTATTACTACCATCTTCTATTGATTAATTTGAAAACTCAAAATTGAAATTACTGAGTTTGTGAAGATATTTTGTGATTACAGTGACTATTGTTATATCCATTCCAAACTCACAAGTATTGAGTGCAAATAAATTTAAGTTGTATGTATTTTTTTTTTACCATAAGGTGAAATTTGTGAAGATTTAAGTGCACACATCTTAAGTAATTAACACTCTTCAGGGAAGGAAGATCAGAGAGAAATTAATATCCTTTGAAAATGTATTCTGGAAGAAAAAGACAAATATTATATTGCTTTTTGAGATCAAATCCTAAACATCTTTGTCAAGCAAGCTACGGCAAGCTGTGAATTCTTGATTGAGAAAAGAAGTGCACCTTGATGAATAATTTAGTCTCAGGGAAGATATTATTTACTGGTTCTAATAATTTTCTTTACAATTCTTGGAAGGATTAATTATTCAAGAGTTAATGAAAACTGGTATCACAATTCTTCTTGAATGGTGGAAGTGGAGAATATTGTTATAATATTGCTTACATAAACCCTGTTTTCTAAAATTCTTGCTGACCTTCGGAGTGTATCTTGAGAAATGGAAAACTAATTTCAAATTATCACAAAATTTACTCATTCATCTAGTAGCATAGTAGAGTAGTAATCATAAAATATGATTCTTATAAGATAAAATGATCAAATATAATTAAAATTTAATCAGTTGTGGTCTAATTAAATCTCATTAACTGAATAAGAAATGAACTTTGGAAGAATGATGATATAATATGATTGAATTTATCAAAATGTATATTTCAAAACAAATTTATTCAATTATAAAGAGAGAATTCAATGATAAGATGGAAAGTAAAGTGAAGAAGTAATCATTGGTAAATTTTCCAAGAGGCAGAAGATTAATTATTTCAAAGAATCAATGAAATGAATGGAAAGTACAAGCCCCTTCTCATCTTGAATTGATGTTGGAAGATAATAATTGTGCTTAGTTTTTGCAATTCTTCAAAAACTGTGATTATAACATACTTGAAATTCAAAATCATTGTCTAATGATTTTTGGAATGTTTTTTGTTGGATGTTCTACGTTTATTGGTGAGTACTTGCATACCAATTCTTAATTTTTAAGTTCTTATGAAGTTCCATCTGTAATATTGAATAGAAGTTGGTATATTTCACTCCTTGACACCATGCAGATTATTTCGCAAATTTTTTTCAATTTTATTTCTCTTTCTATTGGAGTAAATGCTGAATTAAGTTGCTAGCTAATGATAGCTGCAAGTTTCTTCATTCAGTTGTAAAAGGTTATTGTGTGCTTGAGTTTTGCCTGAATAATTATGTAATTCAGTTTAAACTCTCCTGTCATCTCTTCTTTTTGTATTTTGTGAAAACCTGTTAAGAAATCCAGAATTAAGTGATATTCATTAGAAATTCCACACATAAAATAATTAATTCTGTCTCTTGATTCTTTTGATTTTTCAGTCAATTAAGAGGACGTGAAATAAGTTGTAATTCAGAAAGAAAAATTAATATTAACAATTGATCAGTTTCACAGGAATTTTAAAAATTTTAGATTGTACTAAAATCAATTTGCTCAGTAGAATTCTAACAATTTTAAGTTTCTGATTAAGCCATATATCAATGATATAAAACTCTACTACAAAACTAGGAATTGGACATAATGA
Source organism: Laupala kohalensis (assembly GCA_002313205.1). Taxonomy (NCBI): domain Eukaryota; kingdom Metazoa; phylum Arthropoda; class Insecta; order Orthoptera; family Trigonidiidae; genus Laupala; species Laupala kohalensis. Next base: position 477,405 of record NNCF01131817.1, on the reverse strand, counting down.
TGGTGGTGGATATTGGGGAAACAAAATGAAATACCAGTTTCACGTGTAAAATAAATAACGTGCTCTACCATGTAACACACAAGGCATTAAGGAATAATTTGGTATGGTAATATATATTATGTGCATACCTAATATGTATTGAACTTTCTTAATAATATCTTAACTCTCTAAATCTCCTGGGTGATGTAGATACACCTTAACTTACCAACATAATGACTAATTTGCTTCAGCCATTTTGTGATGTAGGGGTGTTAGGGTTTGGGAGAGAACTTGTACTTACTTGCTGTTTACTTCTCAAATCCAAAAATATTGATTCAATACTATTATTTTTTTATTTCACCAAGTATTTTTATATGTGATTTGAGACACACCAATCAAATGATTTGTGATACAGGTTTTTCTCCAAAGGAAGAGTAGCATACAATCAATCATTTTGGGGTTATAAGATTTCATGCTTAACTGACACGTAAATATTCGGAACCCACTTGCCACGATTTGTGTTTTTTTTTAATTTGCATATTGGAAACTTCGAGAATAATACTTCACAATAGGTATTTAGAAAAAAATATTCCCTTTGTCAGAAATGTAATAATTTCATTGTAGACGGCCTGTATTGTTCTTTTATATTCTTTTCAAAGGACACTACTGGCTATTGCTAGCGTTATAAAATTTGGATGGCAGGGAAAAGGAGTTTGTTTTTTCTTCTAGTAAATTGCTCAATTTGTCCAGAAACCACATTTCTCTATGACATCACATTCTTCTGTCAGCGGACAAACTGCTCTTCCTATACTAATCACACTTAATATGAATGAATAGCTAACCTACATGTGTACCCTAATTCACTTCTAAAAAATTTCTCATGTATTTGCGTTGCTGTATAATTTTGTCTGGTAATGTTCTCTTAATGTATCACAACTAATGAAGATTTTTGATTTCAGATCTCTTATATTATTTATATTTTGCAAAATAACTTTGTTTTCTTATACAAACTTGATTAGTTTGTTCCGATGACCACTATTTAAAAATAGGATTTATTGAACAATTTCTAGAGGAACATGAGAAACAAAAACTTCCAATGGCTGACGTACATATATGATGTTGCATTTTATGATATTAAATTATTTTTTTTTATGCTCATGACTCAACTTTCTTCCCTACTTCACAATTTGCTTTACTTCTAACATGTCTTAGAAACTATATTTGTTGTTGTAGTTCCAAATATGTTGTGGAATCTTTGATAACTTAACCTCTCTTTAGCTGAGGAACCACTCTAGTGGTGTTTTTGTTAGTTTGTTAAAATGTATTCTGTTTTGTTTGTATCCTGTGTTCATTTTTGCTGTAAGACTGGTAAGTCTGTTGAAAGGGTCATCCAGTTTAACAGGGCATCTTAGGAATAACAATTATGGAATTATATGAGACACTTAATAGCAATGTGCTACAGGTTCTTTGCTTCATGATTGATAAATTCAATAATAAATCAAGGATTTCTTCACTACGTATTTTGTTTAGCATTGAACAAATTAAACTGAAATTTTCCCCAACATTTGTTAAATAAATGTCTGAGTTTCCTACATGTGTAATCAGTATATTTAATTTTCACTGATAAAATAGGCTTTTTAAAATTGTCTCAAATTTGCTGTTTTAGGCTGTATGAGAGTGTTGTATTGAGAGTATTGCAAATGTAAAAGTAATTTGTAAACAAATGGCAATGCCTGGAATAGAGTAGATTAGAATCTAAAGATCTGAAGCTTTCCAAGAACAATTCTTAGGTAATGAAACGTAAAAGTAAGTTTAAAAAAATGGAATGATTATGCTTTTGTTTTCCTAAAAGCATGTAATATATTTTCTCCATAATTTTCACACAAGATTAGAATAATCATTTTCAATTTCTTGCTAACTGTTATTTTGAGGGAGGAGTGTGAATTGAATTATCTATAATCTAAGAAATTAAATTATAGGGTGTTTATCTTGGTATGTTTCTTGGTTGTGATGAGGATGACATATTTAAAAGAGTTTTTCCTACTTGAAAAATGGTCCATTTTTATCTACTGGTTTTGTATTTGTGTAAGATGAATATTGTACATTATTTTGTAAGTTTAGATCTAGTTTTTTTAACAATGCAGAACAACACTTATTATATAGGACTTCTTAAAATAGTACTTGTCAAAATATAAGCATTGAATAGTCACACTACTGAAAATATGCATTTAATGTGGTGTTTGGTTTCTAAAAATTCTCTTCCTCTTGAACAAAGTTACCTAGCTGAATTGGTTGGAGATTTTATTTGCATGAACTGACATATTTGTAATCCAAATTTTATCTTCGATAAAATCATGTTGATCTAGACTGTTTGAAATGTTAAGCATCATAAGTTGCATTTTTGTTGCACATGTAGTAATGATTATATGTATACAAAGATTTATTCTTGCCTTTTTTGCTATGCATTTTGTAGTATTCCTTTTAAACTAGTATTTGTTATTAATGAACTGGGCTTTACTCATTAAAATCATTTAAATACTTAGTCAGATGATTCAATCTTTCATAATCATTTTTAATATTTAATGTTACCATCATTACATTAAACTATTCACATGAATTAATGTGATTTGAAAAATTTGCTAACATTCAATTACCTTTTGGTAGCCGAGGGTTCTCGTCCAATTTTTGCACGGGAGGAGATAATACGAGCAAATGAAAGGAGTAAGTACGAGACAGGACCTTCCCATGAGCACCGTACTGTATCTACTGAGGAACATCAAAGAGTTGTTGCCATTGTGAATGATACACCACGAACTACAGGTATAGCCATAATTTGCTTTAATTGTCTAAATTAATTGTATTTTTATTTTGTCGTGTAGTGAAATGGCGTGTGTTGGGAAAATTGTAATGTAAGTTTAGGCCCGTTCATGTGTTCAACAATTGAATTCTTTTAAATCTAGGTGGGCCAAGGTATGAGTCACCTGGCCGATACAGATCATCGCATCCGTCAGGCTCTTACTTCGGTGATCGAGAGCGTAGAAGTTCTTCTCGAGAATATGTCAGAACTAGAGATTATGACAGAGGTCACCGTTCAAGTTTTGAACCTAGAGAGAAAAGCAGGGATGATCGGTTTGAAAGGTATGTGTCAGAGATTAGTTCCCTTTAATGCATTCTCTTGACTTCAGGAATATTTAGGGAATTAACGTAATTTTTTTGCTATATGAAAGGCTGAAATCAAATTTGGCAATCTTAATTTTAATGTAAGTTTTATTGATGAGCATAAGCAAAATCTTCTATCATCGTGGTGATACCTTCATTATGTTGCTTCTCTGCGAGTCATCAGTTCTTCGTTATCTTCTGGTGCTTCTTCAACACACTACATATAACTCCATCTCCAACTCATCGTGATAATCTCCTGGGTCAACTTTGTAACACCAGTGACTCTTGGTCTCCCTCATGTTCAACTTCTGGGTATTTGCAATGTGATGCAATTGAATTTTTCAACTTGAGTGTTCCCGTCTCAGTCATCACTTATCATCAGAATACAAGTATTATTATCAATTTGTTACTGGATTTCAAGGCCATTTCATGTAACATCTAGATTGTACAGTACCAAGTGATGTAATTCTTTCATATTTATATAAAGAATATTTCTGTTTGTTTACAAGCTTATGTATCAAAAATTATACTTCTCATCTGTTAGTGGACTTTGCTGTGTTATAATTATTAAATTAAATGTAAAAAATTTAATTAATGTGTATTAAGAATTGTTTGTACATAACTTAAGAATATGCTCATTCTCATTGTGTTGGCTAATCCATGTAACACATTGTAATGATTTGCCAACATCTTATTTCATTTAACTAGATTGTGTGTTGTTTTTTTTGTAATAGTGGACCTATTCTATGTTTATCTCACTGAAGTTTATTGGGACTCCGTTACAGAACTTTATTTGACAAGTGGACCTGCGGACCCTGTGGTGTTCAAGCGTTTGAATATGTGCTGTGTTCAGAAGTGTAAAATTGAAATATCAGCGTATGTAAGGGATCAGTGGTGAGGTGATCCCATGATAAGTCGCATCAAAGACTCTTTAAAGGAGCTTGAAGAAATGCAACGCAGCGATGGTTTTTAGCATAAAAATAATTTATTATATTATTCCCTATTCCTTCTGTTTTTTCTATTATTTTTTACTAGGGTTTCTAAACAATTTGCCTTCATGTTTCTATTGTTCATTGCATGTGGCTGAGGTATAGAAAATACCTGTTTGGCAATTCATTTCCAGTGTATTTAGATTATATTATGAGTGTAATATTTGCCTATAATTTTGTGGTCTACTAATGAGAAATAACTTTCTGAGGAAATTTTTTAGTTTTTACTATTAATTATGAAAATTATCCAATAAAGTATTGAATTGTTCTGAATTCTAATTGTTAATTTTCATAATGCTGTAAGTAAAGCATGAGGGGTGAATAAGGTAATGTGTGATTCCAAAGGTGGTGGGGCATGCTTGTGTAAAACTATATTGTTTCTAGACTAGTACTTATGTGCAAAAGTACTTCAGGAATGTCTTCTATTCTAAATGAGTAACTTTCACTGTTATTCAAATAAAGAGTTATTGCAAGAGTGACAGTATTGGTAAATTTAAAATAATGTTCAAATTGTTATCCTCTTCCGATAAATACTTCTAGAACAAATATTTATTAAATGTGCATTATTTGATTGAATGTGCAGCTATCAAAACTCCTCTAAGAGTATATTATGTCTTGATTTCAGTCCAGTGCATATAGATATTTCTATAGATTTCATATATTAAAATATTCAATGCAAAGAGAGTAAATCATATACAAGGTATTCTTGTAGATATCTTTATGGTAAAGAATAATTTTCATTGAACATTAGTTCGTACTCTTGACTAATTAATTACTTAGTGTAGTGTGAACAGCTTTACATGAACAATCATCATATTTTGACAAAGATTTTCTGACAGTTAATAAATCAAGAGTGAAATTGTTAGTTCTACTTAATTATGAGTGGTGGGATGAGTATAAAATGCTAATTCATTGTTTTGAATTTTTTTTATAATATCAGCCCAGTCAATGATTTTGATCTATGGATGAATTTTATGTAAAATGTTTCCTTTCTGAACTATTTTCTGACATTTGTTTGAAACTCTTCTTTCTATGCATGGAAGTAAAACATATTGTCTTGTAATTCTGCTCCTTTCTGTCTGTTCAATCAATAATCCAAGATTTATACTTCTTTTTTTCTATTTGGGGACAGTACTTTTCTGTGTGTCTAGATGCTTTATTATTCTGATACTGGTTTATGGTCTTGTTTAAATATTGAAATTAGGGTTAGAAAGTTCTGTAGTCACTGGAAAGTATTTGAGAACTTTCCTTTATGATAGTGCTTAGCTGAGACTCTGAGACATGTCTCAAAGTCCAAAAATTTAATAAAGGGTCAGGTTATGCATGTGAATGTAATAATGTTTTATGTTGCCTAAAAATTCTTTTGTAATGTATTGGAAGAAATAGTATGAACATATTTTTTGTTAAGTGAGTTAAATATCATTTAAGTTTGTCATTTTCTTATCTTTCTTAATCAACCAACATTTATTATTTATTTGGAACGGCACTTACAAAATTTCAAACTACAATGCAATAGGTTTTTTGAAAAATGGGTCAGATATAATTTACAAATTTCCAAGAAATTTCAAGTAGGTGTATGTTTTTATTAAGAGTACATTTCTCTGTCTCCCTGCATAGGAAAATTGGAAAAATTCTGAAACAATAAAGATGTAAGTCATTTGTGTCTTGTTTTAAAGACACATCAATTAAATGAGGTGGAATGTTACGTGTTAGATTTTTTAAATCTACTGCGTAAACCAAGAAAAAATAACACGCTGTGTGGATTTTATTATATTTTTTCTTTGGATTTCATCATATGAGAATTTTACCAAATAAGTTAATTGTTTTCCTTCAAAGTGATATTTTTTATTAGGATGTATGTTTTAGGACTTAAAATGAAAAAAAAAAAATTTTGTGGCAATTACGTCATATAAATAAATTGAAAACTGATCAACTAGCATCTATATGAACATGCAAACAAATTTGTTTCAATGTTTTTTTAGTGGGATTTATCAAATTGTTCTTTTGTAGAAGAGATTTTAACTTCCCTGATTAAATCCTCTTCCAGTTCATTGTTCAGTCAACAAATACTTAAAATAAGTAAAAAAATATTCACATTTGAGGTATCTTAAGTATTGGCTTTTTTATATCCTGCATACTAGTTTGTAACCACTACTATGAATCATCTTATAGCAAATGATCAGTGGTTTCAGACATTGTAGTGTCCTTTGTTTGTACAAAATGAATGAAGGGGCTCTCTATCCCAATATTTAAACTGATAGTGTTTGTTCCAATACAAAAGTGAATATAATAAATGGAGTAGTTTAAATTAATTATTGTAGATGAATCAACTTTATACAGAACTTAATAATGTGAACCAAAAAAGGACAAATATTAATGAAGAAATGAAAAAATGAGTAAAGGAAAATCAATTGAATATAAACAAGTGAATTATATATATTCTATGTAATTGTGTGCTCAGAGAAAGTTTGTTACGCTTTTAAAGTAAATATTTGTTAACATCTCTACCCAAGCACTAGTATCTGCATGTATCTCTGGAGGTATTTTGTGTGTTACTACATTACCTCTGGGAAAAAGAATCTGGAAATCTGCTTACTTTCATGTTCTAGCCTTAAGTTTCCACAAAAAAATACTAAAATCTCTACTTAGCTCATTTATTATAAGAATATCAATTGCTTCAAAAACATATTAGGTTTGCTTGTATTTGCTGACTGAGTTATAAATAGAGCAGATTTGTTTTTTGTGCTGAAACTGCAATTAGAAAATTAAAAAAAAAAAAAATATGTGGATTGTATGAAATTTTTGACTAGTCTTTTTTAGTGTATCCACTAAGTGTTTTCTTTGTGTTTCATAACTTCTTTTTGTTTAATTATTAGATATTTGTTGTTGTAGGCGTTCTGACTTGCGGCATAATTTGGAGTTGCGACGTCGTGATGATTCACGATACTCTGGTGAAAATGTGCGATCATATGATGAAGGACGTGATTATAGAGGAGAAAATGAAAGGTATATTTTCAGTTCTAGTGAACTGGAAAACTGGTGAGTTATTTTAATGAAAACTAATTGTTTAATACTTTGTGTAGAGGATCTGATCTTCGTATGCGTATTCATGAAAAGCGAACAGATAGACATGATGATATTGGTCACCCTGGAATGGATCGCATGGATAGAGACCGAGACAGGCGAATGATGCAACCATCTTCTCCTGGTGAAAGGCGAAGAGGTCAGTTTTTTTAGGTTATAATAATTCGTGTTCCATTATACACAAAACAGAACATGATGAAGTTGAAATAGAAATAAATAAGTAACAGATTTCAATTTTGGGTGGTAAATTAATTATTTGATTGTTTTAAGTTTATTTCTTGAGGAAATTGAAGATTTTTGTAATGATCTGTTGAATGTCATCATTCCTGAAGTACTTAGTCTTCTTGGTTGAATATTAGTGACAAGACAAGTTATGAAAACTCACCTAATGGATTTTAAGCATAATTGTTGTTTGCTGCTTTCAGGACCAGTGGAGGGTGGTTATGGACATATGGGAGATGGTGAAAGAAAAATGAGAAATGATATGAGAATGCACTCTAATCCACGCGGGGGACCTGGTGGTCGTCGAAATGATATGTCTGAAAGGTTCCACCATGAAGGAGAATTTGGTCATAGACCAGAACGATTTCATGGTTCTAAACCGTGGGATGCTAATCCAGAGTATGTGCCTAAAGGTAGAGCCTATTTTGAGGTAAGTTTTATTTTATACTGAAATATTTTTTTGGTTAATTATGTGTTGTTTTCTTGTAATTAAATTGCTTTTTTATCTCTGTGTTTTTGTAGCATGACAATAGAGATGAAATGCGTATGCCCTATAGAGGTCGTGGAATGAGAGGGTCAAGAGGTTACATGCGTGGAAGAGGAATGATGCGTGGAAGACCCCGTGGAAGTAATTCACGGGGTTATTACATGGGTGGGCGTGGTACTGGCCGTGGTTATTCTCCGCGTAAGTATAGTTAATCTGCTAATGAAGTGGACTGATTTTTACTTTAATTGTATAATGGATTTTAATTGTAGTAGAATTTGTACCACTAGAATAATGCTGGAATCTGACTAGTTACTTGAGCCTACCGTACTAGTTCCATTTCGAGTTTGTATGCCGACAGCGGCGAACCATCTCTTTACCTCTGGTGGCAACTTCTCATGCTACGACACTTTTGCCACATGCTATCTTACCCGACAATCTGGTACACAACGCAATATTTCATCCTTCCTCTTCTTCCATCCGTTTCTACAACAGACTGAGAGCAACCAAACCTTTTGGATATCGCTCCAAAGAAATTTTGGAAACCTTGATTATACGCACACCTAATGTCTTAAATCAAGGTTTCAGTAAGACTCCTCCTTGGGCTTTTTACAAGCCGAAGATTAATTTTGATCTTCTGCATCATGACAAGAACACTGCTGGGGATACTGTCTTGGCAACCTGTACAGCGTTTACACCGCTGAGTGCTATGCCATATTGAGAGCACTTCTATCAACAAAGTTCTCCCGCGGATCAAATTTCCTGAATTGTTCTGATTCTCTAAGTGCCCTTCAAACAATCCAGACTATGTATCCAGCTGATAAGCTGATCCAGGATGTGCTTTTCTCGCTTCAAAGTGATGGAAAGAACACAATGTGGACACATGGGAATCTGAGGAAATGTGGAAGCAGATGTTTCTGCAAAGGCAGCATGCCTCAAGAATCGCATGGATTTCTTCATCATCTCCTAAATTCCTTCAAGACAAATGTTCTGAGTGAATGGAACAATGAGTGGTTGGCTGTTGAAGGGAATAAGCTCCGACTTATCAAATCCTCTATTAAGTCATGGAGCAGTTCCTGTGGGTCTGTCAGGCGCAACGAGGTCTTGCTGACCCACCTGCGCATGGGACATTGTCCTCTCACTCATCGGTATCTCTTACTATTTGATGATGAACCTGTTTGTGAGGAGTGTAGCTCTTCTCTGACTGTGTCACCTACTAACTGATTGCACAAAATACACGAGAATATGGAGACAAATTCGTCTGGCTGCAGATTTACCAACAATTCTCGGAAGTGAAACTGATAATGTTAATAAACTATTGAATTTTATGAGTAGATCGGGGCTCCTCCCACAAGTTCTCGGGAGGGTTTAAATTTGCATTCCTTTTTCCTCTTTCCTGTCTTCTTTCCTTTCATTCTTCGTTTCTGTAATTAGAAAATATAATCTGTAGAATTTTTTTTCTTTTTGATATAATGTATTGGGCAACTGTTTTCTTTTCTTTCATCTTTGTATTTAGATATTTGTTGAATTCAGGAGGGTATGGTCGAGATATTCGGTGAGTCCCACACACAGGGAAGAGTCACTACGGCTCTTCTCTATTGTGCGAAACCACATTTCTTCCCCCACCTGCAAGGGCTGTAATGACCTTGCCGTTGACGAACCCTAAAGTCCAACACAAAAAAGAAAAAATTAAAAAAATGTGCCACTAGACCAGTTGATGTTCGTATAATTTTTTTAACAATATGAGTATTGAATATGGTTATAGTTCCTTAAATTTAAAGCATTGGATGAATTATTCAGTTAAATACAAAATATATCGTTCAGATTTACAATTTTTAGAAAAATGTTGCCATATGGACATCACTCCTAAACATACATCTCATTGTTATTATGTTTCTTGTTATTATTTGATCACCTGATGACTGCTTAAATGAAAGTTGAAATGTGACTTTTCACAAAATATACATATTATTCATTTATGAAAGTTTGTTAGTCTTTAATTATTTTTTTAATTAGATTATGTAATGGACGTTAATTGTAGTAGTACTTAACCATTTACTTCTTTGTGTGAAATAGTAACCTAGTTTGTTCAGTAAAACATAAATGAATAACACGAGAAAAATCTGCGTATAAGGAACTTCAGTTTTATGCAATTTCAATTTGACATGGATATTACAATTTCCCATTAGTTTTGGTTCTAAGATATTCCACTTTTATTCGCTCATTACTCAATATAATATTTTCATTATTGTGTAGTGAAAATGTATGGGTTTGAATGTCCTTTTTATATTTATCTTCTTTTTTCATTTGCAATAGGTTGTTGTGATGATTACATTGTGTAATAGGTTTTGTACTGTACACAGCATGTAATATTTAACCATTAAACTCATTTGAACTGTAGCATCTCTTCAGTATGTTCTTCGATACAGTCTGTACCGTCCATATGCTTGATGCGGCTCGCTGTTCATCTTGGCAATTATGACTCATTGTATAAAGAAAGGAGCATCTGTTAGTTTGTCAAGTCATCCTAAATTTCTAATGGACAATATTGATTTTGTGAATGGCAATTTCTATTTAAATTGTAATATTTTTATTTTGAAACTTTGCTTTAAGTTTTAAGTACTCTGTGTTGTACAAAGTATTTTAAAGTCCCCTGATACAAATATTGTACAGGCTTTAGTATTTTTTCATTTCCTGAATCTGTTACAGTTGAAAAATTACACTGTAGGCCTAGATGAAACAAATATTCCAATAATTGAATTGTACAATATGGGTTCTTTCATGACCTTTTTTTCTTCCCTCTCCTGGTATGAAATACATCTCAAAATAAAGTATAAATGTGACTAAGATGTACCTTATTCTGAGTTTTATTGTACCTGTTCAGCATTAGTGTGAACAGTTTTTCATCTGAAAGGAGAGAATAATTATTAGGAGATTATTGAGGAGAAAAAATTTTCTTTTAAAGTTATTTGAAAGCAAAAAGTAAAGAAACAATTTTAATCTGCAACAAATTTTAGGATGCAGGGGTAGAAGTGTTCTCAATTTGTTAATTGCACTGACTGCATGGCATTTTCAGTAACTTCATGTTTTATTAGATTGTTAACTAATTCAGATATCTGTTTTTCTGATTCAAATGTTGTTGAATCAAATATCTAGATACGATTTCTTGGCTTCTGTATTTTGCTTTTTAGTAGGTAAAAATGGATGGAAATGTCATGTGCGTTGTTGTGAATGACACTTCAACGCAGAGAGAAAAATGAACCTGAATGCTTAGAGCTAATTCTTATTCTTGTAAAAACAGGTAATATTTGTACAGAATAATATTATCTGCATGTAAAGTACTTTGAATTAAATCTTTTGATTGTCACCACTCAAAATGAAAACTTTTGCAAGAAAGGTAACACGATCGACAATGTGGCATTCTGTTAACTTAAATATGTACTGTAACTCCCAAATAAATAAGCAGAACACTTTTTAAGATTTTGTTTTTACATTTGTTACCTGCGATTATGAAAACTAGAGAAAGCAGACATTAGAGTAATGAAGTCAATTTCTCAATATGAAACTTGTTAGTCATATAACACTTATCCTAAGTATTCAAAAATTTAGTATTGTTCAAGAACAAGTTATTCATTTACCATATCTTAATTATATTTATTTTTTAGCATATGGCTGTGTACTGTTGGGGGTTCTATGTTACTGAGAGCAGGAAAGCAGTATAACGGAGTAGGTTTGATGCAGCCAGTTATTATTATTGTGTCGTTAAGTACAGTGTCAATTTTTTTGGTGTGCGGACTGTACAGTAGGCTGTCCCATCCATGTACAAGAAAAGAATTTTTTCATGCTACACTATCACAAGAGGTTTCATAATTTGCGTAATCTTACACAGATTACGAAAAAGGTAAAAAAAACAACAACAACAAAACTAGAATTGCATGCCATCTTGAGGGCTCTACTGCACTTTGAAGTTTTGTAAATTTTACCATTTTACAAACCTAAACCGTATGCCTAAAAAGTATTTTATTCTTGAAATAAATGAAACAAACCACAAGATAACAAAATAGAGCTTATAATCAATGACAAAAACTTAAAATTTAAACTTATTTTTGTCTCCAAAATTTGGCATTTCTGCTTGAAATTGCAACCTGGTTCTAATAAAGCCATCTCTAGAACTAGCGTTAGTTACACTTTGTAAACTAGTTTAACACATCTTTCGATAGATTGTGTGAGACAAGGAAAGTGAACAATGTCCAAACTCTTTATCTTTTGCCATGATTTGAATGTCTTCATTAGAAATGTCGAAAAATTGGATTTTCAGTCTATTTCTACAAGGATATCTAATCTGATCCCTCTCAAAGTAAGATTCTCCGTATATTCTGCATTTAAGGGTGGTTTTTTACGATTTAAAAAAAGCGCAGGAAGATAGAGCAATTCTGGCCCCGGATTTGGATTCAGCGCGTCAAGATACAAAAGAGGATACACTTTTGGTCTTTGAAACAGATCTTTGAAACAGATCTTTGAATTGGTCTTTGAAACAGATCAATTTCGTGAGTGTATGTCTGAGTGATTTATTCTTTCAATCATGTAAATTATTCAAAAATATTCCATGCAAATATAGAATGGTATGTCTCCCCAATACACATCGACTATTTACACCATAATCCATGTTGTGCATTCACAACAGCTTCGTCGGAATGAACAATAGAGGTAAAGGAAATAATATTGTCAATATTACGGATCAATAAAATTTTATATCCATTTTTTTTTTTGGGGGGGGGGGGCAGTGGCAATTAAACAGTGGCAACCAAATCTATTTTAAGCAATCATTCCTTTTTTCAAACTGCTATTCAGAACTAATGACCATGAAACAAATAATGCAATTAATATTATTACAGAGAATGATATAATTTAATTAAATGTTAATTATTCGTTAGCTTTACAAAATTCTTGGAGCTACATTTGAAAAAAGTCCAAAAAATTACTTCAATTTTAACATTATGTATACATTGTGATCAAGCAAGAAATGTTCTGAAAAATCGATCCTTGAATAACAAGCACCACATACTACTACGGATTTGCCTCTGTTTTTGGATTCGTTTCTGGGGAAGATTCACGCATCGAATCTTCTTCACAATTTGCTGAAACAGAATCAGTTTCTTAAGTAGAATACAACTTTTTTGCTTCTCGTATTGACTCTTCAACTTCTCTGCAGTCGTTTCATTAATCTAGCCATTTCTTTCTTGTCAACACTGTTTAGAACCATTTTCCTGTTATTTCTTTGATCCAACAAGAAACTTCTCTCATTGATGAGAACTTTCTTAGGTTTTAAACACGAACAAGATTCAAATGAAGTGCAGTTACAAGAAGCAACATCGAAAAGCTTCTCAGATGACTCTAAAAAACACTTCAGTTTGTTTTCAAAACTATCATTTTGTTTGCTTTTGGGGTATCTTTTCAAATTGAGGTACTTTTCGAAATAAAGTTTCAGTAACTGAATAACTCTTACCTCAGTTACGAAGCTTTGGTCCAGATTTTGGTGATCTCTTCATAAATAATCGCATATATATCGGAATTGGATGGATCCTTTCCATTATACTTCAATTTCTGGTCGTTCTTGACAAAAAATAAATTTAATGACGTCCCTATAGTTGGTAGCTGGCGATTGTCAAGTTCTTTGTATGGACCCAATATAGCACAAGTAGTCTCGCTATGTCTCGAACTCATTATTTAAAAATCACAAAATCCGCTTTTAACACTAACAATCGCAATGGTACTTTTATAGCTTAAAAATTACTTTAGCTACAAACAAAACACTCGCGAGTCAAGTCAAGAAAGTCCTCGAAACAAGTTGAAACTTAAAGGAATTTGCAGGTTGAAACCTAACAAATTCGAAGTCGCTGGTAACGTGTCGTTGCAAGCAAATCGAAACATCGTGTATGTATTACATCTAAACAGTAAAAAACAGTAAATATTTTTTATATTTAGTTCAGGAGTCGAAATTAAGGATAGTGAAATATCACCATAAAAATGTCAATTTTTTGAAACTCCGAAGATTGATAGAACCCTAAAGATATAGTTTTATTTTATTTTTAAAATTATTTTGGTAATCTACGATCAATTTTGCAAATTTCAAGAGGTCTTGCGCTAAGGAAAACAAAACAAAAATATTTTTTTCCGGGACAACCTATATACAGCCATGCTGAGGCACACTATTCAGCTGCTGAGAAGACAAGACAGTGCTGTGGTATCGTTTTTAGCTTCCCATAATGATGCAGTCTGTTCATGTAGTATGATGTTATAGGTATGGAATTTTTAGGCCAGTTAAGTTAGATGAGTTCTGAATGTTAGGGTTCTATTATGTGTTATTCCAAGGTGTTTACGTAGCAGATTGCCTGGGAGAGTGACATCAAGAGTTACTTTGATAGAGTGAGCCAGTCTATTGTTTAAGTGGAAGCAGGAAGTTTCTATTTTGGTTATTCTGGGTGTCAGTCTTCAATTCTTGAAATATTTTCCAAATATCTTCAAGCCTGCAGTTAGTGTGTTTCCCAGGTTGATTAGGTTTTTTATCTAGTGTGACAAGGACTAGGTCATCTTATTATGCAAATTTTCTGCTCACAGTTTTGGGTATGTTAGATATATAGACATTAAATAACAGAGGAGCAGGGATGGATCAGGTGAGACCATTCTTTAGCTTTTTTTTTGAGCTTTCAATTATATCATACAAGTATATTAAAATAGGATTTTATTTGTATGTTTATTGCCTATGATCTTTAATACTAAATGGGTTATCTAATTCTCTATCATCTGTACATGAAGCAAAACCATTCACCTCTAAATATAGGGTACTTTAAAGTCTGTAAATTGTTTTACAAAATTTTTATCAGACGTTAAAGAAAACTACATTGGTGCTGCATCAAAACAACAACCTGAAGTCATCTAGCCAGATGAACCATCTGTACCGTTAAATTATGTGAAATGATGCTATTTTTAGTTTTGACTCAGAACTTGCGAATGGAAATTCACATTTTTTTAGTAAATGCTTTATGCTTTTTTACTACACAAGATGTAACGAAAGAATTTTAGATTCGTTTGGTTAGGTCAAGGTAAAATTGTCCTTGCAATGTGAGAATAACTAGCTGATTATCCAGCGTTACCTGGAATTATTTATTGACCGATCTTTTATTCGGAAAAAAAATATCTATATTGTCGGATTAAAATAATTTTTCTTACTTTTTTTTATTTTTAGAAACACATGTATAGAATCCTAATTTTACAAATTAAATACAAAACTTGATTTTATACACCATTTTGGGCTTTACCTCCAGCAGCAAGACAAGTAAATCCTTTGCTAAAACAACCCTTGAGCAACCAGTGTTAAGTTGATTGAAACTTGACCAATTAACCTAGTACACCATTTCACTGTGAGGAGAGTTAGTGTAATTTAAGGAGAATTTTTTATCAAATATATTTAAACAGCTTAAGCTGAAGCTTAATTATACTCAAAGAAAGTCTTTTTCAATAGTTTCATCGTTGAGTACTCATATGTTATTGGAAAATTATCAAATTTAATGTCTGTTTCTCGCTGAAAATTTATTTCCAAGAGAACACGTTTCGTAAATGGGATTGTTATCTAAATAGTTTCTAGATAAAAAAAAGTAACTTCTGTCTAGTAATTCTTAAATGAGTGTCCCAAGGTATATTAACCAAAAGATTGTTACATTCAAGTTTACCAGAGCTAATATTCCATAATACTGTAACATCATTAACAATCATGACTGTTTCCAGAGAGGGTAGTTTGTAGTTATCTGCTACATGACAATTCTTATCCATAGGTTTGTTGTCATAATATGGAATATGTTGCATTATAAAAACAACAAATGCTGAGCACAAGTATATCAAGGTTGTCAACCAAAAAACTGTTATTCATTTCAGTTAGTTTGTTCACTTTGTCGATTTTTAATGGTACATGCAGAAGTAGGGAGAGGGGAGCTGCAAAATAATGAATCTAATGCTATTTGTAGAGCATTTGTGAATTGTATTCTTGTAAGAAATTAAATTAATGGCCGTGGCATGTATTGTATGAGTAAGCCTTGACATTTTGTCATGCAATGTTCTTATGTGTGTCCTTGGGAACTGTTAATTTCCTATTTAATGCCCTTCTGATGACTCTTACAGTACTGAGTGGGAACCTCGTACAACACATGTATTTATCGCAGCAAAAGTGTATCGAACATAATGCAATAGAAAATGGTCACCTCATGTGGCCTTGATCAAAAATGTATTGTCCGCTATTGATTTGTAAGTGATTGCATTAATTGAATTGAACTGAATTAGCAGAAAACTTTTATTTAACCAAAGTGTTATGGAATTAATATCCATTTAGAAAGATATTTTATCTGGTGTTATAGGTAGGTATAATATTAAAAAAAAATTCATGTTTATAATTACTATTGCTAGTTATTACCAACAAAACTAAATTAAAATCATCAACAACAATGTGGTTGCTAGTAGAATCATGAAGAGTGTGTTTTACTTCTATATAGATACCCATAAAATGTAATGTAATGTAATGAATTGACACCAATAGTTTCATACTCAATTACTCATTTCAATTTCCTCTGTAAAGAGTTATTAAACTTCCCGAAAATATTTACATTACATTGCCGAATTTGGTAAATGTGCTTTAGTTGATTGTGAAGAAGCTTGAACTTCTGTACTGTAGTATCTACTACAAATTGGGTTTTAGTAACCTAGTTAAATTTAATTGTTGAATTCTTCAGGAGTTAATGGGTGTTTTTCAGTTTTCAATGTGGGCATTAATACTTTGTTCCATGGTTTCTAGTTATATGTTGCATTCTGTAAACCTCTTAACACAAAGACATCACCTTTTGTGGAACATTTCTGAAAGCGGTGGGTCAGATAAGATGTGCATTAATATGTCAGCGTCCTTTTTTTGCTGTAGTATATGATCTTGGAACGTGAATCAATACAGCATATCATAAAAGGTTTACAAAAAGAAGTTTTTTTTGTTGTTTGCATTTTTGTTGATAACCTAACTATGTCATCACAAATCACTGTGCAACTCAATTTAATACAGATTTGATGAATTCTGCAATTTGTTTTTCATCTTAGACACCAAAGAAGATATCAGTAAATCAGAACTTCCACTGCTCATTTTAAAGAGAAAAATCATTTATGCTCAAGTGACTCTACGCGAGCATGATTTTCTCTTGTGTTCGCCTACGACTTCTTTTAAATGTATTATACTGTACAATGTGTAAAAGCTTCGATTCATTTTTCTGAAAAGGCATATTCTACTAGATTAATATGAAGTTCTTTATCAAATTCGAATGACAACTTTTCATGGAACATTTGTGTGTCGACACAACACTAGAATTTGAGCATATTCGAACATAACTAAATTATTCTTTGTAAAAAGCGCCTTTCATCGTGACCTTCTCCATCAGATATTTATCACGAAAAACAAGGTTTATTATCATTATTTTGTAAGAAAACTTCATTTTTGAAGTATTGCCATATCAGTCTTTAAACTTCATGAATAGGTGTGTCGATAAGTGAGAAAAATGTTAACATTGATAAAGAATCATTTATGAGATAAGAAGTTTCTAAAAATTGGAATTTCATCTCATAACTGGTTGAAATGAAACTGAGATAGGGAAAATTTCTGTAGGACAAAAAATATGGCCCAGTTCTTGCTAAATTTAATGAATTAATAAATGAAGTACCTGGAATTATTCATTCTGAAGATATTGCAAATGGCCCAAATGTCTGTATTTGACAAAAACAGGATGCGCTGCTTTACAATAAAGTATGTAACTCAAAAACCTAAACCGAAAAAAAGAGAGCAAAGTGGTTTTCTGCAGTTAAGACATGTAGTTTTGTTTATGACAAAATTATAAAATGTTTAAGATTCATTATCTTTTGGTTGTTGACATCAAATGAGGTGAAATGTTCGTTGATAGCTTAATAGGATTAACCCTAGAACCTATTAACTCAGTTTATTTTCATATTCTCATACTCCAGTTTCTGCTTTTTTAATGCGTACATCATTTTATTTGTTGAATTGTGAAGTATGTTTACAATCCCTGGGGAAAAAAAAATTCTTGCCACCAATTGCAACTTAATATTTATCAGTAACATAAGGATTTTCATTCATTCATGGCTCTTCAGAATCCTTTCATAATCATCATCTTATGCTTATAATTTTCACCCTCAGTTCTGTCAACTATACAATTTCAACCTTGAAGTTATCACTTTTTTTCTATAAGCATTTCATTGTTGTGTAACATTATGCTGCGAGTAGTTTTCACTCCTATATAAAGCAAAATTAATTTTTCTAAATGTCTCAAAATGTAACTGCAATTAATTATTTATCCAGATTCGTATTTTTATACTGTTACCATGTTCCGTTTTTTTCAGGAGGATTTTACAGTGCTCACTGATGAAAACAAGTGCTCTACTCTACGCTCCTTATTCTGAGTTGAAAAGACTGAGAGTTATTGTTTTTGTGATCTTGTGTGTTCGTTATTTTGTGTTATTTGTGCATAGTAGTGTTACATATACCTGGTAGATTTGTTAAATTTAAAGTTGTGTTGAATTTGTGTTAGGTCATAACCAATTAGAAATATTTATGAATAAACACTTGAGTTCTGAATAAGTGTTGTGCGTTATGAATAAGATTTCTGTTGAGCATGGGTGAGGAATGGGAAGTAAATATTTCTTGAAGGAAAACTTAAATTGAATTTTATACCCAAGGTGCTTCAGAAATGCAGATTGTCAGTACAGTAATTTCAAGCATTAGATTGTGTTTTCAAGTTATTTTGAATTGTATCAGGGCTAATTGCTCTGGGGGTCTGGTTGCAGGATTTAAGCAGAGCTCGCCCCATTGGGAGCATGATTTGTTTGACAACGCACCACCCGATCACGGAAACAATGGCTTTAGCAAGTGATATCAAGAACTCTCCAAACAAGTTCAATAAAACATTGATGTTACCACTTCGAGGCCATAATAAAAGACTTTTGTTCTTGGTAGTATTGTGATTGTTGTGTTTTTATTTTTGTGTATTGTCAAGTCATGTTTATTAATACTTGAAGCACATAAGGTTTAAGTACTTGACAGCTTTTATGAATGTACTGTTACTTCCTATGAACTAAATTGTTATGTAATGCATTGTACATGGGTATATAATTGTCAAGCAGATTCTGCTCCCGTGATTAATTCATGAACAACGGGAAATTTTACCTCCAAATGTATAGTATTTTTGTGTGAACTGAAAAGGATCTATTTGTGGCTGTTTGATTTATACGTGGCATTGTAAATACCGATTCATTAAGGGGAAATTTTTTTTTCTTACATTCCGATTAACATATTATTGTATGTAATTCTCATTTATTTCTTACCAATAAACTTGTAATTCTGTACAATGATTGTTTTTCCTTTTAATGCTTTCTTTGTCTGATAGATGGAGGTGGAAGAAAGAATGTAAATGTGTCTGATTATGTTATATTACTATTAATAATGTGTGACCAACCTTTTTGAAAGGTGAATTTTCATGGATTAAATTGTTTATTTCAGAAATTGATCGAACTTTTTCCACGTCAAATGATGAGGACCCTTGTGGAAATTTATTTTTGTAATAGAAACCCAGTTAAATTATGCTGCTTGACTAGTTTCTTCTCTAAACCCTACTGGAATGTTTAAGGTTGTGCTGTAAGAGAAACAATGTAATTAGGTGCTTGTTCATATTTCACTAAAATGTGCTTTATGATTATAGCAGAAAATAACAGCTGAAAGAACTTCTGAAGTATAACTTTACCTTCTACTTTATGATCCTTTGGTAGGTCACAGCTAGATGAGCAGTCAGTGCAAAAGACTAAAAGCTAAACAGAGATCCAACTTAAAATAATGTGAAATACTTTTCAGTGGCAGAACTAGAGGTATGTAAAAGGAGAGCTAAAATGTACAAGGAGACAAGTACAAAAATCTGCAGGGGTTGCAAGACAAAAAAATTGAAGGTCTAAGATTCCCTACTGGATCCATGCCGCCTGTGGTCACTCGGTGGATTGTCCTTTAAGAATCTGTTTAAAGGTCTTGCATACATTCTCTCATGGCTGCTGGAAGCAAGACCCAGTTGGGATGATGGGGTCTGAGTATAATTTGGATGGCAAATTCTTCTTTGTGATCTCCACAAGGGAGGACTGGGTCACTGGCACCGAGATTGGTGTCCAGGCGAGGGGTCGTGGAAGGTTTGAATTGTAGACTGGTGCTGGGATCGGGAGACTCAGTACCTCTTTGGGGGGGGGGGGATTCACCGTTTTCCGGGCGGAGGTCCGTGCCAATCGAATAAGAAATATGTCGGCTCGGCGGCTGCATTTATATATGGTGGATTATATTTGCAGCAACAGTCAGGTAGTCCTAAGTGTCAATAGAACAACATCCAAATTTGTGTAGCAATACCAACTGATGTTAAATGTACTCTGTACAGAATCCAGATACATGGTGGGTTCCGAGGCACACGGGGATCAGAGGAAACGGAAAGGCAGACTAATTGGTGAAGCTGTGATATGGGATACACTGGGCTCTGAACCGTTCGGAGTGTCTCCACGAAGTGTGAGGTAATTCCGAACTGGACACACCAGCAAATGTGGCATGGAGGAGACCTTTGTACGTATGTTTGTGCGAAGCTTTTGTTCAAATTGATACTTACGTAAGTTCATTTTCCCGAACCTAGAGGATATTAGTAATGCTATGATCCAATCCTTGACGTTCTTTAGCGAGACCGTATGGGTTGGAATATGGTAAGGGTACAAAGAACCTTTTTAGGCCTACGTGCCGGGCTCTATTATAACCGGGCCCACACACCTGACCTGGAAATGGGTGACCAGTTGCAACTAGTAATGTTGCGCAACGATGCGATAGTGTATGCATACATTTAGGAATGGCTACATTCTTGTTCGTATCCACACGCTACAATCTTGTTTCTGGATTTCATCCATTTCTTTGAAAATGTGGTCGAACGAAACCATTTTAAATGTGATAGAAGAGAGTGAAAAAGTCTTCACCAACAATAATCATGGGCAAGATAACAGGCGAAATAAAAAACGACACTAAACCTTAAACTCGCGATTTATTTACCATCGAACTGACAATAAAATATACTTGAATGTAACAACCACGAAATGTACGAAATACAGACAGTACATGTAAGTGACGACGAAAAGTGAGCGATTCGAGAATTCGTACAGAATTACGCAAGGTGAAAACTAAACTTTCATAACAGTGAAGCTGACTTTTGAAACTCACGTTCCTGTTCACTTGTTAGTCAAAGCTCCGAACACCACGTCACAAAAAACGTGACAACCTGAACACCCGAAAAAGTCTTTCAATCTACGTAGAGTGCAGCACTTTACGGACAGTTCTGATATCCACCTAATTTCTGAGATTGGTCACACAATTCACAAATCCAGTCTAAGGAACCTTGACAGCACGGTCATGAGTAACGTGAGGCTCTGAAACTGTTCCTTCAGCAGGGCAGGGTTGGGTGTGGCAGGAGCATCAGTAAGGTCCAAGTCATCAGCTTGAGAGCGTAGCGTCACCTCAACTTCCAACGGGAACACTACAGAGGCCTGATCAAGGTTCCCTGCGCAGTCTTCAGTTGGACTACTCGGATGAGTCCATCTTTACCACGGATAACTTCTTCGACATGAGCCAACCAAATCGCTTGGTGTCATCAGGACTATCTCACCGACTGAAGGTGAGTTTTCCCACGCTGCGACCACCTGAGTCCCAAGGTGCTCTGTGCGAAACCTGGTGCGAAGCTTGTCCCTCGGACTGGCGATATAGTAGGCGGCGATCAAGGAAGTCTTTATCAATGGCATCACAATTAGGAGTGTGAAGTTCGGATTTCTTGCAGAAAAGATGCTGGAGACAAAGCCACAGGATCACCATTGGATTCCGACACAAAGGTGATTGGTCTCGCATTCACCATACACTCGCAAATGGTGGTGTACAATTCCTCCAAATCTAGAGCAGCCCTTCCAAGAACACGGCGTAGTATTCTCTTCACTGTCTGCAACATGCGCTCAAAGAAACCACCTCACAATGATGTAGGGGGGGGGGGTTAAATCTCCAGTCAATGCGCTCAATGGAGCAATAATTCGATATTTCAGATCAGTCAATAACCGCAAAAGCATTGTTGGCGCCTTGAAAACAGGTTGCATTGACCGAATACATGATCTTGGGTCGTCCCCTGCGAGCTACGAAGTGACGGAGAGCAAGAAGGAAAGCTTCAGCGCTCTGCGAAGTCACAATTTCCATATGAGCAGCACTGAAAACACGTGAACAGTCGTATCCACACCTGGCCAACTCGCAGGCATTTTTCTGCCCCCACTTCCAAATATGTACAGTGAGACAGGCCATTTTTCCTCACTGAACTTCAGCCAAGCGGGTCTTCCCACTATTTGGACGTGATAAGCTGTTCAACAGCACCCCGTTGATGACACATCAGCAGGATTGAGGTGCCCAAGTACATGGTGCCAAGTCACATGAGAGCCAAGTTCGCGTATCCTTGGCGCGGTTTTTCACGAAAACACTCCTCTTCTGTCATTGAATCCAAGCCAGCACAGTGCTTGAGTCTCACCACACGCAGACAGGAAGTGCGGTCCAGCTCAGCGCCTCATGAACAGAATTTAGCAGACGCTTTCCTGTAGTCACTCACATCAGTTCCAACCTTGGCATTGTTAGTTGGTCTTTGAAGCCTGCGATCCGTGGTCTTGCTGCTACCAATGACACAACCATCTCTCCACATATTTCACTACGCAGAAACAAGCTGCGTACGCCTTGGAGCTCGCATCGGTTAAGAGATTGCTTGCGATAACCCCTTAAATTCCGAGGAATTAGCACCTTGAGCAACGACATTTTACACAAAATTTGTGTCTATCTTTATTGTCCAGAGGGTCATCCCAGTCAATTTTCTAATCCCAAAGTCCTTGCATCAATTTGAGATTCAGTGTAACTGGAATACAGAAACCAATAGGGTCAGTTGCCATCGAGAAAACAGCGTTTGGTGAGCGCTTGTCAGAGTCCATTTCTCCCACCAATCCAAATTAAGGCCAAACGTATCCTCACGATTCCACTTCAACCCCAGAAAAGTGGTCATAGGCTTTGGGGCGTCACCAGTATGATCCCACCCTCTGAGATTGAATCCTCCGTGTGCCATTGCCTCTGTCGCAAAAGCTTGAAACATCCTCGAGACTAGAGGCTCACTGCCAGATTGTGCACGTAGCAGAAACGTTTCATAACTCGCAACCATCCAGCTTTCTGTTCACAAGTCATTGAGAGATGGGTGACCAGGGGACTCGGCAGACGCGTCAAAAACTGACCGAACCTTGGTTGTAGAGCAGGATTCTTTCACCACTGGTCGATGTTCACCCAGAAAACCTGCTTGTATTCGTGAAAAAGTTGGATCTTGGCTATCATCTTCCCAGTGACCTGATTTTTGAGACGCCTTCTAGTCATTCCACGATTTGAAGGGAGATCATCCACCATCTCAACCCAGGGTAGACATACTCGATAACGACCTTCGACAAACAACTGTTCTTGAAACGTTCCATGGCTGTAGCTCGACGCTTGTTGCGGTTTTTTCCCACTGGGTCGCATATGCCCATGGACTCCATTTCCCACAAATCGGTAACATCCCCTGCAGTGATGGTAGCCATTGTGTAAGTTGTAGCAAGGCTGGTGGTGCATTGAGGCAACGGCTCTTCTACATTCTTACTCTTGTGCGGAGAGTTATTGCTTCACAAGTGTCGATTTTGAGACTTGTTTCGCCACGAGATTTCTCCCAAATAAATAGTAAGGTTTTGCAGGAAACGACGTGGTTTATTTTTGAGTTGTAATATAACAAATAGAAATTAAAGCACTAGGACTACAACAATAGGCGGGCGCATGAAATAACGTCAACAGTTTCCTATATAGTGAGGTACTCAATGTTTATAACTCACGACTCCAAAAAACATTTTGTGATTGGTAGCACTAAAGAGCTTCCGTCGTCTGCCGAGAGGTGGCGCAGCGTTTCTTGGTCGACGGGAGTCTACAGTTTGGGCGCGTAGTGGCACTTCAATATTGCAAGTGCTTCGCCGTCTGCCGAGAGGTGGCGCAGTAATGACGCTTCGGTACAAGCTTCTGCTATCGTCCGTGTGGTGGCGTAACGTTGCGTCTCGAAATAGCTTCGCCGTAAGTCGGTTGATTGCGCAGAGCTGGATCTTTTGATTTGAGGTTAAAATCGGTCACGATGCTTCCTCATCAAGAGATTCCGTTGTACTGATTTCCAGCTGTCGCTGTTATAATCAAACCGGTTCGGCGTTTATAAACATCCTCGACGCGCTGATGACAACATTGGTAGGATGTTCATCTATCCAAATCTCTTGGAATTCTCTTAACAATCAACGACGTGTGCTCGATCCTTATGCGTCCTTTGAACTCATGGAATCTCCCAATGTTTATAAACGACTTCGTATGTAGAGACTCTTGTGTGGACGGTGTCTGTTATGCTGGCCTTGGATATAGATCGTCTGGGTCGTTTGTCTTGACAACGGCGTAAACATCGTGGCGTGTGATGTCTTACCGTTACAACATGCATCCAAATGTATTAATGCATGGGGGTTTCATCGTATATGTAGAATGTATGTCTACACTCTTTCCAACGAGTGTCCATCCCAAAGGGGTCTCTACTGCCACAACTCCAGATGACTCTTCCTGTTGCCAGCAATATCGACGCCAATGAGTACGTTAATAGGGCCTGAGATGTCTTGAACAAACTGAATCTTTTGATCAAATTCTTCCTTGATTCCCGCTCTAGTCACCATGGGAATGAACGAGGCAATTTTCCCTTGGGAGAGAGCTGTAAAATTGTAAAAATAATCGTTAGTTAGGCCTTTGAGATCTTGTAACAGGTATGTTTCACCAGACCAAGACTATTGCCACCAAACAATGTAAAAGACTGCTTACCCACTGACTGATAGCCAAGTTCATTCGCCACAGCGTTGAGGATATATGACTTGTGAACCACTCAATACACGGACTTTACGCTGGAAATTCCCAATGTGCACGATAGCTGCGAATGTTTGCAAGAAGACCTCACCACAGAGAAGTTACAACAGCCAAGCTGTGGTTTAGAGAGGAGTGAAGATTCCTTCTGTCTGCTGTTTGGGGCTGCTTCACCTGAATCAATGTCTTGGTCAGGTCTTGGACCGGGGCACAATAGCTTGATATGCCTCCCCTGGCAGGCGCAACATTTGGCCCTACATTTGCTAGCAGGGTGATTCAACTGAGCACATGCGAATCATGCTCGAGCCTTGGTCAACAATTGTGTCCGTTGGCTTGACATGGCCTGCGCATTGCGACAGTGAGCAGACACATGTTCGTAACCACGAAAAACGCACTTCAATTCAGAGGGATTAGTATTGGATAAACTGCAGCGGTAGCCGGGAGTTCCGTCCTACAATCTTGAGTAATTCTTCCCTTCGAAGATTTGATTTCTTCCCTCGTCCCAGAACAAGTCATGACCACACTTTCCTCGGCCTCGACGTCTCTCGTCAAGAACTTCGGAGAATGGTCATTTGATCCTTGAGAGAAGTAGAATGGTCACTGTTAGAGCGCTGCCAGATTTGTAATGTCTCAACTGGAAGGCAAGATTTGATCAATGGGAACAAAATTGCTACGTAATTATCAGAAACTATCTTCAAAGTCTCAAGGGCACGCTGTTGAGTTTCCAATTTGTCATGCAAGGAACGTTTAATGTCATTACGCCCTGTAACGAGTTTGAGCATTTGGCGGATGTAATACTCTACCAACAAGTCTTCACTCCCAAAACGCTCCTTCAGCGCCTCTACAGCCTTCTGGTAGTTATCAGCTGACGCAGGGAAGCTGTCGACAACGATGCGCGCGCGTGATTGGAGAACAGTAGTTCGGCGACTTGTGCAGTGTTTACACTGCTGAGTGTTACGTCATATGGAGAACATTGCGATCAACAAAGTGCTCCCGCGGATCACATTTCCTGATTTGTTCTGATTCGCTGAGTGCCCTCCAAGCAATCCAGAACATGTATCCGGCTGATAAGCTGATCCAGGACATCCAGGATGTACTTTTCTCACTGCAAAATGATGGAAAAAACATAATGTTTTGCTGGGTTCCCGGACACGTGGGTATCAGAGGAAATGAGGAAGCAGACGATTCCGCAAAGACGGCATGCCTCAGGAATCGCGTGGATTTCTCCACGATTCCAAAACGAGATCTCCTAAATTCCGTCAAGATAAGGATTCTGAGTGAATGGAGCAATGAGTGGTTAGCTGTTGAAAGGAATAAGCTCCGACTTATCAAATCTTCTGTTAAGTCATGGAGCAGTTCCTGTAGGCCAGCCCGGCGCGACGAGGTCTTGCTGACCCGCCTGCGCATAGGACATTGTCCTCTCACTCATAGGTATCTCTTACTACTTGATGATGAACCCGTTTGTGAGGAGTGTAGCTGTTCTCTGACAGTGCGTCACCTACTAACTGATTGCAGAAGATACTCAAGTATACGGAGACGAATTGGTCTGGCTGCAGATTTACCAACAATTCTCGGAAATGAAACTGTTAATGTTAATAAACTATTGAATTTTATGAATAGATCGAGGCTCCTCCCACAAGTTCTCGGGAGGGTTTAAAATTTGCATTCCCTTTTCATCTTTACTGTTTTTGTTTTCATCGTTCGTTTCTGTAATTCGAAAATATATTTAAAAATTGTTTTCCTTTTTTGCGAAATAATGTATTGGTATTCTGTTTTCTTTTCTTTCATCTTTCTATTTAGATATTTGTTGATTTCAGGAGGGTTTTTTAGTAGGTATGGTCGAGATATTCGGCGAGTCTCACACANCACACACGGGGAAGAGTCATTACGTCTCTTCTCTATGGTGCGAAACTGCATTTTTCCCTACTTGCATGGGCTCTAATGACCTCGATGTTGACGAGCCCTAAAGCCCCAACAAAAAAAAAAGTTCGGCGAAGATATTGAAATTTCTCTTGACTCGAAAAGGTGTCGTTAGAATCAATTTGGGAAAATTGGGCCCAGAAATTAATCCAATCTGAAATGTTTCCCCCGAATCTAACGAGCTCCAGTTTCGGTAGCCTGAGAGATTGCGGATCCTCTTTACTATAAGCTTGACCGGGGAGGACGGATGGCGGGTGACCGAACGAATCTACCCTAACCTTTATAGAATGGAATTTCCAGCTATAGTCAGCCGAGGAGAGCTCAGCTGAAATAGCATCGTCTGAATCTGCAGACGGGTCATCGTAGTACATGTTCTCCTGTATTATACCATCGTGTTCATTCATCTCTTGGTACCTTTTCAAGGATGGCAAAATACGCGGCTACATCCGCTACTTTGGGTGGAGTTTTACCATCGAGGGTTTCGTTCAATTTATTCAACACTTTAGTAAAGGCAGAACGGGATCCTCTTCGCTTCTTGACGTTTGTGAGTCTGCCATCGTGATTTAGGTAGTGTGCAATCATACTCGCGTGTTGTGCTGGGTAGAAAGCAAAGACGTACCTTCAAGTCCACAGAGATAATCCAACTTCACTCACAGGTCACTGCCAGCTAACACCTTGCCCAGATTTTAAAAGTCCTGTCACGGTCGCCAATGTAAAAAAATCTTCACCAACAATAATCATGAGCAAGGTAACAAGCAAAATAAAAAACACTTCACCTTACACTCGCTTTTATTTACCATCGAACTGACAATAAAAATATACTTGAATGTAACAACCACGAAATGTACGAAAGAGACAGAACATGTAAGTGACGAAATGCGAGCGATTCGAGAATTCGTACAGAATTACGCAAGGTGAAAACAACTCTTTCATAACAGTGAAGCTCCAACGTTCCCGTTCACTTGTTAGTCAAAGCTTCCAACACTACGTCAGAAAAACAGGGTGACAACCTAAACACCCGGAAAAGACTTTCAAACTACGTTAAGAGTGCATCATTTTACGGGCAGTTCTGACAAAGTATCAAGCGGCAGATTACCAATAGAATTTGAACAATGCTGGTCACAAAAACCGCATGTAAAGTAAACTCACTTGAAGTACTCGCTACATAATACAGAGTGAAGAGTTGAGAGGAAATTTCACTATTTTAACATATAAAATAATAAATAAACCTTTAAAAAACTAGCTTTTACTTAAGCGATGTACTATAGCGAATAAAATAAGTTAATGTTTTCATTAAAGTAATGCAATGTAAAATACTAATACATCCATACATATTTCACATTAGTAGATCCTAATAAAAAATAAACGTATTTACTATCTTTATCACTGAAAGTGATTTAATATTTTATGTTGAATTATTTGTTTTCAAAAAGCTCGTTGCGCGAAATGTCCATAAAAGTGAGTACCAATGAATTTCATTTCATTGGTTGGTAAGTAAATACTTGCCGAAGTATGTGTTTTATTTACGATTCGCGCAACAAGCTGTTTGATAAATAATTCAACATAAAATATTAAATTATTTTCAGCGATTGTATTGCATGGGAAAATTTTCCGGAAATAATTCGCCGCGAGTTATCTCGAAATAAAATCGTTGTTTAAAAATATTTATTTGGAAGGGACATAATATTGCATTGTCAGAGGGTTTATATAAGTGTGTCAAATTTCATTTCAAACGGTTGAGGGGAAGTGGTTTAACATTCAGTTGCAAGATTTGGCCCAAACACGAACCAGCAAGTGAAGTTAAATAAAAGCTTGTAAAAATAACCATGGCATCCCTCGCAAGTCACAAGTAATGTCATCGCATTTCACTCTTTTGGTTTATTAATGGCTGACGCGACATGGGAGCGGTAGGGAAAATGGTCAGCTGATAACAGGTTTCTACAAGGAGACGAGAACTGTGCCTCCTTCGCATTCATAACGCCATTATTGCTTAGAAGAAAGAAGGAAATGAGAGCGAAAGTTATTCACGATTCCTAATTAGAGGCACTAAATAGTTATTTCAGGAATAGTATCTTTCTCTGTATAGGCACTAGGTAGTTATTTCAGGAATATTATATTCGCTCTATTTATCGATTATCAACTTGATGGCTCTCAGCCCTTTTTTGCACTACACGTCATCACATCCAGAGCCAGATTTGAAGTTTGGGCGCCCCAATAGGTTTTGCGTCCCCTTTTCGTACCATTCGGGGGATGGGGTCGGTCAGGTAATTTTTCACAAGAAAATTTTTATTTTATCGCGTGTTAACATCACTTATGAAATTTTTTTTAAATTTTGGGTGTATTAAGTAAATTAAATAGCCCAACAACGTATTGGAAATAAGTTTATTAATCTCTTCGATAGATATCAATGCATGCATACACTATATATTATTGACATTAAAATTAAATATTGAAGTTTTTTTCAAATATGAATATCAGAGTGTGTAAAATTAGTTTAATAATAAGTGTACTCATGTAACAATATTGAAAAGGATCGTACGTACTTCATCAAACTATCCAAAAAAATTCAAGAATCACTTAATAACAGTTTTTTTGTAAGTAGGACTATTTACCTTCTAAGTCAATGTATAAAGCCTTTTTTCGAGCGAATGTGTGTATGATATCATAAGGTTTCTCTTGAATCAACCTTTCCTCGATTGTGAGCAGGGCTAATGATGTCAATCTGTCGTCGCTGGTTGCAGAAATAATTTTTCACACGAAGGATGAGAAGGATCTCTCTCCAGTGCAGTTTGTGGCAGGAACACTAAGAACCATTCTTAAGGCAATGTCAATTTTCGGATAGATGTCGACTCTATCAAAATGACGTAAAACGTTGCTAACGTCAGTAAGGATCATACTGGTTTTTCCTTTGCAAGTATTTTGCACCAAAAAGGATTTCAAATGTAAACACTCATCTACAATAGCAGGCTCCAGATCTTCGGGATAAAAACTCATAGTTTTCTTGCATGCTTTGTGTTTTCTGAGGCTTCCAGTCCTTTACTAACCTCGAAAAACCCAATCCTGTTATGGAGATGAGTAAATTTATTTTCAATTCTCTTTGAGTTCGGAATATAAGAAATCTAATATGAAGTTAAGTGTTAACACGAAAGTTCTCAGATCCTGTAAATGTAACATCGCTGCTATTTTCACCATATTCTCCAAACTTAATAGGTATCTTCATTTTGCGTCGTGAGTCTGATACGTACTCCTTGTTACATTTGCCTCTCGCAGCACTTTCTAAGTTATCGAAATTTTTTCTCATTTCTTGAAGAAAACCACAAAGATACTCATAGTAAGTAATAAACTTTCCTAGCTCTGTGGTTTCTTACTGCAGTTTCATGTTTACCTTATTAAACCTCTCCAGTATGATACACCTTAAAATTGACAAATGTAGTCTCAAGGGAATTCAACTTTTCTTTTAAAGCATTATCTCTGTTCGTTGTTGAGAGTCTTTCTTTACTGTCATTATCAATTTCATTCAAACTTTCGAAAATGCCTTCTCTGTTTTCATTTACAACTCAACAGGCATCATGATGAGCAGACAATCGTGTCTTAGATATATTTTTAACTTCTAAATTACTTTTTTTCTTTAGAATGATCCATCTCTGTGTTGAGGCACTGAAGAAATTGTAAAGTTCCTGCAGCAATCCAAAATATGAAACAGCCTCTGTACATGATTCTGCTGCACAAGACCCTATTAAATTTAGAGAATGCGCTGAACATGGTACATACTCCGCCAGAGGACTAAGTTCCTTGATACGAGCCTGAACGCTAGACATATTCGAAGCGTTGTCGTATACCTGGCCTCTGCAATTAGAATTCCAAATTAAATTTCTTAAAGATTCTCAGGACTGTGTATACAATTTCTTCAGCTGTATGTCCAACATTTGGCACAAAACAAACCTTTCAATCGACACGCCATCATTGGCAACATATCGAAGTACAATTGTCAGTTGGTCCACGTGTGTAATGTCTGGGGGGGGGGGGAATCTAATACTATACTAAAGTATTTAGCTTCATTAACTTCTTGTTAAATTGTTTTTAACTTTATCTGTCATAAGAGCAATAAGTTCATGTGTTGTTTTGGAAATATAAGATGTGCTTCCGGAACCTTTATCACCATAGTCTTCAGTGTTCTGCCATAAAAGGGTCGAATTCGGTTAGAAATTGCAGCAGTCCGACGAAATTTCCACTATGAAGTCTATTTAAGTGTTCATGTGTTCCACGTAATGCCTGCCCTTGAACTAAACTTTTAACTGCCGCCACTACTGTCTTTAGTACCTCCCTCCAATAATGGACTTCTTGTTCGAGTGCATCACTAAGTTGATCATCAACACGGCCTTTCAAACCATTCCTAAGTTTTAATTTACCTAAGTTATTTTTATGATTAAAACAATTTTCATGTTCTAATACTCGTTGATTAGCATTTTTCCAGTCATTGAATCCGGTAGAAAAAGCGCCGTCGTGTCAGACTGTTCAAATAGCATACATGGAACACAAAAAATGCATCCTTTCGATGGTGAATTATCCAGCCATGCTCAATTTTTCGTTTCACCATTTTCAAGTTTTTTTCAAAAACAAGCTTTTGGACACATAACGAACTTCTTCTGAATACTGTCTTTTAGACTGATAAAAGTCTAAATCGTTATTTTGAATCACCCCTTTAGAATATACATAATCTCCTAGTTGTTCATTTACAGTCCATAAATCCGGGTCCGAACTAAAAAAATCGTTAGTTCTGCCACTTTCTAAACCTACTTCCTCTCCGTGTTGATTTTCAAAAACAGCCTGTGCCGCATCGGTTTTACAAGTAGCTTCTTCGAATTCAGAAGTGACACTGACAAGAAACAGACGGTAAATTTTCACTGTTGATTATATTGTCATTCACAATTCCACTAACAGCAGTATGTGAAAAAAAGTACGGTATTTTAGGAATCTGCTTTATAAGTTATTCATTTCATCCTTTTCTTCACGCTTTTTTTAAAAACTCTGCGCCACTAGGTTTCAGTTCATGGCTCATTGTCATCACAGACACTACAATTTAAAAACACGATGATAATTATTTTAACGAACTCACGCCGCACCATAAAAGAGTTACATACTTCTATTATTTTTTAGCTTTTTATCTTATTCAAACTAATTACATTCGTAATGCAAAGAAAATGTGCATTAAAATAACTTTTTATTTTATTTCCATTATAAATTTACGCCCATTTCTGTGTATTGGAAATGAGAATAAAAAGACAATAAATACGTTAAATTATTCTTTATTAACTGAACCCAAGGAAGGACACTTCTGTACTCTACGACCTACGACAACCAGCAAGAGACTGACTTTTCGTATAAAGCAACGTATTAATGTACCACAGCTTGCACAATGCATGTTTTTCTCGATATATGCGTAAGAACTTCCGCTAAGACATAAGGCACCGGGCCCTCGTCTTGGCCTCATGCGGAAAGTATCCACGAATACTCGCGGTTACTAGTATCTGGCAATACTCATGTCGATGACATTCATGAGAAACACATAAGGGTCAAGACTCCAAGATGCGTTGAATGTAATGACGTATATTTGTTGAGAGATTTTTGACAGAGAAAGAAACTAAATATATTTAGAACTAACAAAGCTAACGTCTGTTTATTCCAACACTTCGGTATGAAAAATAATTGTGCACAACATTTTTTATATTTTTTTCAGTTCTTATGTGCATGAAAAAATGTACTTAAAATATATGTGCAAAAAAATTTATGTACGCAAACCTCCATGTTTCTCTGTTTTACATAATTATGTTTATTGCATAGTAAAACAATTGACAATATCATGCGTAAAAACTTTATATCTCCGAAATGTATTAGCAAAAATCATAAGTGCGGAAATAACACCTCATACTTTATCGCTCTTCAGCAACTAATTATGAATAAATAAAATGTAAAAGTTACCAGGTTCACGAAGAATTGAATGTGAGGCATTTGTCGTGAGGAAAAGGTTTTTTTGATAGTTTAACCCCACACCTGTCTCCTTTGTCGTGAGGAAGGAGAGGGGGAAAGGAAACACCACATTTACACCATTGTCGTGAGGAAACGGGGCGAGATTTCCTTGGGTACATTTGACCCTCATCAGACTTGGTCGATTGGTTGGTCCTTGTCCGTGGAGCTAATCCCTATTTTGGTTGGCTTGGTAGATTGAGAGGGAGCAATATAAATAGGAATAGTTCAGTGGCGACACAGCAGTTTATTATAACGTTCACACAACTTACATATGTTCTCCTGAGCGGCGCCCACTAGCTTACTGTGCGCTCGCACTGTGCTTCGCGCTGGCGATTCGGCACGGGGCTCCATGCTGACGGAGCACCGATCCATAACCATGGAGTTTTTGACAACAGACTGGCCGCGTCGTAGTCCGGTGGCGAGGAGAGTTAGTCGGGGCCGCGAGGTCAGGCCGAACTAACCGGAGGTATAAGTCAGGGTGAGACACGAGGTCTCAGTTGGACGGAAGGGGTTGTTCTCGGAACCGTGATGTCAAGCCAAGTACAAGGGTTGGATTTGCACTCAGGACCTTTAGGTCTAGCCAAGTACGGAGGGTTGGAGGAACGGACGCACGCATCTGTCGCATGAGTAGCATCTGTTCCGCCTCGAACGCAACGAGCAGCGGCTTATATAGACATATAACACCGAGTCGACAGTTTGAATGTGGCGCGTTACTGCTTGGCAACGCGGTTGGCGCTACCCGCATCCATGTGACACATTAGATAAAAATAAACCGTGTTTTTTTGCAGTTGTTTAAAAAAAATAATTCATCAATATTTATATGCGGTTACAAAAATTTGGGATATGGTGGTTTCTGCACATCAAAAGTATGCAAGCGCATTTTGTGCGCAACTTAAAATACGACGGAAAATACGCCTGTACACTTTTCATGTGCACAAATTTTTTAAAAACAGGTTTGAAATTAAATGTAACTAGTTGTTTTAATTATTCAATCAAAATTGTTTTTGACAAATATAAGCATGTTTAAGAATAATAGAAACCTTCACTAATACTTTTTCGACTTCTATATTGTAACAAAATAAAATGTTGTACCTGATGGGGTGAGCCACACGTTCTGGGTTCCAAATTTTTAATAAAATAAATTTACAAGGGAACCAAAACAAAAGACGAGCATGAGTTAAAATGATGGTGTAATGGCTCGCCCTCATTCATCTCCGTCTAGTCATATCTTATCATGGTTCGTGCCTGTATTTTAATCAAAGGAAGATCACATACTGGGGTTCTTACTAAGGAAAACGCGTCATAAACAAATTAACTCAGTTATTTTATTGTTAAAAAGCAACAAAACTACTATTTTACATCCCCCAAAAAAGACACACATGTTACACTGAATTTAAGACTGTTACTCTCATCAAAGCAAAACGAAAAAAAAATCCTTAGCGAAAATTACATTATATTACAATTAGGATTCATTAACCCTTTTCATATCACTGCCCATAGTTCTCAATAGACAATAAGTTCAATAGTTCACTGCTTGGACTTTCATTTATTAATGTCATTGGGCTTCTCGCCACTGCGCCTATTATCTATAGTTGGATGCAACCAACGTTTACGTTCTACCTTACAAGTTGACAGATCGATCAGTCGATGTGAAGAATGGAGAACCGATTTCCAGACGGCATTTCAGCAGGTCAAAAATGGCTCGTGAAGTCACTCCAGCAGGTGACGTCATCATTCCGAGAAAACCACAGGCTCTTTCCGTGAACTGGATTCCCAAGAGCCTTCGGGATACCCCGTGCGAAATACCTCGACCGAACAACCGCGGCGTTTTCGGACCGAATGAAGAGATCAACTCGGCAGGATGTCCGACAACGTTGTTACAACCTAATGTTTTAGCGTTAGAACATCTTTTAACGCGAAGTTTGGTAAAATAGATTTTCGAGTTGTTGGCGGTCACCAAATAATCTTCAATAGACTTTGACCGACACTCAACATATGAACATCTTAGCGAACAATAGTGAAGTGCTTATAATTAAAAGCACAAACAAAAATGCTCTAAGATCCGAAAGTGAGTTTCTACCGGAAATTATTCTGAGATGTGAACTGCATCTCGAACTAAGATCTGAGCTGCGTCTCGAACGAAATTATGAGCTGTGAGTTGTGAGCTTGAACGAAAATGCTAGATGTGAGTGAGCTCGAACGAAAATACTAGATGTCTCTGTGTTGTGAGCTCGAGCGAAAATACTAGATGTGAGTGAGCTCTCTCTCTGTGTAATTTTGATCTTGCAGTCGCTTAAATGGGTTTTCTCCTACTACGTCATTTGCCATCTCTGCCCACGATCTAAAGTTTTGAATAGTCACATGACTGATTCTTCCAATGGAATCGAAATTCCCACTTCGCGACGTTACTTGTCAGTGGCTAGATTTGACTCGATTTCGTACGCGCTGGGCCAACCCATGAGCGGCATTTTCGACGCTAGAGTTCTCAACGAACTTTTTGTAAACGTCATTTTTGCGACAATTTTCACTGGGCGGCATTCATCC
The DNA here is from genome assembly GCA_002313205.1 of Laupala kohalensis. Classification (NCBI taxonomy): domain Eukaryota; kingdom Metazoa; phylum Arthropoda; class Insecta; order Orthoptera; family Trigonidiidae; genus Laupala; species Laupala kohalensis. Next base: position 441,929 of record NNCF01131817.1, on the reverse strand, counting down.
TCAAAGATGTAATATTTGTTTACGTCTTTCGCCCTTTAAAACTTTCATTCCAGAACATCTGGTGCCAGGCACCCTAAACACTGGTCGCGGCGCACATCCTAAGGACTCCCACGCTAGTTGTCTTCCTTTAAAATCATAAACCTATTGTGTTTTTGGGTTAGAGCATGCCTCGCCTTGCCCTGATAAACCTTTCTCGTCCTTCTAAAGATACGCGAATTCAGTTGTTCCCTTTCTAGGAACTACGTGTTATATTCTTCAAGATAAAATCTGGTTCTACGTCTCTTACTTAAATTGTTATTGGAATGAGTAACTTCCTTCCAAACGGTCAAAAAGCTTTTATCCTATTCCTTTTGTTGATGCCGCCTGAGGTTGCGGCCACCGTTCGTTTGAAACACATTTTGTACTGAAAATAATCTATTAACTTTGATTATTTATTGAAGATTAATCAAATCTTACAATATAGATATCCACGATATCTGAAATGTAACTTTCTTTGATAAAAACACAAATATTTTGATATATCTTTCATTTTTATCCACATGCTATTTTTCTTTGATTAATTATTTATTAAAATCCAATTAAGAACTTAAGAACAGCGATAAGAAAAAAAGACGAGCTTTTAATAAATATTATAATACCGTTTGTTAAGAGGCCAAATAGATGATGTCCTTAAAAATACACTATTCTCTCGTTTTACCTGATAAACCAATATTAAATATTACACGTTCAATAACCTTATCGTTTTTATTTCTGAGCATGTATAAAGTTCATTCTGATGGGATAAGCGGTCGAATGTGAACAAAACTTATATACGTGGGGGAGGAGAATTTCAACGAAACTGGACCGCAACGCGCATATACATTAAGATATTATATATAATTAAACATAATTATTGAAATAATAATAAACTTTTTATTTAAAAACTAACAGAAAACAACATGCCGACGTTTTTTAACTTAACATAAATATTTTTGTTGTGGTTTAAACAATTTTTTGTTCAGCGTTCGCCCCCTGGCACCGTGCGCCCGTAGGCCCGGGTCTAGTGGACCTAGTGGAAAAACCAGCGCTGGTTAGAACTATAGTATACCCAGCCATCCTATGTATATTCATACGCCGCCGATAAAGTGTGTGACTGCAGCGCAATTTCTCTTCAAGATTCATAGATGGTACACTATAACTACATACTGGAACGCTGACTCTGACGCCGGCTTCTTGGCACAGTTCCCCTACCACAGTCGGAGGCTCGGCCGGCTGAACCTCCATATAACCTTACGCAGGTGGCGCCGTTTTCATTAAGATTTTCCACTTATACATAATAGTTTTATGTTTTACTACAGTGGAATTGTTTTAGTGGGACAAGGGACTAATAAGGTACAACAATTTATCAAAATCCATGTATTTAAGTGTGAAAACTATATCCATAATATTATACAGAATCAAACTAGAAAAAAATTCCAACCATATAATTTTTTACTCACCCATTTTAGGTGTATTCTAACCACCAAAATTTGTTACCCGTAACAAGAGTATTTTTTCTCTATTTCGAAATCGAATCAGCGTGACATTTGGTAATTAATTCTAGAACCACAGTAGAAACGTGAAACCAACGCCAAAACTTATCACACATCTCATTGTAAATCATTATCACCCTAAAATATCTTATACCATAACTACGCTTAACAACAATGACTTATATTTCCGTGTCAATCCTTCAATGCACTTGGTAATTAATTCTACAAACATGGAATGAACACCAAAGCAACGCCAATTTATTCCATATGGCGTTTTCTGAGACATTGCCACCCTGAAAATTTGTTTAAAACTACCATGAACAAAAATTTCTTTTTTATATTTGTCCAGAATGACACTTGATAATTAAAGCTAGAATCACTCATTCTAAAGAAAACTCAGAAGTACTACCATAACTCCTTATATTTATAAAAACAAATCACAATTGAATAATCAGTAAAATTGTATTATTCAAATATGGATTCCTCCTTAAAACCCATAAAATAATTTTTTTTGTAATTCCTAAATGAGTCATGAGTAAAATATTTCTGAAGTAAAATTAGTGTTCATCATTAAACGTTTCTGGCATTATTATTGCTACTCTTAATGTGAATGCGTCAAAAGTTAAAACATTATTGTAAAAGCTCAATTTTGTATATTGTTATATAATTATACATTCACATGTTTAAAAAAAAAGTATTCAGTTCACAAAAATAGAAGGTATTCTACGAAGAAAATATACTCAAAAAATAATTCATCAAAAATGAAAATAGTTTACATAAATTAATACTCAAAAAGATATAGAGAATATTTGTTAATACAATAAAACGTATATTGTAAGAAATAATTAGTTTCAATATTTTGAACCGTCAATGAATAAATAAGGAATCACTTTTTTTGGGAGTCCTATAATATACTGAAGAAAGGGGCGTTGGAATGCGACGCGCGAAGCCTCCAAAGCCCGTCTCAATAAATTTAAAGAGGGTGGTTTGGTGTGTGACAAACATAATAGTGGAATGAGAAAGGGGAGGAAAGAAACAATCTTTGTTCCGAACCACACATGCAGACGCTGTGGAAAATCAAAATAAACAATTAGTTGTGGTATTTCGAGAACTCTAGGGAAAATATAATAAAGCTTAGTTTCGTGGGTTCAAGGGGGACACGAGAATGAAAGGCGTTGTGAAGCGACCCTTCGCGGGAAGGAGGCACATTCTGGCAGTTTTTGGGACGAAAGATCTGGGTTTTGATCCTAACTAAAGAGAAGAAGAGGGGGAGGGATGGTGATCACACATGTGAGCGCGGTTATACATTGATGAAGGAAGGGTAGCGTCGTCTAGCAGACGAGGGAATTTAAAGTGTTATTTGTGGGACCAGAGAAATGTATTCCGTCTGGCGGAATGAATAGGCCTCTGTGAGGAACTGAAGACACTTCAGAAATATTAAACTAGATGTCAACTTTGGAAAATTACTACACCACTCTGCAGGGTATTTTTGCAATTATAACGCAATCAGTGATAGGTGGATAAAGATTACTACGTCACCGAAAATGTAACCAGTCGGGGGAGGTCATGTGATTGACTGGTTGTCGAGGATAGTTGGAGAGGAGGGATGACGTAAGAGTTGGGTGGAGTTAAGCTAGCCCAGATCAGTATGAAATGGGGGATTCTTCTATTTAACATTGGAACGGAGACTCTTCGAGATTATTATTTTTGAAAAGGAGAATTATGATTTTTGAGAAGTACGATTATTATTCAGTCGGTCAGCTATTCATATATACTTCGGTATACTCTGATATTTTGTTATAGAGATACTGTTCGTGATAGACTGTTCGAGATGGAGAGGCACTCAGTCTGTTAGAGAGGCTCTCAGTCATAGATGCACCATCAGAGACGTATCGGCGTCCTTTATTGTAGAAAGTTTGTGTTTTTGAGACTTTAACTCATATTAGTGAAGAGATTGTTCAACATAGTGATTCAGTGGGTTCTGAATATTCTGACTTTTCTGAGATTGGCGATATCAATCATTGGGGGGCAATGGTGCACTCAATTATTCATCAAGGTTCATTTAAAATGGCTTAAATCGACATCCGACGTTCGAGGAAGTTTACGAGTTGCTGGGGCCACTGGTACCATCCAAGGACCGCGAGGAAGGGGCTTCCGGGACGGAAGAAGCACAGCTGCGGAGGTGAGGTGAAGTCTGCATTACTACTTCCGCCATCTACTACTTCCTGTGACGGTTGGTGCTGAATCACATGCCATAGTAAGGTAACAATTCGAAGGGTCTTTAATGGCACCTTATTTTCCTAATAGTGTGCGACCAAGAATTCATTCAGTGGTAAAACCGGACCAAAGACTTGGAGTAATCGTGCTAACGACTGTTGTGTTGTTCATGTAGTAATGAACTATGATAATGCTTTTATAATGAACTTAAACCAATATTTTATGCAAGCTGTGTTTCCTTTGAGAAGGATTAATGTGTGTTCCACGCCAAAGACCGGCCGAACCCAAACCCCCTTTTTATTATTAGTAGCCGGAGGATATCTTGTCCCTGAGTGGGCCAGGTAAGTGATCCTCATATTTATCTTATCCTCCCCCAAAAATATATTACAATTGACACCGCAACGTGTGGCATCGTACTTTCTCATACATTTGCATATTTATCCCCCGGCCCCATATTCCCTCTATTTTTTATATTACAATATTTACATTCAAATGCACCATTCACTTAGTAAAATAAGTTGCAAAAAATGTCACTCTTCACAATCTTATCCAAGTATTAGGAGAAATATTTTAAAATGGAAATAAATTAAAAACGTAAGGCATTTGATTTGCATTTATTCGAATTAATTACCTTAATGCATCCTGATACGCTTACTATTTAAAAATTTCATTTCGTTAACGATGGATTAATGGTTAAACATTTTAAGGGTGATAATGGCTTAGAATGATATGTTTAAAATATTTTGCGTTTCTTTAGTGTCTGTACTGCGATTGTATAATTAAAGACCATATGCACGCGGACTCCAAAGAAAAATCATTGTCGTTAAGGGTAGATTGGGGGTAAGAAGTTTTCATGATGTTAATGGCTTCGAATAGGCCATGTGGAAAAAATGTTTTGTAGTTGGTTTGTAGTTTCGTCGATTTTTTCAGAATTTATTACCAAATACCACGGAAGTTTGATGTTGAAATAGAAAAATTCTTGTCTTGAAGGGGTTTAGTGATAAGAATTTATTGGTGGTAATGGCTTAAAATGTAATGTGTAAAATGTTTTGGCGATGGGTTCGTATTTCTACTGTTATTCTAGGATTAATTACCAAGTGTCATTGTGGATTCACATTGAAATAAAGTCATTGTTGTTAAAGGTAGTCTAGGTGTAAGAAATGTTGGGGAAGACAGAAGCTTAGAATGCTTTTTGTGGATTGTTTTGGCGTTTGTTTGGTATTTCTGCTGTGATTCTAAAATTAATTACGCAATGCCACGCTGATTCGATTTCGAAATATAGAAAAAATACTCTTGTTAAGGATGCAAGAAATTTTTGTGGCTAGTAAAGACCTAATAAAATAATAAATAAAAAACATTTTTAAAAACAAGCGATGTACTAAAATGTATAAGATAAGTTTTTTTATTAAAGTAATGCAATGTGAAATGCTAATACCTCCATACATATTTCACTTTAGTGGATTCTAATAAAAATAAACGTACTTTCTATCTTTATCGCTGAAAATGATTTAATATTATATGTTGAATTATATGTTTTGAAAAAGCTTGTCGCACGAAATATTCATAAAACTGGATACCAATTAACTTCATTGGTCAGTGACGGGTTGGTGAGTAAGTACTTGTCTATGTATGTATTTCATTTACGATGAAGCAATTTTGTTCTAACATTACCGAAAACAACATACCGTACTTAATCTACCACATTATTCCTGGCATTTGTACAGTTGGAACAAGTAAATTTTCTAGACTGACCTCCACCATCCTGCAGAAGAAACATTTTTTTAAAGAAATGGTAAGCAATGTGAATTATCTAACCCTGTTTTCTTGCACGTGTAAAATTCTTTACTACCTCAAGCCTAAAATTTTCTACCACAAGTTTTCATTACTACCACAAGCACACGCGCACATACACACACAAAATTTGATATATTAATGCGTCACATACACGATACGTTCGTTACCGTGACTGCTCTCGTGTTGTGTACATTGTTTTATCCAAGAAGACAAATATTTTTTTCCAACGTCATCATACTTAATCAGGACATGGTATTATAAGTACAAATTGTTTTCACTATTATGAACATAGCATGTTAAAGCATTGCACTTATAACGCGAATAAAACTCCTCAATGACACTCGTTAAGCGTCGTGTCTCTATCTTCAGATGTGGTGAGCGATAAACGATTAGAAACGCGCAGGCGAGACAGTGTTCACGAATGCAATGTGTTACGCAACAAAACAGTGTGCTACATATGATTGATGGGGAAACAGACGAGTTGTTTCGCATCAAAAAGCAGGGTGTCCTTTCATAACAACTAGCTTTTTTACCGGAAACAATGTATATGTTTATAAAATCAATTATATTTTATTGTATTGATAAAAAGAAGGATGATATATGTTTGAGCATATGGAAGAGGAAATAAAAGATGAGAACATGCATAACCTCGTGGAGAGAATGAAGAATGTCATGGCGAACGAGAACACAAAAGATGAGTAATTGTAGACGTTGAGACCTTTGTCAGCGAAGCATGTGAGGTAAGTATTTTTCTTTTTTCATGAAAATATGTGTTCGATATCATGCATTTTTAACATGTCTTCTTATTCCATTAAATAGATTTCAAGACCATTTGCGAAACAAAAGAGAAGAAAACTTGTGTGTATCATTGTCCTCCACTCTCCACGATATGAACAAACGTGAAATCTTGAAAAAAATATTTACTGGTAAGAGAGCTTACACTTTTGGTGATGGAAATAAATACATATGATAAAAGTACAGAAGACGACATCTCTTCATGTTGTGTACGAAAACTGTGCGGTGTATGCTCGAACCAGATTGTAAATACATGATTTTCTGTGTTGTAAGGAGTAACTCAATTCTGTTTATTTTGGGTTCAACATCGTTTTTAAAGCATTTATCATCTCGGCACGACTGATTAATGATTGATCTCTTGCCTTGGTATGTAGTTTTAATCCTTATTGTACGGTTTTAACTCTTGTACGGTCACCTTAACTTGTTCTTTTAACGTTTGTACTTTCTCATCCACGATACGATGTACACTGTCGTGCATATAAGCATCGGAAAAAGATAAACATGCATCTACATAACCTTTCGTTGCACCATCACTCTTCCTTTCCATTTCAAAAAACCCGGTGATGCGTTTGTTTGCAAAGTATTAATGACCTCTACGTTTCACAGTCTCTCATGTTGCGACCAAAAACATCCATACTTCCTTTTTACAAGTGGTCCTGATTGTGACTAATGTTTCATGTTGCTTATGTGTCTACTGACATTCATCGCGTCATCTCGTTTCATATCGACGCGTGGGCGATGGAGATTGTGGAACAACCTTCACCATTTCCCGTCCACAACGTCACCCACCTCTTAGGGATGGAGTTTTCCAATCAGAAAGCGAGTAGAAACGGACCCCTCTTGCTTGACAGCGTTCGCACCCTTCTTGTCGGTCCGTTCGTTTTCGGAGAAACAAAAGTTGTCATTTCACTTCTGACGAAACTGAATGGTCTGAAGTTTCACCACATTTATCTCTAAACCACGACACACGATCAACCTTTGCTTCATTTTCTATTACGTGTCACAGACGAACTCTGTGGATTTGATGTGTTTTCACAACACAAGAAAATGATACCGCTGGCAGAGGCGATTGCAAATACCGTCATTGTGTTCGATGACATTGTGACATAGAAACAAGATTGCATCAAAGCATACTTTGCATTGGGGCGTCTGGGGCAAAGCGATGTACTTTGTCAAACCTATACGAAAATATCAAAACAATTCATACGCGATAAAGCAAACATCATCGTTGCTTTTCGACGAGACGACTACAACCTCGAGTGCATTTACAGAGAGAATGTCGGAACGCGTTTTCTTTCTTTTATTCAATTTTAAGCAGATGTGTTCGGATGTTTGAAAAAACACACCCCATTGCCTTTCTCGTGAAGACACAAAGAATGCATCACGGACGCTAGCGCATGGGTTTTCTCTTTCCGCGTATATAATGACGTTGTCGCGACACAATACGATATTGCTGTGACGTCTTATATATAGTAAGAATCGATTAATTTATGAATATTAATTAAAATAACGAAAGTTATGAAAGACAAGAATGTTTCGTAAGTAAGCGGAATCGTACCGCGACCTCCATTACGGTGCTGTAGTGGAAGGGGAGAAGGGTCATACCGCTGCAGAAGGCGCAGGGTTTTGTATTTCCTTGGCCAAACGACGGGTCAAAACTCGACGAAGGGACGAGTGTCTGAGTTCTACGCATTATTTTTGGCCAGAAGTTGAAGGGAGGTAGAAAATTGCTAACATTTAATAAATGACGTCGTTAAAATTGAGAGTGGGAAGGAACGGAAAATTACGGGGTATATTTTTTGAAAGAGACGAGGCCAAAGTTGGTGGCAGATCTAGATTCTAGCACGCAGCTGCAAGGAAGATGCAGATCGTGGGCGAGATGGGAGGTAGAGGTTTTATGAGTTCAATGTATGACAAAGGGCAGCAGACCCGAAGAACAAGAGTGTGAGTGAGATGGACCCCTACCTTTTAAAACTGTCAGTGAGTAGTGACGAAAACCAAAGGGCCAGCGACGGCTTGGTGAGCGTTGTCAAACCGTAGATAAAGAACCAAGTGTTGAAGAGATGAGTGTGACATTTCAAAATTTCGGAAGTTGCCTATACTTAATAGTTTGTTATTATTAAAAAACGCCTGGTTAGGATTACTGAGGGGTTGGTTGAAAAAGATGACGCCATGGAAGTGTGGAAATTTCCTAAGAAAGAACCTGACGATTGGTCAAGGCCATGCGCTCGTCATTCTAAAAGTAACCAATAACGATGACTCCACGTGGAGTAAACATTTAATATAATTGGGTTAAAAGAGTCACATGGTTTTTGAAAACGAAGCACGTGAACAAACCTCTGATGGACAGAGTGGGGACGAGTCGATAAAATCTCAAGCAGGGACGCTTCGTGATCATTATTATCAGAACATCGATTTATCTTATATATAACATCGCTATTACGGTTTTAATATATTCAGTCAGTTCCCGCATTATCATTTGACTTTATTAATATTTTCGTTCTAAGATGCTGTACATAGAATTTTCGACTATTAGGTCTTGCAGTTTTTCATACAGGTTGCACTTAAGTGACAACTTGGACGTGTCAAAATTTTACGAAGTTGTCGAAACTTGAACTTTTAAAAGTTTCTCCGAGAACAAGTTGGAAGCTAAATGTTTTATTTTGTTCTTTAATGAGTGGCGACACAAAGACATTCTGATCGCTACTCAACGACTTTCAATGAACTTTTACGGTGAAAGAACGTTTATTAGGATGGTGAGGCGCTGTATTTCCGGGAAGGAGCGCGAACTCCGACTGACGCGGTAACCGCAATAGGGCCTGGTCTCAAACGATGAATGAGCTGTTAGCTGGGACGAGAAAGGGATCACCGCACGAGTTAATGCTAGTAACTGCATTCCAATCTCCAACCACTTCATTAGACTGATCTGTTCATCTGTAACCAAGGTAATCTGTGATCTGGCTGCGACCAGTATTAGATGCGTAAGTGGCCGCGATAAGACTTGTGCGACGACCATGACAAATTATGGCCTATGCTCAGGAAATTTGTCATTTATTGTTAACCAGGGCATGAAGATGAGCAATGATAATGGTTTCTCTCTCACTTAAATTCACATTTTTTGTAAATAAATGGTAATACTAATTACCAGGAGAGTATATACTAAGAGAATTAATGTTCAGTGTTATGTGGGATAATGTGTGTCTTTTAGGGGTATATGCATGATAGTTGTAATTAAAATGTATTGTGTTAATAAATAAAGTCAAATTTATTTTTAAATGCGTTTTCCTATGGTAAGGAAACCCAGATTGGCGCACTAGCTAGCTAAGACAATTTTATTCTGGTGAGTGTTAACCACTACACTATCATTTGTTTAATTACCATGTTTTTTANTGTTTTTTTATATATATATATATATATATATATATATATATATATATATATATATATATATATATATAAGGAGCACCAACTACCGAGTGAAAAAGACAAATACTTTACTCAATTTTGCCTAAATGCAAAACTTAAAGCTCCCAACAACATTAAAACATTATTAACACAAAATTAGAATATTAAACAAACTAATTATACATTCAAACAACCCGCGTTGCTGAATAATTTGCAACGTCAATCGCCTTAGCATTTCCCGCAAACAAATCTGACTCTGAACAAGTTTCATCAAGTCCCTCGCATACAAGCAGATGGTGGGTGTCCTGTACCTCCCCACGCGCACACATACGTCACTATTCGTGTACCTCCACTCTTTAAAGTTCGCCTTACACCTTGTTACACCTTACACCAGTTCTGAGTCTATTCAACGTCTTCCAAGTAAAGTACGGGAGTTGATGGCCGGCCATAGGTTACTTAGTGAAATTCCACCGCTTCACTGTTTGTGTCTGATCCCACCATATCTGCTGCCGTCGATTGGAGAGTGTCAGCATACATGGGCGCGGTTGATTGCAGAAAGCTTCTACTAGTCGTCAATCTTGGTCTTTGCATTTCCTGCCCATACATCGGATGTTTGGGGTGTTCCTCTTACTTCCTCTCCTCCATGTCGGCGACTTTCCTCCTGATGTTCGGTGGTGCTATTCCTACGATTTGATAGATTTCTCCGACAGGTTGATTTTAAGAAGCCAGAATTAATGCGTCCTGTTTCGTTCAGGGCGATGTCAACTTGCTTAGCGTGTGTGAAATTTCGCCAAACTGGGGCCGCATAATCGGTCGCTGAAAATCACAATGCTGAGGCGGATGTTCAAAGTATTTCCGGTGAAGCGCCTGTGGGTTCGCGTAACATGGTGTAAAACAAATAAAGCTTTCGAATCAAAATATGAAAGCGAAATGCGGAAGAAAACTGCACTTACCAAACAAAACGATACTTGATACTCGATATCTATGTGAAAGAATCTGTAGAAAACGCGATGCAAAAGCGGAAAAAAGAAATTCATCATATGTTTACAATTGCCAAAACACCGACGACAAATTCAATGTATTTATCTCAATATTCCTAAAACATTACATCTCTATCTTTCCCATAAAACGTAAGTTAATTAACACAAAGAAATACAATAGATGGATCACCCAAGGGAAAAGAATTTCTTCAAAAAACAAAAGCCGTTTATATTATCTTTCAAAAATCTATAACCAACCAACTGAATTCCATGATTATTTTCGTATATATAAGACTATTCTTCGAAAAGAAGTCTATGTAGCTAAAGTTATGGAAAACGACAGGAAGGTACTAAAATTGAAAACCCGGATGAAAGTCATGTGGAATATTGTTAAAAATTACACGACAACTTCTGAAAATCGCCTAGAAAATGTTTCACTACTAAACGATGGCAAAATCGTATCAAAACCTTAGGACATCGCAAATTTGTTTAAGTCTTACTTCTCAGAAGTAGGTAAAATAACGAACTCAATAGATCCAAATCAATGTCTTCCAATTATATCCACCCACGTACCCAATTCTATGTTCACTTCCGAAACTAACGCCAGTGAAGTCGTGAGACTCATCAGCTCATAAAAAAAAAATTTCAACAGTCATAGATGATATACCCGAGTTTATTGTTACATTTTCGTCCCACGCTATATTAAATCCACTCATAAATATTATTAAATCCACTCATAATAGTTATTTATTGGAAGGGGTGTTTCCTAACATATTTAAGAGAGCTAAAGTGAAACCTTTATACAAGAAAAGAAACAAACTTGATATTGGAAATTACCGACCAATATCTTTACTACCCACTTTCTCAAAAATCCTAGAAAAATTGTTCTATATGCGTCTTCTAGATTTTTATCACAAAATAACATTCTCTCTGACGATCAACACGGTTTTAGGATATCCTTTTCTACTACAAGCGCCATATTTTCTTTCTTAAACGATGTTACCACATCTCTTGACCGTGGAGAAAATCCTCAGTGTGTTTTTCTTGACTTATCCAAAGCATTCGATGTGAACGATAACGGAATTCTCCTTTCCAAATTGCATTCTTTAGGCATTCGTGGACTTCCACATCAATGGCTAACTTCTTATTTAAAAGGTAGATATCAACAGGTCGAAACATCCTATACTAAAAATAAAATACTTCAGCATTGTCTTTCTGATACAAAGCGGAGTACCCCAAGGTTCAATTCTCGGTCCTATACTCTTTTTATTGTAAGTGAACGACGTATCTTCCACATCAGATTGCAAAATGATTCTTTTTGCTGATTACACTAATTTACTATGTAAACACGCCAATGCTCAAAAAGTTTTGTCTAATCTTTCGACTTGGTTCCATGCAAATCGTCTCATTGTAAACACTGACAAAACAGTGTCTATGTCATTTCACAATAGTAATACAAAATCTTTACCCCAGGTTTCTCGTTCTTTAAACGGAACACAATTAAAAAATGTTACGAATACAAAATTATTAGGTCTCCATATTCAAGACAGCCCCAAATGGAATTGTCACGTTGACAACCTTAATTCCCAATTAAGCAAATTGTGTTACGCATTCCGAAACTTAGTTAACGCAGTTAGTCCACGTATTTCCCGTTGCGTATATTTTGCAAACGTGTACTCCCATTTACGTTACGGCATTACCTTCTGGGGTAATTCCGGTCAGAGTATTCAAACTTTCAGAATTCAGAAGAGGATAGTTCGGATAATTTGTAAATCTCACCCCCGAAACTCTTGTAAACCTTTATTCAAGGAATTAAATATCTTAACACTTCCCGGTATTTATATTTATGAAAGGGTCGTGTTTGTTAAGACCGAATTACTGAAGCACCACCCTTGCTTCATAAGAAACAGTCTCATTCATGATACAATACTCGCAATAGTAATAATATTCATCGCCCTAGAGTTTCGACCACTCTTTGCCAAAATAGACCTTATAATTCGGTAATCGTTTTATATAATTCCCTGCTCAAGAATATAAAAGATATTATGAAATTGAATCTCTTCAAATCCACGGTTAAAAACTACCTCCTGCACCAGTGCTTCTACACTGTAAAAGAATTTATTGATTTTAATAAAAATTAACGCCGTCTTGTACTTTATCACGCCATTGCTGTAGTACTTTTTAAATAACTTATAACAATTTTAAAAACTATTGTTTTCATGATTGTGTTGTCTTATGGCTCATATTAATTTAGTTTTATGTGTACTCAACTTTGGCACGGTTGTGTACATTAATTCTGTAGCTCCATCCCGGCCCGGGTTTTTCTCCGGTTTTCCTTCGGGTAGAGGCGGATTTCTTATACACGTTCTCTAGGCTTTGTCTAGGGGCATGTTTTTTGTAATAATAAATCGTGAATTTAGTGTTATTTCAATTCTTATGAGTTTTAAACACTACACTCAAAATAATCTATAGTTCGATACTAATTTGTACGTGTAAATTTTTTTGCGTTAAATTAGAAACATATTGACATTTTATTAGTATTATAACTTACAGTTAACTTTTTGTCTTATCTAGGAATTTTAGCTGAAATTTTTGAATCCACCTCTGCCTTAGGGCCCTTGATCGGAATTGATGGGATGGTCCCTTGCTTACTTCCGGAGGGTAAATTAGTTTATTGTGCTCCACGTGGTCATACGCAGTTTGTATTGCTTTATTGACAATAAATTTATTATTATTGTACGCATCATCTCTATCAGCAGCATTCCCCAATACTGAAACATCTTTCACTTTACAAGGAGACTACAATCTTATTCGTTTGTTTAAAGAAGAGCAAGAGGAATACGTCCATGAGAATTAGGAGTTTGAATCATCACTTCACGACTCTACATGGTATACTGAATGGATGAATTTGATCACAGGACGAACAGACTGCAACTTCGGACCCTATGTCGATGGACAGATATTTCTCGGGAATTCTTACATAATAATCAATGAAGACTGTACCAGGTTTAAGACAACTCGTGTTATGTAGATATCCCGATATATCAAAAATGACAATTATGGATATGGAAACGTATAAACATCTCTTAAAGAGAACGAATGCTCATAGAAAACAATATTATGAACGATGATGTTTCAAGTATACCAAAACCTTGACATTTATAAATCATTAAGGATTTAACAAGTCCCGCCACTCGCTCCAAGTCGAAAGGATCAGTTCGTTTTGTCACGTCTCTGAGGTGTAAATATTGGCGTGGTCCGAAAACACTTGTCGCGAGGTTACGGCTTTTAATCTCCTCAAGATCGATGGGACAAGGAAAGCATATCAGAGAATTTATGGAAATAGAAATCGATCTTCGTGACGCTGGGCTCATACAATAAAATAACAGGAGCCATCTCACGACAATGTACTGTACGGTATTGCCAGAAAACTCCACGCACCGGCAAGTAAACGCTATTCCACACCTCTAGTGTTCACCAAGTATCTCGGTACACTGGCACGTTTATTCGGTGGATATGCAAGACTATGTGATGAGCAATAGAGGCATACGTTACATCTCGACGGTGATCGATGTCTACTCGAAGTATGCGTGTGCCAAGCATGTGAAGAGTAAGACGGGAGATTCTATCAAGAAGGCATTCCCACATATCCTGTCATTGTCAAACCGCAAACCTAGTCTTCCACAAACAAACAGATCACGGCACTGAATTCTACAATAGCAGCTTTGCGACGTTGTTGAAGGGAAAAGACAGTCGATATTACGCTACCATGAAATTATGCGTGATTGAACGTTTCAATCGCACACTAAAAGCGAGCACGTAGCGTCGTTTCTCTGCCGCACCGTCGCATCATTGGCTGACCATTTCTCCCGGTCTTCTTCGTAAGTGCAATGCTAGGAAACATCGCACCACAGACATGCGACTGAAATATGTGTGTCACAAGATGACAGCCGAAGCTTCGAGACGCTTCTTTTGCGTCATCTTTTCTTTATTCCAAACACGTTTACCCCTCTCTACTAGTTAGGACGCACACAGTGAATTTCGGTGTAAATATCGCTGAGAATTCATGAGAGTTCTCAGAGTCTTCCATGCGTTACGTGGGGTGTCGTCAGTTCTTGTGACCCACCTATCACTGACGCCTACAATCACTCTCTGTCGTTGAGTGCAGCCTTGCAGCCTTTGAGGATGGAACTTCGCTTAATGCAGATTTTGGTAATATGAGCATTATGATATTCAAATCATATTGTATCCTAGACCATCGGACTATTCTTTTTAAAGCTTAACCATCTTCTATGAAACTATACACGCTGACAAGTCGCAAACGAAGTTCAGCATGCCTACCTCACTTTGTTATCAACTTTTTATGTCTAAAATGACAGGGACGTTTCTTCAGAAACATTCGAGTTTAACTCGAGAGTGCATGGTATATTGTATCCTATTAATGATAAGGAATTAATCCTTTATTTCAATGTAATTATTCAGTAAGGAAACAATCCTTTACTTGAATTAACTATTCACGCTTGAAGATAGTTCGGCGTTCGTTGTTTAATGTAATTTGTTTCGGAATATCTTTCCGAAAATACCCTTGTAATTAACTTGAATCTTACCAAAATATGAGGTTTTAGTGAACCATATGCTAATTAAATATCATTTTCCAGCTTTGATACTGTGTGTTTCTCTAGAACCAAACGTCATCTCCAAATAGGATTAAGATCCCTGAGTATTGTTCTACCGATATCTGCGGACTATCCCCCTTAAGGATCGAAGATAAGAAGATAGGGCTTTGAGTCATGAGAAGGACAATATACTCATGAAAACGGTCTATGCGCGTAGCAAAACGCTTGCCATTCATCACACAAAGTTTTGCGTGGGCGATCTAGTAAGCATCAGGAAATACAAACATCACTTTCAAAAAGGTTATAAAGGTTATAGACGACGGAACTTTTCAAAGTCGTGAAAAACCATATCTCGAATTTTTTATGGGTACATAAAAAATATGTATAAACGTCTTTCTCTATGTTGAATAAATAAATTTATAAAAAACGAATCATTCTTTTTATTATCTATCCTTTGACGTTATTTTACTAGAATCTCCTTAAAAAAGAATGTGATGACGTCAGTCGTTGTCGTCAATGAAGAGTATAAAACAGCGAGCCATCGCATCCACCTCGTTAGAACGTTACAGCAACGAGGTCATCGCATCCCGCTGTCGCCAGCAACGAATAGCGCAGGATGTCTTTGGTCTTGTCAGCGGGCACTGTCTTGTCAACAGGCGCCGACGCAGAAGGACGATGTCGTGTTTCTCAAACATGCGAATCTGAATTGACGCGTAGGTGTGATGCGTCCGTTAACTCTGTGTGACCTGTAACATGGGACAAACGAAGAAATGAACCGTCAATCCAAAATTGTTGTTACTTCTTGACAAGAAGTGGGAGGAGGAAAGTTTTCCTTCTCGCATATCTACAGGAACATTACTAACAGGTGATCACTGATTGCCATTTCCTGTAAGCTCTTTCCAAACAACGCGTCAAATAGCAAACTTTTCCTAAACCTTCGTTGAAAGTGTTCAACTTTGGACACCCATATTCCTCCAAATTAATAATGACATCGAGGTGGACATAGGTTCTGAGCCATTTTTCTGGTCTCCACGTAAATATTATCTATCTTTTCTAATCGTGCATTTTAAATGTACGGCAAAAAGCGGTAGACAAAATTGCCGTCTCTGCTCAAGCGCAAATGACGGAGATGTCGCGTTAACCATGATGCAATCCTCGCATCGTGCCCTGACAACACTATCTCTTGACAAGGAGATTCGAGCATGATCGTTTCTAGAGCTTTCGTCTCGTCGAGGATAGAGACGCATTTATATATAAATTGAATATTACAAATCCTTCCCTATGCATATGCTTGGACGTACTTGTAAGGACTCTGTATTTAGATAGTTGGGAAAATGTTAATGCAATGTCAGTGATACTACATGATGATAATATGAGGGAGTAAGCAAAATAGTTCTGCCTGCTGAAATTTGGAGTGAAGTGAACAAGAAAACCTATTATAATTAGTAATTTAAATTTCTTCCTTATACGCTTTCCGAATGGGTGAACTGTAAGTACTGAAAATGAGTTCCTGGTGCAACGTTTAGATGTGCGCGAATATGTAGTGAATAATAAGTGACATTGGTTACATTTTGAATCTACAATGAGATGTGTGGATGGTTTACAGACCTAAATATTTGAATTTAAAATTTTTGTTCACATTTTGATGGGCGCGTCCATCTGTAATAATATATGTTTACAAACACGGACTGAGAAATATAAATCACTGATATAAGGCCAGGAACTAATTTCTGTAAGGAGACAAATTTATAAATGTATCAGCGGAATAATTCTACCGAGGGAGTACCTGATTTCAGTACAACTGATGACATTGATGAAGAAATTGATGCTGTTCAGCTGAATATTTTACGAGTTGGCATGGATGAACAACCGAAAATAGTGAGGAGGAGCCAATCATGGTGGACAACGGAGTTAGGAAAGTGTAAAAGAATAAAATATAAAATTAACGCAGACTGATGGTGAGACGGCAGAAGCGTCAAAATGATACGGACCTCTGGGATAACTATCGAACGGCAAGAAGAGAGTTTAAAACAGCAGTAATAAGAGCGCAAAAATGTTTGGGCGCGATACGTGGCAACTGATGCAGCGCTCATGTTGGGAATTGCCCTACAATTGGGACTGGAAAAGTAAAGTCAAAAACGGTATGGCACAGTGTAAAGATACAAGAAGACATGCAATGGACATGGGAAGGGGTGAGACACGGTATATTATCGTAGCTGTTTCAACACGGCCAGAAATACGTACTTCTAAGTTGGGAATTGACATGGGGGAGATAGAAACTATAACAGGATTGGAATTGGAGTAAATTGTTAAAAGGTTGATCCACGGAAAAGACCAGGCTACGATAACATAAGCCATGATATGGTCAACGATGTTTTCCCGGTAATAAAATTGCGGTTACTAGGGATTATGAATGGATGCATCACTATTGGATATTTCCCCAGAGCGTTGAAAATTGCAGATATGAAATTGTTTCTAAAACCAGGATTCAATATGTTGCAATTCGTACAGGCCAATAGCGTTATTGCCGACGTTTGGGAAGATCCTCGATCGGTGGATATATCAAAAGATGTACATACATGGAAGACAAAAAGATTTAATGATAGCCAATTTGGATTTCGAGGTGGACGAGGAACAGATGGGGCACATATAACGCTCTTTGAGGACATAGTGCGCCGTGACTCCAAATATTGTCTTTGTATTTTCTTAGATGTTGAGGGAGCTTTTGATAACGCGGATTGGAGAGTATTGTTGACTGCAATGTGGAATAAAGGCGAACCAGATTATTTGCAGAGGCTTGTACACTCATATTTACGAGATAGATATTACCTACTACAGTTAGGTGGTAAACAAATAATACAGGAGGATGTCCCCAAGGTTCGGCAACGGGTCCACTCTATTGTAATTTTCTCATGGATACAATTTTGGAACAACTAACAAACAAAGGTATCAAATAGTTAACCTATGCGAATGGCTTAACGATCCTTGTAAAGGCCAATGGTCATAATAAGTTAGAGGATGACGGAAAACAGGCGTTAGAAGACCTAGAACGAGTGTTCCAGGCAACAGGATTAAAATTATCAGCATCAAAGACATGCGCTGTGTGTTTCGGCCATAGTTGCGAAAATCGGAGAAAGCCATGCCTTCAACTTTATGTTGAGCGAATAAGATATTACTTTAAAACATAAATTCCTAGGACTAATGCTGGATGAGAAACTTCTTTTCTCTGAGAACAAATAATATGTAGCAGATAAAGCAAAAAGAGTTTATTACGGTTTGTTGCGAGTAGGGCTCACGAAATACAACATTGATCAATACGATAAAGTAAGGTTTTACAAAGATGCAGTGCTCCCGATTTTAACTTATGGATCGCAGGTGTGGGAGGTAGAGTTGCCTATGTGAGTGTTGAGAGGAAAATGAATCAAGTTCAACGGATATGCCTTCTTGCGATAGGAGGTGCTTATAAAACGATTCCCCGAGAAGCTCTGGAGATTTTGTATCGAGCAATGGCTTTGGATCTGTATATAGCGGAGCTCCAATATCGTCGGCAAATACAAAACGAAGGAAAACTGGTGATGCATGGCAAAGAGATCAGTAAGGGAACTAAAGATTGAGAAAGACGCATAACAGAGGTTGTGATGGAGGCGTGGGAGATCAGATGGAGTACAATTAAAAAACGGGTGACATATAAGCATTTACCAGACGCGTCATTTGCACACAGAACAGTCAGTAGTTCAAACTCAACCCTTATAAAATAGTGTATTTGATTGGCCACGGAAATTTCATTTCCCATCTAGTGGATCGGCGACTCAGAGAGACGAGAGATTGCATTTGTGGACATGATGACACACAAGAGCACCAGCAGTGCGACTGCCCTATGTAAGGACACGAAAGAAGAGAGTATATAAAACACCTAAAGTTAACAGGGCTGTTTCAAAAAAAAAATTCTGAGCACATTGCAACGAAAGAGAAGTTTCAAACGATCAGGGAATATGTGAGCAGTTTTGGACAAGTACGTGATGTTATGAAGAAACATCAAGATGAGAGTTAGTGACTAAGTGGTTTGTAGTGGCAAGGACGACAACTCTGAACTTTGCTGTTCAGTAATGAGTGGCGGTTCAGTAATGAGTGTTTCGTTGATAAGAATTTCGGTATTCAAGTGATTCACAAAAATGATCTTATAAAAAAAATGAGCCTTATGTCTCAGTTGTAGACAAGGCTAAATAAAATGAAAAAAAGAAATTTGACGTCTTGCATAAAGCCTTGCATGTCCACAATTGCATATCTAAATAACAAACAGAAAAAACAAACAGTTACTTTGTGTAAAAGCATTTGTAGGTGTTTCGAAAATGAACTTGCAGGTAACTAATAACAGGTACGCCTGGACTGGACGGACACCTTTTGCGTACAGGTGAGCAATGCGCCTGCGCGGTGCGTCAGAGATGAAGCTCCCGCCTTGGAGATATATTAATATATCTTCAGTAACCGTTCTTCTCTGGACGAAGGACGTGGCCTTTTAAGAATGGCTCCCGCGCGTAATAGCAAATCATAATTCAAACGTTTGCTGCCAGAGAGCGCCAATGATCGGAAGCGAAAATTACAGGGTCAACAGTAGTTCAAAATTACGGCGTGACAACGCCACTGTCTGTGGATGGTCGAGTGCGGAGTACGACTTGCAATTGTTTATGTCATGGCTGCGATCTGTCTCGAAACGTTTTCGTTTCAGTTGTCTGATTTTACATTTTAGTCTGCTGTCGTATGAGAAGCCGACCTTTTAAGAAGGAAATAAGTATTGTATAAAATATCATTGTTTTATGCTTTTAATTTCATATTGAATCATCTATTTGTTCATTCGCATTCTTTAAACTGTGAAGTATTTGATAATTGAACATTATTGGCAAGGCAAATTAATTTTCTCGACAATGAAAGCCTGCTTTTTATAAGCGCCAATGATATTAATTCTCTTTTTTCAACAATAGGTGTATATACTTTTTTTGGAGTAATCTTCTTCTACTCATTCTTGTAAAAAACATCGTTTCAGACCAGCTTCAGACTCCACCAGGCGACACGCGGTATCCAGAGCTGAATATTCAAGTTCTTTTCTGTGTGTTATTTGTGAACAGTAGGAAACTACAGAAAAAATTAAAAAATGGACTTATGCATGTGACATTGCTTCAACACGTCGGTGGGGAAGAGACGCGACATCTGTCATGATATTTTTTTGCATGATGTACGACTTCATAGCATGCAGAACAACTACAAAGTGTGGTGCTCGATGCAGCGGGTTATATCGGATTATACAATTCGACTGCGCTAGGAAATTTTCGCAGGACCTCGTTACGAGCAGGAAAAACAATCGTTTTCTGAGACGGATGTAGTTACGAGTAGGAAAGAACACAATGGTTTCCCGTACGGATACGGGTTTACTATGTTTTCTACTACTGAAGAGCAGTACCATGCTGAAAACAGTAGTTCTTGCAGCATGAACGAAGACGCATGTCGAGCCATCGAAGCTTACTGCATGGCAGGTCATCTGTGGACAACGAAGCGCAGAACCATCTACCGTGGGTCGTCCTCGCAATTTGGGAAGTGACGCAAATTCCCTTCGTCCTGGAGCGGTAGCAGCCTGCCGTTCGTGAACATCCAATTATCAAACATCTTCAACAGTGTTACAACTCCATCCAACGATGCAACTTAGTCTACAACAGGCAAACCCTGTTATCATTATGTATGTATACTGCATCCCATATATGCTAATAGCTTAAAATGTGATGTATGAACAAGCGCGTCAAGCGTTGGAAATAGAGAGTATATTAGAACATCTGAGATGTTACATGTAATATGTAACGTTAAAAAAACAAAAAAATCAGACTTCATAAGGAACATGCAGGATGTGGATAGACCTCCTCCAGGACAGTATCTCTGTAATTGTTCGCATGGTGCTATACTTTATCCAAAACACACGTGATGTCTTGTATGTTTACAAGAGAATATTCCATTGGCTAACAGATACACCACGCCAGACACACCTGTAAAACATGCATCGAAAGATGGATACGAAACCAACATTATCGATGTCCAATGTGTCGTCAACTTTTCAAAACTGGCAGTGAACCCATTCAACTGTTTGGTTTGTCTGTCTATCCTTTTTCTTCTGAAGAGGAGACCTCGACGTCTTCTCACGAGGAGATCGACACACGTGTAGGTCAACGTAGTGAACCCTTTCAACTTTTTGGTTTGACCTTTTATCCTGTTTCTTCTGGAGAGGAGTCATCAGCATTGTTAGAGCAAATGAATGTAATCGTTTCATCTGTAGATGACTATTCTCAAATTGTTATCTACAAGACTGATTGCAACACTTATGAACCTTGTATATGATCTAGATGTGATAGAGACAATTGTTTGCATCCCATCACGTGACATTGGAACAATCTACACAATATTAACGTATTTTCTACATGTATCCGGCAAGCCATACGGATACAAAAGACGTATCAGAATCGCAACAAATATGATGCATGTAATTTGCAGTGAGATGTGGCATGTACCGTTTCGTAGTTGCATGTGTACTAACACCCATCATAGTACTGTTTGTTGTGTGGTTCCAGACATTGCTAGGAGAGACATCTATGCCATTCCAAATAACACGTTATGGAGAATATATATGTTTTTAAACAAAACTCTTTTTTTTCTGAGAAAGAAAACTGATGGAGGGTCTTCAGGATAATGCATAGAACGCATTATAAGTGAGTGTTCCATCTGTCTCTCCGAGTACACAAATGAAAACGACATGGTAAGGACAATCTGTTGCCATGTCTGCTGCAAACCACGTATTGACCGTTGGTTACAAACACATTTAACATGTTCCGTGTGCCGATGTTTCCTCATCCCTAGGGAAATAGTGGAGATAGAACCTCTTGATGCTAATAGTTGTTGGAACGCGTACGTGTGATTGAAGATATTCATCATTCTCTGTTTCCAAGATAAACTTTTATGTTAGTTACATGAATACAGGGTACACCCTGACTTAATATCATCGCAGACTGAATAGTTTACTATGGGAAATACTTTATAGATAATACATTATAGACGACATTGTCAATTTACGTGATAATACGAATGTGACAACAATCTTCCTCATTACAACCGTCTTCGTTCACAAACATTTATGCATGGGAAAGCAGTAAGACTCATCGACAGGATGTGTAACTTAATATGGGAATTATACAATAGTGAGAGCCAATATGTTTTTCACAAATAAAGACGAGCTATATATAACGATCGCCTTAACTGTTACAAGATAGAAGTAAAAATCTTTTTCGATAGAGTTTACAATTTTGATTATACTATATAAAATGTAATATGTTTAGTTTTAAATTATAAATGTTATCTGTTTTTGTAATTAGAAATCTTCATTATTTTTTTTATTAAAAACATGATTCTCTCTTCTCCTCCCCCTTACCATCATCACGTGACACACTCCTACTCGCATTAATTTTATTTAATGTGGTGATGGGGTGAGAGTATGTAGTACAACATGCATTGTTTCGAGAAAAAACATGTTTCAACCAGTTTTGAGGTTCGTATCACGTGATCGTCTAAACCCGCTTCCCATCCTTTTTTCGTAACACACACCATCAACCTCGGTCTTCTTGGTCACAGTCTCCACCAGCCGTCGCAGCGGGTAATACACGCAGGTTGCTGCAAAATACACATTTTTTGGAGGAAGGAAGAATGCCACTCGTCTTGGGGTATGCTCAAACTGGCATGTGGGTTCTCGCGCCTGGAAGATGCCACCTGTCTGAATGGTGTGCTCAAAGTCCTGAAATTGTTCATGTTGTCTCACCAAAACGTCCGGTGATGCGTTTATCAGTGTGCTCATGTCCTATAAGTCTCCTTCTCTTCCTCAGTCCCTCCTGGAAGAAGCTAAGGCGCATCTTGCACAACCACTCTTGCTTTGTCTCCCAACCTCACCGGACTTGGATTCATGAATGTGCTCCTTCACCAGACCAAAAAAGTGAAATCACTTAAGGCTAGATCAGGACTGTACGGTGAGTGCTCCAGCAGCTGAAAACCAAGATTAAGTATGCATTGGATTGTTTTCTCAGATGCATGAAGATGGACTATGTCCTGAAGCAAACAGAAGCCAAACAATGGTGAAAACTGTTGTATCAAGCAAGACTACTGTCTTACAATTTCTATCGACAATGCTGGCACACTTAAAGACAATGTGCACACGTTCGTCACACAAGAGGCGGTCTCCGGTTATTTAGTTTGTGCTGCCCAGGGGCAGATTCAGTATTTGATTTTGAGAGGAACTCATAAAGAAAAATACCTGAGTGAGTGGATCGCTCCGGAAATTTTTTTAAAAACAACTTCTTGAAACTTCAATTTAAGACATCCCTGCACATAAATAACACAATAAGTTAGATAGCAGTTTTCATAAATAACCTTTAAAATTACTTTTTTGAATTAATTCGTGATTTAGACAAATTCTTAGTTTGTGCGTTCGTCCTAACCAGCTTATTCACAGCTTTGGATTTACTCAAAATAATTAAACAGTAATACACACAAAAATACGAACTTTCTTTACTTCATAATAGAGGCATGTGATGACAACGTACAAAGAATGTCCTGAGCAAATATTCTATGAATGTTCTAGTGAACACAATCAAAACATTCTACGAATGTTCTAGTGAGCACATTCAAAACACTTTCTGATACATGTGCCGCTTAGCATTTACTAAAGAACATTCTAAACACGTTCTCCGAAGATAACGTCAGAGAAAAAATATTTTACATTTATCATCTCATGTGATGAACAGGTTGCTGAATAAATAAACGTATTACTACTTACGACCTTTTTATGGTCGATTTCGATATATTTTGTGCGTTTTCAGTACACTTTCAGAACACATTACGACTTGCTGTTTATTTGTTTATCTTCATTAGGCAATGGACGTTATTAGTAGAATTGATAGTCCGAATGTTCATCGAAAGAGTAAAATGTATTAGACTTGAAAAAATGTTGCTGCTCGAAGTATTTTTGTGCATGTGTTATGCCATAAAAGTACCTATTGCATGTGAATCGAAAAATATCGTACAAGAAAGCGCTTAGAAAATGTATTGTAACATAACATAATGGGAGAGGAGTTATTAATATTAATAATTTAAAAATAGAATGGTCAAACTATAATTTAACAAAATAGAGTAGTGGCCACAAGCACCTCCTAATTAAATAAATAGGGTATTAAGTAATTACCTCTAGTTAATTATTACACTGGTTTATTAATGATTCCTAAATGAAAGGAATTGAATTCGGGCTAGGTTCGTGCCCATTCATTGAAGAAAACACACACTACTGGTAAAAATAAGCGTAGCATCAAAAATAAAATTTGTTTTCAACACAATACCACTACATTCTTAAAATAGTTCCAATGCTACTACACACATGCACACTTACACTCCCCTAGATTTTCCCCCAAAATTCACACATAAAAATGACATAATTTTAAAGTGGGTAGGAATCCCAGTCTCCTAACATTACTTGACACAATGGAATAGAAAAATACAAAGCTGATTTAGTTGTTTGTTGACTAGAAAACATCACTGTCATTCCTGTTTAGTCAGTCTTAACGAAGCACTCGCTTTCTCTTCGTCCGAAGACACACGACTCGCCACTACTCGGGCTGGAGGCTACCAGCCCTCGTACAATTACCTTATACTAGTATTTACTAGATTACTAGTATGGATGACATGAGGTGCTGCGCCGTGCGAAACTGTGTGATTATCTCGGGCTGTGGACAGGTTCGCTGACCTTTGGCTCTGTGACAGCGGCTACCCGCCGAGTTTCCTCGTTGAATGACCTGGATCGCCTGTCGTAACCCCATTCATTACAGATGTCTTCGGTTACCGCGCTCCTGTTCCATGACCGAATTATTGCCTTTTACCTCGCCTTCCGAGTCGCGCCCTTTTCACTTGCTAACGAAACTCGTGGCGGCGAATCTTTCCACGATGGGATTAATTTTTCAAAGTCACAAATCAAAAGTTCATTAACCCCATTAATAACATTCGCTTGTAAACACGTTAATTACTACGAGACCGCACTATTGAATACTCCAGAGCCGACGAGCTGGCTCACTTAGCTAACCAGTCGAATACTTCACCAAATACAATGTCGATTGAAATGGAATGAGCATGATTCCCGACATAAAAATACAAAGTCTGAAGGAACTCTCATAACTAGTCTCGAACCGAAGACCGACACTGTCGCCAATAGAGCAACTATCTCAAGTTACTAGGTGTAGTAACTTCTCTAGGTAAGAAATGCTCAATACGTAAAGTACTCTCGAATCAGTATTCTCGAAAACAGTTCTCAAAAAGAGGTTCTCAAACAAAAAGTTCTGTTGTGCCCTCTGCGCACGTCGTTTTATAGAATAAATCCCTTCTTCTCCACCAAAATTATGAAAAATGTTCACGCCCATGGACATGACACGTGATTTTAAGAACCAATCATTTTGTGGAAACTACTCAACGTGGAGTTCGTTTGATATACTGTGAGGTCGTGACGTATATTCAATGTCCAACGAATCACGTTGCTCCATTTAACAACCACTTTCTTGGCTTCCCACTGAAGCCATGCCGACGCCATGTGGCTGGCTCGTGCCGAACTATCGTTCTCACGCCTCTTCTTCTATTGTTCTGGAGCCTTTCGCCGGCCGCCAAAGGAACCCTAGAATCGCCAAGTCCGTGTTTGTCCCGGAAATTCCTAGTGACTCCCGCGCCTTGAACACACCCGCATTTTGTCTATCGCACCGCGTTGTCTTTCTGCTTGTGCGCCGCGCCGAGCCGCCAAGCTCCGCTCTACTGAATATCGCACCCTCTTTACTCCCAAAATTTTATGACTTTTTTCTGCATAAAGTTCCTTCTCGAAATATCCTAAAAGTCGCTCTCTTTGAACCCTAACGTTCTTCCACACGCCTTTGGTTCAAACTTCACAAGAGGGATCCTAGGTTATTTTAGTAGATTTCTTATTCCCTAGGTCATGTATCCAAATATCTTTGTCGTTACAAGTGCCGCGCTGCCTAGTGCCCGTAACCGTCTCTCTAGGAATGATTCTTTATTATGTTTTTCATATTTCCTTTGAAACTAGCGGTCTTTTATTCTCGTCACGCCGGCAGCTGCACCCGTCCGTACGCCCTACGAGTGGGTGGTCGGGACGCCTGCTGCTCAACGGCCAGTTTTTGAATGTACCAAAGCCTTCTAACGTATATTTTTAATTTGCAAATTAATGAAATTAATATTTCATGACAATATGAAACAGAGAATATGTTTTGAAGGTACCATCTGGTACATTTTTTAACTTAATAGTAGAAGCATATGCTGAGAACATGCAAAGTATGTTCCAGAAGAACATGTGCTTTAAATGAGCTCACTAGGACATTCTTTGATACAGATGTGCAGCGTAGCATAAACTACAAACATCCTTTACACATTCTCTGGAGATAGTGTCAGGGAGCACATTCTTTGTATTAATGCTGACGTAAGTCTGCAAATTTATCTCACTGGGTTCAAATTTGCGACGATTTGCGTTTTTTACAAATTTAACTAAGTAAAATTTGAAGATTATTCCTTTAATAGATGGCTGTTTACATTCAGTCAATCCGTTGAGGAAATGTGATAGCGTAAATTCGAGTCTTCAGTAGGCAGTTTCGTCCGCAGGGAAGCAGACTCGTAGCTTTTATGAATTCACAACTGGGTGGCACTGAGATATGAGATGCTTTTTGAAGTGAGTCGGCAACCTTGTCCCCATACCACATTCACAAAACGAACGCTACCGTTAGTGCTTGTGAGACGTTCACCGGACGAATGAATACATGCCACAGTAAAAGAAAGTCGCTTAAACCCTCTGCTATACTCGAAATTCGCTAGACTTTCCTAGATACTGAGCCAATTTTTTCCTTCTTCAAACTCGAAACATGGGGATTGGATTTCTAGTAATATGTAATGGTTATACTCTATATAACATCTTGCTGGATCTCATCCTTCTGCCATGTATGGTAAGGTATTGCGGGACCTACTTACTGTGTCGATTCCCAAACTTGCTTTTTTGTATTTCTGTCAAGTGTCCTATTAAGTAGGGTATGCTCCACGGTGTTTTTGAAACGAATTCTCTACAAACGTCCCCCTATTTCCCTTTTTTGCTCCTCCAACAGCGACTTTTAAGTTCAGCCTTGCTTCCTTATAAATTGTTAACTATTCTTGCGCGCTACTTGCAGTAACCATCGAATATTCTTGGTTTCCTTCAATTAACTCAGCTCCCGCGTCCACCATTTAATCACAGTTCGTCTGTTCCGTTGCTGTAGTTTTTCACAATCTGCGCATGTTCCAAGAAAAATAAACTGCATAATCTGTTGTTCCAAAACTTTCCATTTGATTCTACACCATAAGCTGTTCCGGTTTCCCTGACGACTGCTGCAGTTATTCGTCTGTATTTCATTTTAACAACTCCTAGGTGAGAACTCACATCCTGCACATCTGCGATGGAGATAAGAAGTCTCTTATAATCACTGTGAAAAGCATCCTTCCCTGTCCAAGATTACAACAATACGTCCCATGCCACTTATTCGTCAGTTTCATGTCCATCAAAGAAGAGTTAATGTGTGTGACATTCGTTTCCCTCCCATAAGTATCGTGCAAAATCAACCGATGTTCAAGAATAAATCTTTCTAACATTTTATCCCGTCTCGTCGTTCATGTAATCCTGTGACGCGATTACAAAAAAGAAAAAAATTATTTTCACCCCTTTAGGGGGAAACTACGCTTACATAACCTTTAAATTGAATAAACACTTATAAAATAATTTAAGATGTATATTATACATTTTCTTGTAGTTGATGAACTTGTATAGAAAAAAGTACAAAAGATTGTCACCCTTTTAAAGGTGTGAATCACCCTTAAATGAACGAACTGTTAGAAATTCATGAATTTTTTAATTCTTTTGCTATTTCATCTGAATTTGGATAAATGGGGATAAAAAATCTTTTTCTTATTTGACGATATTTGAATTGAATCTCCCGCCTGATGAACGGGAAAGATTACGTGACGTACCATCGCAAGTTAACAAGGTACTAAAAGAAATACAGGAAGAGGGGATCCAGTCACGAAGGAGAAGTGTTTAAAGATAAACGTTTGCTGGCTCGTCTGTGAGGTATTTCTCCCATGTTTTGTCTTAAATATTCGAATTCAAAAGAAAATCAGTGAAAAACTACAAAAAATGTAAAAATACACACCTCAACTTATTTTCTAAGTGTTTATTAAATTAAATGGTTATGTATGGGTAATTTTCCCTTCTAAAGGGGTGAAAATAATTTTTGTAATACCCATTCATTAAAAAAAATTAAAAAATTCATTACTTATATATTGTATGTACATTTTGGAGTGGTTTCACCCCCTCTGGTTAACCCATAACATGCTGTATGTCCTGATTTTGTAGGATCATACTTAATATAAAAATTATTATTACAATCATTTCATTTCATACTATTAATTAAGATTGTCATTTAGAGTATCGCGAAAAAAAACTAAAAAGGATGATGCACTATTTATAGAGCTGCCGATATTCGTATTCAGCGCCCCAAAAACAACATATAGGTAGTTTCGATCCATGGGGCGTTCCAACGATCACCACTGCGTTTTAAAGGGACTAAACTTTTCGCCCAAAATGGCCCCCTCGTATCCGAGTTATGGAGGAAATCGTAAAATTTCTCCTTTCCCTCCCACGTTGTTTTCCGTTATATTGCGGCCCCTATGACTCACAGCTCAACAACACTGTGACAATATGTACAAGGTATGCTCCTCAACCTACCCTATCGGTTGATTTCTAAGACGTAGTTTAAACTGCGGTTTTAAAACCTCGATTTGAGCCATGGCGCAAATTCGATTGATGAGACGAGATTTCAACGTGGTCTGACTTCCGCCTCTTGACGTGTCTTCGGAAATCACAAATGGCAACGTGGCGATTTTGAATTGTTTTCCACAGAAACGCATTGTTAAGCGCAGAAACGCATAGAATCTACAAAACGATCTTGCACGCAATGTTTTGAATTGTGTTTATATTGCATCGCAAGTCGATAATAGTAAAAATTGCACTGTTTTTATTATAACAATAATAAATTAAAACACATTACTGTTTTTATGATGATCATCATCCTTATCTATTATGCCTGTTATACATTTAAGATATTTTTATAATTTCAGACAATACATTTATTTACAACGTTCCATCTTTCTACAAAATATTCTTGAGATTAGAAGTGCTATGAAATCCAATTAAAAATTATATTTCTGGATATACTTTCTCGTATATGTTAAAGTACTCCCTTGTTTTACAAATACAATATGAAACATCGTAAACTATAAGATGAAAAGACCTTTATTTACAAAAAGAACTGGATGAAAACAAAAAATGAATCTTTATAATACTGCAAAGTTTTATTCTAGTATGCTCGTATCTGTGAGTTAAACAAATTTTCTTCGTTTGAAATTTTGTCTCCTCACAAGACGAACTAAACCATCAAGAATACCATTTAATAATACTCCACTGAGTAGAGTGTGTTATTTGCACAAAATCCAGAAATAAAATTTAATAAGACCATTGATAATTGTGTGATGCTTTATGGTAGAAGAAACCATGTCAATTTATTCAGTGAGCAAAAATGTTGATTATAATACAGCAGAAATGCCGATGGCATTCACCTATGACTTTAAAATCTTCGCAATATCTACTCGTATTGTTGTAATGTTTCCATTATTGTTCTTCTTCAATGCAGCATTTCCAAATCATTGAATCACTCCGTCATACTCCTATCTTTTCATTTCTCCTAAAATATCTTTAACCTCAAATCGCGTAGCAACGAACTAGGAGACGCGGTTTCAAACCTACCTCAGCCAATATGAGCCACGGCTTGGAAATGGCGTCCAAACCTCGTTTTATCAAGCGAAATCGAGGTTTCAAGCCGCGTCTTCTAAAA
>NNCF01131817.1:357808-411215 GCA_002313205.1 Laupala kohalensis | reverse complement strand
GGAAAACGCAATGGTAAAACAAATCAACTAATTGTTTATTGAACAATTATACATAATGCTTAAATCTAACATGCTCTCTTCCCTTTCAACCCCACTAAACATCCCCCCAAAAGGAACACAGAACAGAAAATCTTCACGTCAAACACCAACATGCTATAACTTGTCATCAACTAAGGTGTTGACTTCAGTCATTGATTAAAAATACATAAAATAATTAAATACAGGATAGCTCATTTTCTTGACAAGGCCCTCATTGGTTATCTGAGCTGGTTCTTCTTCTTAGCTTTCGCTTACACTACAATTGGATGCAAATAGCATGTCTCTATTACCTTACTCAAAGATGGATGATCAGATCATGAAGATGGCGCAGATATACTCGCCCTTGAGACCCACTGGAGTTCGCCTCCTTTCGTTCGTCAGCCAGTCCAAGCCGCTCGTCCATTCCAAGAACCCGACTCTAGGCTCCCGGAATCACCCGCGCCAGCTGATGTGCTTTCGCCTCCTCAGGACGACACCGTCATTTTCCGCATACCAATCCGGTTGCCAGGAATTCGGTCCGCTCCCTCGCGAGGCGATCGAAATAATAACTTATCGCCACTCGTCCCCCATTGACCAAGTTCATGCTCGAAACATAATCGAGTGAATTTTTTAGACGCGAAAGACAGATTGATTGTGGAATAAGTCTCCAATGACTCTTCTCAAAACCGAGTCCAACAAGCGTTGTACAGGATATGAACAAGTCGAGCCATCATTACCAAGTCCAAAAATGATGCTCCCGAAATAATCTATCTATCGCTAAAAGTCCGTCTCTCTGCAAGAATCATACAATAATCTAAGTATCTGAATAAGTATCTGACTGCCTTAAGAATCTCCCAACCCTTATCCGAATCATTGTCCGAGTCCCCTTTGACTGCATCTGCGCCCTCTTTTATCAGTTCGATCCCCACTTCTACTAACGATTCTCCCTCCCATGACTCCAAAATTCAAAAACCTCGTGACCGGGTGCCGCCAATACCTATGAATCTCGAAGTCACGCTGGGTTCTCTTAATTCAAAAATTGGACAACAGGTGCAAGCTTC
Organism: Laupala kohalensis; assembly: GCA_002313205.1. Taxonomy (NCBI): domain Eukaryota; kingdom Metazoa; phylum Arthropoda; class Insecta; order Orthoptera; family Trigonidiidae; genus Laupala; species Laupala kohalensis. The sequence goes on along the minus strand of NNCF01131817.1, from coordinate 410,136 downwards.
GAGCCATTCGTGACGTTGCTTTTCGAAAAAAATTCGTTAGTCAACAGTTAACCGTCTTCTCACTGCGCCGACGCTTCGTTTTGAGGAAATTTCTGGTCTAGACATGTTCGTCCCTTTAAACTGCCTCCTTCGCCACCCCCCCCTTTCCTACGCGTCTTTTCTGCGACGCAGACCGACGGCCATCCCATTGTAAAATTTCTACTTTCATTGGGCAGAACCCACACCATTGCTCTTAGCCACGCGACCGTCGGTCTCTTGAAATTTGTAAAGGGCTCTACGCCCTACGTCCCCTGAGTGAATGTCCTTTTAACATACGCTGTCTCCTTTCTAACAACCACCTTCCTTAAAAAAAAATACTTTGTTGTTTTCCGCCCTTTTCACAGTCCATCAATTTTAGGGTTCCTTTCTTCAACGAAGTAGCACTCTCTCACGCCCTTCGTATAATTTTTCCGTTGATTTGAACGGACCGACGCCTCTCTCGCGTCTTAGAAAAGTTTGCTTTGCTTCTCGTCCCTTCTACCCGAATATATGTGTCGTACGCTACCATTGTTATATTTGAAATACATCGACTCATACTGATATTTGTTTTATTTAATTTTGTTTACGAATCATTATATTATTACTATAGAGAGAGAGACCCAACAGCCTTAAGAGCCGGTTGTCCGGAGGAGAATACTATGAGAGATGTCTCTGTCTCTCTCGCACATCGTCTTAGGAGGGAGAACTCAATTCCCCTCACTGACTACTGAGAGCTGCTCACAAGTCGTTGCACAGTAACTTACCCCCTTCAAGCGGATGTGCGAGCGAGAGGGCGAAATCTCTCAGTATCTTCTGTCTCATGTTACCATGGAATACCTACAGTAGAGACGGTTGCCTCTATTCATATTTAACTCTATGTTTCACACGTATAAAGTTCGCTATCGATCGCAGCGATTACTATCGATAGCAAGTTAAGTATGTGAAGTCCACAGTGCACCATTTACAACAGACTCCTCGGTGCCACAATGGAGAAAATTCGGTACTTTCAATAATATTATTATTTAGAAAATGTCACGATAGAACATTCACACACGACAGAAATATATATATTCTCGCCCAACTGAGGTGATTTTCGCCAAATTTCATAGAACTACTTTTCAAAATAAGTTTCTTCAACTGGGTTAACTTGCAAATTCCGAAATAATTAATTATACCCTTTTACTACGTATATCGCAGGATAATTCTTTAGACATGTCTATTGCGATCACTAGGCAAGTATACCATCTATCAAAACGCAACGCTTCGTCCGTTCGCCGTCTTGACATTTTCTTGACAGCTGCCACAACAAGGTCATCGGTTGAAGTTGGTTTAAACGCCGTCACTCAACGCGCCAGTCACTGGATTGCCTGGACACTGGCTGCGTGTAAACAAAAAAAGTTATTTTCAGCTAACCGTCTGTCAGTCTGTATGTTCGTCTGTGCGAGTCAATTCTGGCTGAATGAAGGCGTCAATTTCATTCTTATTCGTAAGTAGCCTAGTATTTCATAGTTTCTATGTGCAAGAGCTCTGAATTTTTTAACTTTAATATAAAATAAACATCATATAACGATAAAATTACATTTTGGAAAATTCCTCGTCAACTGTTCCAAAGTTATCGTTCAGTATTCTAATCAGAATGTGTAATTAGCGTATATTACATCCGCATTAGCGGTATTCTGCTTAAAAGTTCGGTAATGACGCAGAAAAATATTGTCTTTATACCACACTACCACATTTATTTTCCATTACAAGTGACTTGAAAACATTTTTTATGGTATAGATGTTCCAAGAAGAGTGAGTCTACTAGAATGAGTGATATAATAGTGATAAAATTGTTACATAAGAACTAAATACCCATTCCAGTTACGAAATAGCATGATCGTGGGCCGACAATGTAATTACCTTTATGAAACACGTATTATGGTTTTTATAGGACTGAGATTCCGCAAAGGTATTGAAATAATATTCAAGAACTGTTTTATGATTAAAACTCAAAATGTAGTAAGCATTAAACATTTATTTGCACAGACTCCTATAAAAAGAGATAGGTTAATTTGTACTTTATTCTGTCTCATGCACGTAGTATTGTGAACACGAAAAAATTAGTTCGTGAGAGAAAGGAAATCCCTGCAACTAACTTAACAAAATGTGTGGTACTAAAATATAATAATACTTTTTCTCACAAAACAATTTTTTGTTACGTTCTTCAGCCACAGTTCAATAAAACTCGTTGCTCTATTAAAATAAACTATGGGATTGTTCCAGCTGCTGGCAACGTGTAAACGGGTATTAATGTGATAGTGCCAGTAGTGACATTCAATCAAGTGTTGCATGCCAGCAACTGGGAGGGTGTAGATGGATTCCCTGCTTAAAAACCGACTATATATGAATTACCGCTGAGAAATAGAATGCATTTTGTATATAATTTTTTTCCTTGATCGTGTGTCAGGTGAAATAAATTTAAATCCTTTAAATTTCTTCTTATTTGCAATATTACAATTAATGGTATTGAGTCAGTTATTGAACTAGAAAACATAAACAAAAATTTTAGTTTTACTGTTTATCATTTATTTTATAATATATTCCTGAGCTCAAAAGAATTGACAAAATTATCGAATAGTGGTTGCAAATTTGGTATTGATATCTTCGGAAGAACTGTCACATTGAATAGTTTTATGTGATCAACTGAAGAATATGATGCATTTAGTCACTTGTTTCAATACTATTAATCGGATTAAACTTGTATTAGCTCTTATTACTATCTCTTACTTAAATTATAAGTGGTTACTTCTCCAGTCTTAAACAGTGTCAGAGAAAGTAACTTTCGTTTAACTCCCTTAAGTTACAAAGTTTTCGAATAAATAATGTATTGCTATTAGTTTTATAAACTAATAGATTTTGAGAGAAACTTTCATTTTCAGTCATCTACTCATGTCTCTAACACTCGTAGATGCCGAATTGTATTCTACCAAAATATAATCCGTAGGCCTATAGTTGCAAAAAATTATACCTTCGATTGAGATTTTTTTCCAAAAGAGAACGGATTATGATGTGAAAGATACCAGGTGGATTATGGATGTGAAAGACGAGTAAAAAGGAGACTGAAGATAATGTGAGTACTCTCAGCGGATGAATAAAAAGTAGTGAGACCTATCATCAGGCGCGCATAAACTTGGAGGTGGGGGTGATTTGCGCGAGTCAATATAAGACTCCAAGGTGGTCAGGACGCAGCATTGACTCGCATGTACGTGTTCATCAGTGATGCTGCAGATTGAGGTGAGCAATCTTTGATCCCTACAAGCATGTAGCAAAGTAGCTAGTAATAAAAGGAAATATATTTATAATTTAAATTTGAAGAAATGTAGGAGTACATTATATATTCTTTATTTTGTGATACCAGATGCATGCTAAAGTCACCTTTATAATTGTTTGATGAAGTGTGGTATTTTATTATTAGTTGAAATTTCTCAAGTAATGTTGAAAACCAGGCCCTGAGTAAACTATGTAACAGAAGTAAAAAATATGTATTTTTTGTCATAGTCAACAAGTTAACAATTTCAAAAGGAAATGACAAAACGTGCTCTGATATTTTCTCTGTTCAAAAATATATTATCGATCAATTGAAGAAGCAACATATAATCCAGGAGCAGTATTACAATTAAGAAAATAACGAATATGATTAACTAACAAATTTTTTTTTTTAAGTTGTCCAGGTGGATGCGAATTCATGCAAGTTGATCTTTGCTATTTGTAGAACGGTAGGTGACTTGTAAAAGGTGTAATTCATATAAGGTTAGGTGCGTGAAGTTCATTCTTATACCTAAACTCTTTCTCCCTTGCATAATTGTTGATATACTCCTGAAACTCATCAGCACCGTTCAGCTGAGAGTGAAGTAGTTGTGAAGGTTTATTTTTCCATTAAAGTAAGAGGAGAATCTACTTATAGTGTTTAGTTGTTTTCAGAACGCTATTCTACGTCATCAAAATGAAATATTTTTCATTTTACTATTGCATTTATCTATCTTTTGGAGTATGGTTTTCATGTTCAAATTTTCCGAGATCCGTAATATTTGCTGTTCAACTAGGAGCACTCACCATTTTCATAGTTCAAGATATAAAACCGTCCTCTTCAATGTTTTGAAATTCGTCCCCATTTTTCAGAAAACAAACAATGCGGAAAATAGACTAAATGCCCAACATTTTTCAAATAGTGTCACAAACTGTACATCCTTCCAAAAAATATAAAAAATTGTTCGAGACTTATGTTTGGATGGACAATTTGTCACATGTAAATAATAATAAAATAATTAATAATCTCATTGTTCTGAGTATTTTCATGTAAAAATACGTTTTAGGGGATTATTTGGTTTTATTTAATTGTCGCTAGCTTTATACATTGGCGGTCAAAATTAGAGCCATTCATTAAAAACCCTAAAGGTTAAAAACTTAGGTAAAAATTGTTTTTGTTTTCTCGGTGATAAGAGTATTTATATCTACCCATTTACCGTTCTAATATCTGTTGGTTCGGAACAGAGCAGCTTATATTGTGTGGTTTTAAAAAAATTAAACGTTATTTTAATATTTAAAATTTCAAATTTTGCCTCTGAGGACGATAATTGGCACATTACCTTTTTTGCGTTGTAGATACATTGTGGAAGTTCTTTAAATCCTTCCAAATAAAAATAAGAAAACTCATATTTTCCTCGTCCAAGATATTCGGGGACTGTTCACAAGCCGTAGTCAGTTTAGCTTCAGCTTGATTGAGATAAATCTAATTCAGTTTTGCTCCTCGTACTGCAAGAAACTTTATCCTTTTCATCTCGATCAAAAATGAGAAATTAAATGCATTTAATTGACGAATGATGAACATATTTCGAGTCAAAGTTCAATATGTTTTATATGAATGTTTCGTAGAAACGTTATGCCACAGTTTTCAAAGTTTACTTGTGGATTTTTTCAGCCTTGTAAAAACTCAATGCTTTGTCAAAGTATGTCAAATTGATATTTCAGTGAAGATTTACAGTACTTGGAAAATAATAATATATTTGCTGTGTGAAAATGCCACAGACGTTCAATTTTGCTATACTAAAACAAACAAGAAATACATATTTTAAATATATACAGAATTCAGTCTCAAAGTAATTAACAGAAAACTGAATTAATTTATTTTAGGAGTTATATTTGAAAACTTTCATTCTTTTAAATTACTTAGCCCTTCGTCATCATGCTCTCCCTGGTGATAGTAGAACTGCTAACGGAAGTACTTCTTCATACTAATATAGCCTCAGATTGAAAACCAACGAGATGAGTAGTTCGCAATTAGCATGGCATTACTACGTAAACGGAAAGAAATAATTTGTAATCGAAACAAATTCATTTTAGTGCCATAGTAACGTTCTATATAATACAATCCACCTTTCTTTAACATCTGTCGATAAGTTCCTAAAAAAAACGAACATTTCGTCACCACAAAAAGGTGCTTTCAGCACCATCTATTGTAGACTCTGCTAGCTCCATTTACAAACCATACGAAATTCACAATTACAAAAATTCAATAAGATCAGTTCTGTACATCCCATCCACTTTCAGTTTTTACAATCTTATTCACACATCCGTTCCTTTGATTTTTAAAATCATTTCCGGGTATTTTGGAAAATTTGCGAGGCAAGACATTGTTTTACAAAGTCATTGCAAGTTATTGCATTTGAAACATCTCGTCGACTATTAAATAATGTACTAATATTGAATTTTGGTAACAAATCCAGTTCACTGAAATAAATAAAAAACTTGACCGTGGGGGCTTAAATGCTCAACCAAAAGTTTTCTACACGTACTAGCGATTTGCAGCTTTTCGCAATCTCTTCCTAATGTTCAAATTTATTAATTTCTTAAATGAAAAAAAAAATTTCATTCGGTCATTTTGGAAAACATTTTGGACAAATGTTTTTTTCAAAGTCGGCCATTTGGCATTTGAAACATTTAATCGACTTTCGAGAAATGTACTAGTATGGAATTTCGTAAAGAAATCCATTTCACTGAAATAAATAAATATCCAACCCCAAGAGTTGAAATGCTTAATAATATTTTTCTACACTTACTACCGGTTTGCGGTTTGTTTGTAGTAGATTCCCTTCGTCCGCATTGAAACGTTAAACTTGTCAAATTTTTCCGAAATTTAAAAATATTCACATCTTCCGGGTATTTTTAAAAAGTTTTGGGTCAATGAATTTTTTTTACAACGTCGGATTTTGGATGCTTTACATCTTGCCGACAACTAATATGGGAACTAATAATTGATTTCGAAAACAATCTAGTTCCAGAAAGGATTAACATTTATTTGAGGAATAAATATTTGTTTTGTAATAGACTTGTAATATTGTGTATTTTATTACTTCAATAATGCAAATGTGATGAAATATGCAATTCTCGTAATAAAATACGTAAACGCAATGATTAAAAAAATGATGCCTTCCAATAGGTTGTTTAGTTCTTTAGTTTGAAAACTGTCCGGTGGTTATGAAGGGGGAGGGGCGGTAGGCCCCCATCGAGCAAAGCGTGTCAATGTATAAATTGAAAATTTTGGGAGATTTTTTCGACAATATCTTATGGTGCAAGTGATAATTTTTTATGAGAACTCTTAAACAAATCTTAGATATCAGATATAAGATTTATCTTGCAGAACATTTATAATAGTCTTTCAATTATATAACTTTACTACGTTTTTTAATATTATTTGTGAAATATGACGTCTATTATGAACCGTCAAGACAATGAGAAAATGAGTTGAAAGAAATTTTAGAGAAAGTTAAATATTACGTCAAATATTGTACTATATTTGTATGTCAATTCATGGCATAAATGAATAATTACAAGAAAAATACTTTATTAATAGAGAGAAAATAAATTATTAATGATTTGAGTAGTTTTCGCAACTACCTATGGCAAGAGGAATATTTTCCAATATCACGAAAAGATTATTTTAATCTTGTGTTTAAATTATGCGTTTATATTACACGAAGTTCTAATTAAGAACGATCTGTAATACTTCTTATGAGTGAACACTCTAACCACTAAAAAATTGTATGAAAGATAAATGTTTACTTTTTAGTCGACAGTACCTGCGAGTCACTTCGTGGACTCAACATTTCCCGTCGGCAATGAAATAGTGAAAGGAAACAATGACGCCACCTGGACCATCTCTTGGAGGCGACCAAAGGTGAGTTTTCATTTAATGCTTCAAATACAATTTGATGCACAACTTCCTGCTCGTTTAAATAATTCAGATATTTATCACAATCTACGTGTTATATTTATAATCATACTTACTCGTGCGATGGATTCGACAAATCAAATGTACTTTCGTAATATTTTTCTCGATGAAGTAGATAAATCACCTGTTCATTATTTTGTGTTTAATTTTACATTTTTGGAGATTTAGATACCGTTCAATGGTTGAGCCTCTTAAGCGACCTTTACACGAGGACGATAAGAGGACAGACATTCCGTGAGACAGTAGCTAGCGTCAAGGAAATGGTGCTGACTGCGAAGAAGATAGTTTCGAAGACAGCCCGCTATCCTATGCCACTTGTCAGTGTCGCTTTCAAGATTTGAGACAGGGCAGCAGGAGATTTGAGAGCAGTAGTGCTGCGAGACTGTTTACTCTCTCCGTGTAAACGCGTAGAAGATAGTGCAGAGGTCAGCATCAGTTGGGGAGGGAGAGCCTGTCTCATAATTGTCTTCTTTTTTCATTTGACAACTACTTCTTCCTCATAGAAAAAATTAAGTTCTTTTCATTCATTCCTAAAATATTTTGAATGAATCCGGGTTCTCTGACATCTATTACTTCAGGAGAGGGGCAGATTCAAGAAATTGATCCCTTCAAATTTTCCATTTCCGCACCCACACTTTTTGCTCGTTCGGAAATATTTCTTGTGGTTCTCCAAAAATAAATGTTTGTTTTATCGGACGAAAAGCGTTTAAACAGGTGTTTCACTTTGAGTTGCGGCGCCATATTTGACGTCGTCACGCTTCTATCAGGACAAATCACTATCCTGATAGTGCTCGTTTACACGTCAGCACTCCGGTGCCAGCTCAGCGGACAGCTTATGTCCTGCGAACTGTCTGTCCCATTACTGTTCTCGTGTGAATGCCGCTTAGGTTCAATATATTAAAAAAGATAACCTTAAAGATGACAATAAATCAGACATGTAGTTGAGTATTGTGATACCCAAGGAAACACCTGAACGACCTGAAACATAGATTTAAAAAAAAACACCAAAAGTCTCCTTTTGATGGCTCAGCAAACACCCAGGAACTGTCTTCTACGGTTGGCATCCACCCATACAAATTCCCACCTTTCTCAACATTACACTCAGTCCAAAATCGAAACAGGACACACCCAGGCAAATAAAAGTAAATGCCGATACCGTGTTCGTGTTTACTTGGTCTGGCTTCCGAGTATTTATTGATCTTGCATCAATTAAAATCAAATCAGTCAATTCAATTAATTGTTGAATTGTTTCACAAATAATTTAAACGAATTCCATTTAAAAAAGAAATTACCTCTCCAAAATAGAACATACACATTACAGTGAGAAATAATAATAATAACTTTCTGGAAATTATCGCAAACGTTTTATACAAATCAATTAGCAATAACTGCTTTCTTATAAAAATATCACTAAAATAACTAAGGTCTTTCGACTCGTAACAACAACCCTTATCTTTACAATGAAAATACAAATTACAATTATTAAGACTAATCTCCATTTGCATTAATAAGTAACCTACGCTTATAATTTATCAAAACTTGAAATTCTTATTATGGAGATTGAGTCATTTTCGTAAAATTGGACAAAATTCAATAATATATCAAGCATATCTCTCAAAACGCTCAATTTAAAAAAATGAAATTGTCAGTAACGAAAAACATCATCGGATCAGGTAAATTTAAAAATTCCCTAGAGCAAATGTCTATACGAATGAGCGCCGAATCCTGAATATTACAGTTTTGAATAATTTAAAAAAAGTCATTTTCGGTGAAGACAAAAAATAGGTCCTTTACATGGGTGGAAATCATAAGAAACATTTCGAAAAATTCATTTCGAAGACACTACGTTCGCCGTTTGATTCGAAGTGAAATAACTTTATGGAATGTGTGCACCAAAAATACACAACTGTCTGTAATAACATTTTGGTGTTATGACATTTTTTAAATAGAAGCATATACAATTCTTTTTTTTAGTTAACTGATCCTTTGAGCAAATTTTAAAACCGAAGTGTTTGCTGAAATCAAAACCTTGAGAAGTGGAATAGGTGTTCTTTCCACATCAGTAAATTTTACATCTTATAAAATAGATTAATCATCTCAGTCCATGAATCAAATGAAGGCTAAATTTGTTATTATGAAGAACTTCGTTTAAAAAACGCTGACCTGATCTGACCAATGAAGTTACCACTTTAAAAGATAAAATGATAATGAGGGAACAATAGCTGAGAAATAACAATATCGAAATCAGCGGACTGACCGTTACACACAATGAAAATGTTATTGACCATATGAAGGACATTGGAACTGCTACGGTGATGGAGATACCTAAGGAAGGAATGTCAAAGTGAGCACGTACAGGCAGCAGAGTACGGTGTGTTCAGGCACTCCCTCCACGATTCCGCAGCTATTGTACGGGCGCTTACCTTTGGATTTTCTACACCTTCCGGACAAGGAGTCTTTCTCACCCCGTCAGTTTCCACGACCGACCTCTTTTGAAGCACGGATTCCATTCGGTTTTCGTCTTCATATCTTCGCACGATACCTCCAACCGTTCTGCGCGGTATCTACTGCAATTCGGCTATCTTCCTGTAAGAGGGACCCTATTCATGATGGAAGATTACTAGCAGACGCTGCTCAAACGTCGATTTTCATCCTCTTTGTGCCATACCTCGATTACAGCAAACATAGATAACCGTTCAAGCGAAGTAATTATAAAGATGGATGATCAAAACCGGTATTAAAAGCTTTTTTCTGTAAAGGAATGTCAAAATTGTAAGTGACAGAATATTTTTGTGAGGTACTTTCTTTCATTAAAATGCAATTATATTGACTTAATTCATATTAATTGAGCACCTTTCGTTTTACACTTATAACTACTTTAATTCAATTTCTAAATTTGACTAATAAAATTGCAAGTACAGCACTATGATTTTCGCATTAATTTTATGATAACTCGTTCTCTCACGCCATTGATATGAATGAATTCTTCAATCCCTCAAGTAAGCCTAGTTATACAAGGGGCGTCCTATAAGTAACGAAACTCATTTTTTCGACCAATTTTGGATAAAAACAATTGGAATTTTGTTTGGGGCAATCTTAAATATTGTTGCGTCGTCTCAAATATTTCCATCATCTCCCGATAGACGGCAGACCTGTAACCAGCCTTCAAATCTGCGTCTGCAACTGAAATATGTTCCAAGCAAAATGTAGTTATTGAATTTCTTTTGGCGGAAAACCAGACCATTACAAATATTCATAGGCATTTATAGAAAGTCTACAGACACCTATCACTGGATCAAAGCACGAAGAGTCACTGGGCGAAGCATCCGTCGTCAACAGAACAAGAGGATGAAATATGTCTGATCTCCCACGCCCAGGCCGGCCGCACACAGATGTGACGTCTGCAACATTGGAAAGTGCTGGTACTCTGAGGTGATCGACGAATAGCAATCGAACAAATCAGTGCTCACCTTGGTATCGCTATTGGCAGCGCTGACACACTTGTATGCCACTTAGCATATTTAAAGGATTGCAACCTCTGGGTTCGCGAACGCGAACGATTGGGAATCAAAGTGGTGGTGGGGGGCAAGAAAAATATAATACCGACAAGTAAAGGTGAGCCGGGACTACAGGTGGTACTTGATATCACATACCATGATAGATATTAAAGAAAGATACGAGGTATTTGGCTTCTTTATAAATGGGATATATGAGAATAAAGAAGCACTGAATATGTAGTGGAGTACCTACGCGGGACTATTGAGTGCACTAAAAAATATTAGGTGGCAGAAAGAGAACAAAGGATTTACGAGACGAGTCATGTAATGTCTCTTATGATGTAAACATGATTACATAAATCAGCAAATGAAAAATAAAGACAACAAAATTTTCAAATTTAGATTTAATACGGTAAGATTTTTATACTTCACGGGAATTTGTATTGAGGTACTAGTTACCCGTCTAACAATAACAATAATAGTACTAAAAACATAACTTTCAAAGGAATTGCTTGTTTAAAATAAAAACCAACAGTGATAATTAGCCGAAGTCAAATTCGTGAGTCAAGGGCGTTTCGTACCCTATTACATTAAGCAATACGTAAGAAAAAATAAGTATTGTGCAAGATATAGAAACTAAATTTAAAAAATAAGCTTCTTATAGTCAATTAACTTACAGTTTTAAAACAAGGTTAAGTGTCTTTGCTTTCGCCTGGCGTACACTTCCAGTCATCCAAGTTGAGGTCCATTTTATCAACGGCCAACATTGACAAGTGCGATAGACGTTCTTGAAGCACTGTATTCCTCAAATAATTTTTCACTCTTTTCAAGCCACTTATCGTTCTGCCGATGCAGTGGATACAGGGACAGTTAAAAAGAATCTGAAAAGCTTGAAAACGTTTGGAAATACATTCTGATTGTGCATGTTTTCAGACTTAAATTGTTGCACTAACTTTGAAATATGTTTACGATCTGTTTCTTCAGGATCTTTTCAAGAGAACACGTCAATTTCTGCAGATAAAGTTTCTCTGTCAATACCAAATGCTTCACTCACAGCTGAACAAGCTTCTTTGATAATGTCACTACAAACCTTATTGTTGTTCATTGAAGCAGTCAATAATGTTTCTATATGGCACAGTAAAATCATATGATNGATGATTTTTTTTTAAACACGGCTTGATGTTGTCAGAGAGGGTGTCTAGTAGAGGGTAGTAAAATGTTCTTGACCAAAAGTCTTGACCATAATTGGGGTGAACATCTCCGCCAATTTTTTGCGTAACTTTCCACTTGCGTAGAACAGTAGACCCCTCGAAACTGAGTTTCACAAAAGGTTAGTGCTTCAGACCAAAGTTTCTTGAATTCACATTCATTTCTATAATCAGGTAAAGACCTTATTGTTCTATTGGCAATATCAACTACTTCATGAACTGATACATCAAGGTTTTGTATGTATTTTGAAAGAATGTTCGTCTTTCAAACACACGTTTCATGACATTTAATGCGAATACAAACTCAAACTTACTGATACACATTATCAAACCGTGAGCTTCACCACCAATTTTGGGGTCCGTAACTTCAATTTCTTCCAAAGTAAGTACTATGTCTACTAGGTGCTGTTGAACGGCACGCAAGCTATCGTACCTGCTGCTAAATCTTGTGTCGTTCAGTGCTTTGAGAGTCAAATCATTACCTACCGCACTGGCTGCACTAGCTAATTTCTTCACATTTGTAAACACTGCATGTCGTTTGGGAGAAGTTTCAATGAAACAGTACAATTGTTGTGTTGTACTGAAAACATTGCGTACAGAAACAATGCTCTTAGAGGCATCTGCAAGTGCAAGGTTTAGAGAATGCATGTAGTAATGCACATACATTATATGGGGATTGCTTTCTTTCATTCTCGCTACCACTCCTTTGTAAATACCGCTCATATTACCTTCTCCGTCGTAATATTGAGCAATTGCATTTCGAGGGCTGATACCAAAGTTTTCGAAAATAGAGAGAAGCAACTTGTACAAAGTTTCACCACCAGTCAAATCTGTTTTGAAAAACCCAAAAAATCGTTCTTCGATTTCCAGTTCCTCAGTGACATATCTTATTACAAGAGTTAACTGCTCATGATGTGAAACGTCTGGCGTTTCATCGACAAATATGGACAAATGCTTACTTTTCTTAACACATTCAAGTATATTATTTCGTTTGATTTACCATAATTTCCAGGATTTCATTTTGTACATCGTGATGAACATAATTAAAAAACTTTTCCCTATCTAAAAACATTTTTTTCAATATCATATTTTCAGTTGATCTCAGCTTTTTTAATTCCACATAATTACCTCTGTTAGCTGAACTCTCACTTTCTCTGTGTCCTCTTAGTGCTAAACCTTGCCTTGCCAGGAAAAGCGAATTCTGAAAGAGAATTGTCAAATTATCGCGATTTTTATTGACTTCTTCGGAATGTTGGGTATCTTACTAAACTTTCTTTGACTTTTAATCCCTCGTGCCAACGTTGCAAAGCATTAAGGAGAGATGAGGATCTTTCATGTTCTTTAAAGCGTTGGACGGCTTTTTTTTCTGTTTTTGAACCCTTTGAAACAAATGTCTTATCATACCAACCTGTGGTTCCAAATTATCGACAAGGGAAACAAAATGATTTGTCTCCAAAAACACTATATTCTGCGAACCACGAACTTCTGAACTTTCTTCCTCTTGTTTCTCGATATTCGTTGAGCGTAGGTTGAAATGGACCATCTTTGAAAAATTCTAATGCCACTTGTTTACCATGAAGTGGATCTCTATGTTAAAGCTGACTGGGAATATTTGTCACGCTGGACGTGCAGGTAGTTGAAACTTCTGTTTCAGTATTTAATGAAACAGACTCTACAGAACTAAACGTGGAAACAGTATTGTTTCGAAATGATCATGCAGGTAACAGATTAAGTACACCTGAGTCGATCAACAGGCTCTTGCATGCAGGTGCGCCACACGCTTGCGCAGTTCGGCAGAATTGACGTTCCCGCCTTGAAGATATAGTAAAATATTCTTCAGTAAGCTGTTGTCCCAGCGGCGGACAACAGTGAATCATATCACAGATGCTACTCCCTCACAAAAGGGTAGTTCAAACTTACGCCACCAGGGCGCGCCAGTGACTGGCTGAAACTTATTAGTTCTCGAAGGAAATATTTCAGAATTCATGCGTCAGAGAGCGCGGCGGTAGCTCGACCTTGACCGTCGAATAATATGGTATTCATTTGTTTTTTTTATTGTATATTTTTAGGGCTGCCTTTGTACGAGCAACGAGACGAAGAATAAAAAATACGTATTGTATCGTATATAATTTGTTTATGCTCATTTTTTCATTGAAACATTTATTTAACATTCACATTATAAATAGTGTGAATTATTTCTTGATTGAACTTATTATTGGCGAGGCAATTGAAATTCTTCACGACAATGAAATCTTGTTTTTTATAAGCTCCAATGAGATTAATTCCGCTTCAACAATAGGTGTATTTTTTATTGAAGTGATCTTCTTTGCATTCACTCTTGTGAAAACGCTGTTCCTAGGATCCTGCTTCCAGCTCCAGATGTCTTCTGGCTAAATATCTTCTGGCAGAAATTTGTGTTTTGTGTTAAACAAGTATCTACAACGGGGGCGGTGTCGTCTTGTTCAGTATCACTTGTTGCTACCAGCTCCTTTTTCTTTGCGAAAAAGTCAAATAAGGTTCTTCCAGTAGAACGCTTCATTTAAGCCTCAAATCAATATTGCACGCGCGAAAGTATAACATCGGAACACTAGATAGAAATACAGAGACATATGCACTGTAAAAGCGTACGGATACTGCGAATAAATTTAAAGATAGATCTGCCACTCAGGTTCTGATAGCGCGCTTGGCTGCACGTGTGTCCTGTCTCGGGTTGCGCTAGCCGTGATAGTGCGCAAGGCAATAATGATACGTTTTTAAAATAGCTTCAATTTCAGCCCAGACCACCACCTCTCCATCAAGGTCATGCGCAAAACCAGAAGCCGGAATGGATAATCTCTTCTAAGGACACTTATCAACTGTTGATAGCGACACTGGATGTATATCAACAATAGAACTTCCTCCATTGGAATTCTTACGTGCCCCATTTTCCAGTATAAACAACTTTAAACTAACCATAAATCTGATATTACTATGCGGCAACTCATTTTTATCGCATATCACACGAAAGCAAAATTTGAATTGGAGGGTAGATAGACTTTGAGAGGACTATTTGTTGCTACCTCGGTACAAATTAAAGTGACACCAAAACAAGACTAGTATAAATGTTTTTTTTATAATTCCATGTTTTAGAGGGTTCAAATGAAATGTTAATTTTTTCTTACAAAAAGTTCAATTTTGTATGTCGTGTTTTTTTTCATGTATCGCCGTTCAGGAACCTGCGTGTTTTTGTTACAGTGCTTTACCCGATTTGTGAGGAATTAACCAAATAAGTTGACAATAAGTTTTTGCGTTTTTTTTGTGAATCATAAACTCGTAGATATGATAAGTGGATAGAACGTTACCAAAACAAATTAAAATTAATGTAATAATCAAAATATCTTAAGTGATGCCTAACGGTAGTGGATCTTCTGAGTCGTATTCTGAGAAAGCGTCAACCGCGTGTCAAGTGTTACAGCGTGCGGTTTAAGGTACGAAGAGAGGTGAAAGAAAAACTGTCGTTTCTTGAATTGTTCTTTGATATTGACTTCTTTAATGTAAATTTCGTTCACGAATATTTTTAGTCACGCACACCTTTACTCGTTACAAATTATACTACATTTTTCTTGAGGATTTTTACGTTTCTTAAAACCGAGTGACAAATCTGCTAATTACCTCATTTTCGTGCTTTATATATCTTACAAGTGTAGAAGGGGATATGTATCTGATGTGCTTATCCAGTGAAATTATCCGATGAAACGTAATAAACCTTGAAATCTCAGTTTAGCGCATATGAATCTGAATATATATGGAATCTGAGAATGGTTCTTTGAAATTTTAAAAATTCAAACTCTGTTTTTCTACTTTCCTAATTTTAGTTGCTGAAATATAAATTAAAACCTAATTATGTATTGTAATATCATTTAAATTTATCCCTTATCAGTTAAATGAATATAGGTGATGAACACTCTTTTTACTTTCTCATATTCGTGGTATAGGGACAGTCTAACCAAGAAAAAATCGCGAGATTTTAACGGAAATATTACTTGGTAATTGTGGAGCTTTAGCAACATTATCAAAGAATGATAAATTGAAAGGCGTTTCTATGTTGTTCATTGTTCTATTGGTATAAAGCTTTCTCGGCTTCATAGCAGCCATCGTCAGTAACATACACCGAAAAATATAAATGTACATAAAATGACAATAATAAAAATAGAAACATAGTATGAAAGCATACAATAATTGAGTGAAACAGGGAAATGTTCATTTAATAGGGAAATGTTGTTGTTTTTGAATGATTAAATGAACAAATCCCTGAATTTCATTCCCCTCTCATGAAGCTAGCCTTCAAATTCCTTCCCTCACACCCCCAACTCTCCAGGACACTGCACCCCACCCTCAATACTCGGGTACGTAATTTTGTCGATTTGCTTACTCTGTATTTGTTATCTTTTATTCATTTTCCTTTGTTCTTTCCTTTCTTTATTTCAACAACAACCAAAATTACACTTCTTTCGATACTATTTCACTCAATTATTGTATGCTTTCATATTATGTTTCTATTTTTATTATTGTCATTTTATGTACATTTATATTTTTCAGTGTATGTTACTGACGATGGCTGCTACGCAGCCGAAAAAGCTTTATACCAATAAAAAAAAAGAGCAACATAGAAACGCCTTTCAATTTATCATTCGGAAATATTAGTTTTTAGTGTCTCTGATACCGAAAGTTCTTTCAGTACGATGTGTGTAATGTCATATAGCCTGTAAAATATCGGAAGGCGGCTGGCTACCTCCCTCACTCACACCACTTTTTCGTTCTCATTTGCTCTTTGACAACTTTTCGCTCACACAAACACCCTTACCTTCGCGGTCGGAATGATTCGCCTACTGGATATTTCTTAGTGCAAACTATTTTTTACCGTGCACGTAAAAGACAAAAAATTACTTTTATTCTTAATTCTGCGCAAAAATTGTACCAAACAATTGCCATTTTCAAGCAATAACTTTCCCTTTATTTTATACGCAGAAGATTAAACTGCTGTTGCCAATATCAACATAGGATGCATGAAAATTGTTGCTTTTTTCTTTGTAAATAGATTGCGTACTATATAGAGTTAAAAGCGTATGAGAAAGCATGTATACTGGTTTTGTAAACAGGTTTATTATGGAGTTAGGGTAAATAAGAGGCATAAAATTGTTAAATATTTCAAAATTTTTGGAATATATTTTGGAAGAGGGTCAAAGCGATGGGGGGAATTTTTTTTTTTGGGTGGGGGTTGCAAATTTGAGTGGGGTCTGTGTCATAGGGCGGGCACCTCTGAATAAAGAATGAGTTGAATTTTTCGTCTCATATAAGAATAACAAAATATTATATTTTATGTTGGTTTTTCTTTTTTTTGCTTTGTTGAATTATAGAAAAAAATGTATTGACTTTGGAATTGTTCGATAAAATTCCAGACAGAAGGAGTAGTATATAGTATATGATGAATAAAACGTAAAAGTGAGAATTGAAGTCTGAAATAATATTATTAATAGAAGAAGTAAAACAAATGAATCTCACTCTTCATTTTCTAAAGTCAAAGCTATACAAATTATATTTAAAAATACTGCAAAGAGTTAAACAATATCAATACTTTTAAAAAAGTAATTATTTGTCTATTTATTGCTTATATGTGAAGGAAAAACATCTCAACAATGAAAACTAATGAAAATTATCCTCAGCTAAAAGTATTGACCGCATTGGAACAGCAAACGATCCGTCACAGAACCATTTGAGGTTGCATGTCCCATTTTTACTCATTTTTTACTCATTTCCCATTTTTACTCAATTTTTTTGAAATAGTAGAGTTTATTGCAACTTGCGATTACCTTAGTGACCTGTAAAATTAAAAAAATATAATAGAATAATGTAAGACTTTATGTATTCATGGAAATAAATCATGTATCATATCAACAACTTGTATGTTTCCCTATATGAGGATCAAATACAAGAGTTAAAAATTTTCCTTGAAAATAATTTTATGTTACAGGAATTAGTTGAGAAACCTGTTTTGTTCGAAAACGGAGCAAAGGCTGCGGATGTTGTACAAGGTGGACTTGGTGACTGTTGGTTTCTGTCTGCATGCATTGCAGTGGCTCACTCAGACCTCATTTGGAAGGTAAAGAAAAAAAGAATATCAACGTAACTATCTCTTTACAGCTTATTTTATTCATCAAAGCTATCTAGATGGTTTTACCGCAGATTTTATGGGCATCACTTAAAAGAACCAGAGGAAAATATTTTTTTTAATAAATATATTAATGTCAAAACATAACAAATTGCTCATGTACTTCGTTGGAATCCATTTATGCGCCTCATTCTTTCAAAAAATCCAGTATTTTCATAAGGTATTTATGAGTCTCCTCTGAGAGACTGAGGCAGAAGCAAGTGAGATGAGTTGTTTTGAGTACACTTAATGTAAGCTGTTGAAAAAATGGAAATCTCTATAAAAAGTTCTTTATTAAAAGATGTGTTTCTATTTAAATGCAATTTCTCTTAGAAAATATGTTCGAATTTTGTTGGTTACAGGTAATTCCCGAAAACCAAGTTCTATACGGTGAAGGATATACTGGAATGGTAACCTTTCGTTTCTGGAAACTTGGACATTGGGAAACTATTCAGATTGATGATCGTCTCCCCGTGAATGAAGACAATCAACTAGTATATTCTCACTCCAAAGATTCCAACGAATTTTGGGTCCCATTACTGGAGAAAGCTTTTGCGAAGTACGTTGCATTGGTAATGACGGTAGTGCGTTTACCATAATTTAGTGAAATATTGTTGTGGAAAAAGACGGACCCAGAATTGAAATAACTCTTTTACTAACAATTTTCTTTTTTAAAAAATAGTCTTTAACATCTATCTGATAAAAAATTCATTTATTTTCCATAGCATTCACTTGCCAGAGTCCAAAATTAGTATCAACGTGACACATAATAAGTTTAGGAACAAAAATCTTTCCATCACCGGTATGCGTTGAAGTATATTGAAGCATATAGTAAAGGAACTTTCAATTTTACATTTTTTTGGAACATAAGCTCAAAGCTTAATGGTCTTGGTTTTATTCAGATTCCACGGAGGCTATTCAAATCTGGCCGAAGGTCAACGTATGGAAGGCCTCATAAGTTTGACTGGCTACGTTGTACAGAACGTGGACTCAGCAGACTTCACAGCTGAAGAAATGTTCCAGCTGCTGGATGTCGAGATGCAGAGGAAATCTCTTGTTACTTGTTGCGCGAGAGTAAGTTTTTCTTAATTCTTTACCATATTTAATTATAGCACATCGGCCACCAGTCGTTGGATCACAGTAACTTCTTGTTCGATGAATCAACGAAGACTTGATCTCACACAGATTCTAAGAGAAGAAGGGAACAAATGCTGTTCTATGTGAGACGTTTGAAATATGTTGATTATTTATAGATGGATACATCTCGTCGCATGAGAGAGATTAAGGATAACCCAGGGGTGAAAGTTTGCTTCCCTCATTTGTCTTGAATAATTTGACAAGTTTAACTAAGAAGTAGTTTAAACCAATCCGTATTTAAATGAGTGTAAGCTTCCGCGCCCGGAATCACATATATCTTGACTGTCAGGCAATCACCGCGTTGAGATATAGAAAACCGACGTTTCGGCCATTGCACTGTGGCCTCCTTCGAGGTACTTCTTGAGTACCTTGAAGAAGGCCACAGCAAGATGATTGAAACGTCGGTTTCGTATACCTCGACGCAACGATTCCCGAGCAGCCAAGATACAATTCACATTTGTGTCAATTCTCTGAAATGTAGAGCAATTATGAAAACGATCTCCTGGCTATACTCCATCTTTTCACATGTAAAAACAAAAATATTTTCAGATGACAATTTGAATGATAATTGAAATAAATTTGGGGAGTGTCTACTAAGAAAGTGACGAATTTTAAGTACAATCTAATGACTACAAAATTTCTAGCGCAGAGTGACACAAAGTGCTAGTGCATTATGGTTTAACAAATATGAGTTCACAAACTGGTTTTTAATTACTTGCTTGAGATAAATATTCCATGCATAAACAATTTAACATCTGGATGGCCGAAGTCTCAATTGCTTGAATACATTTTTTTGAACAAATGGTTTGAAATTCATTGTAAAAGAAGTAAAAACAGTTCGAAAATCAGACTCAATATCACGCTGTCGAAGTGTTTAAAAAGTGGGTAAATGGAACCAAAGATATAGTGGGTATTGATTCAACCCCTTGCTTGTTACATTATTAAAGGAACGGAATTGTGTAAAAAACATCATATAGTAAATTTTTCTCGTCAATATTGTGCAGGTCATTTGCTGATAATTTTTCCGATAACAGAGCTTAAAGTTGTAATTCAAGGTTTCGTCAGGTTGTGTCTTGGCATTTGTGCAGTAGAAAACATAAACCTCTTAAAGAATATACCTATATATAGAACAATATTTTTACGTTTAAATAGACCTTGCCGGTAATTAAAACAATTGGAATCCTTAATATTAGTATTTTCTATCATAATTAATTAATCAAATGACCCACTGAATTTGAATAAAATGAAACCATTTTAAATTGCTTGTCCACTCCAAAATACCTCAATCCTGTGAATTTCACCAAAATCGTTTGAGCCGTTCTCGAGAAAAAATCCTTAATATACCCACCCATATAGGTATAAAGGTAGAATTACTCCTTGCTCAATAGTATTGAATACATAATCATTGAGTTTTTAAAATATTTTTTGAATTCACGATATCATTATTCCGGGAATACTACATGAATGTTATTGTTGTTGTACAAAATTCATGCTGTACAAAATTTCTGTAATAAATTTTATTTTATAACTTCAATACGGAAACGTATTGGACAGACCATGTATGTATGTATAAATATATAATATTAGCCTCGTGATTTATTCTTGCGTATGTACGTACCTAACCTACGATCAAGACATTCGTATACTCATCAAATGGTAGAGTAGCTTAAGAAGTTTCATCTTCTTTGATGGGAAAGATCTATAATTGGGAAGTGACCATGAATTCCATAAGGATTTTGACTCATCTAGAGAAGAATACACGAGGTTGTTTTTAAGGAGAACAACGAATCCTATGCTCTCTCGTTTTAAAGCAGAAATGTTGCATTTGTATGTGTTATTTTGTATTATAACCTTTCATTAAGGAGCCAGGTATAAGTAATCTGAGAACAGTCTGATCGTCAATACATAGATAATGCAGCAGCATTCTTCGTAGATTATACTTCTTGTATAATCAGCCTGCAATTACTTGCATGTTGCCTCGACGTATGCGGAAGGAAAGTGAAGGCCATGGTCAATGTTTCAATCTCCGCATTGATTCCTCATTCGTGTGGCTTTGATGTATTTCAAAAACTTAAGTCAGATACGTTTTTCGGGTCGTATGTAGTTTTTTGAAGAACCCATTCTATTATTTACGTTGTCCGAATAATGTTCATTGCGTATTGTTCAGTACTTTTATTTTGTCATATAAAATGAGCTGAAGTAAATAAAGAAGCTGCAAATATCCGTTACCTGCGATGTGGGTTTCGAGCTTCCTCCATCATAAAACATCATATTGTATGCTCCAAATAATAACACTGTTGAGAACTTAGTTACAGTGGGACCTCGGATTTTGTCGATAATCAGTGCGAGAACAATCTGCGAAATACGAAACTGACAGAAACCGAATTAATTATTTCGATGTAAATCAATGTTAAACCAATTAATTCGTTCACGTCACTCAAAAATACCACAAACACATTTAGTGTTCTCGAGAATAAATGGGGTTTAATAGTAAAAACAATAAGAAGTTAATGAAAAATACCTTTTTGTTAAACAAGTTGTATCATTGCACATACGAATGGTTCGAGATGTCTTCCATCCCCTGCCCTGAAAGAATGTTGGTATGTGATGCACTACTGGCTCAACAGACCTATGCAATTCATGTGCGAAATATACATGTATATTTTATAAATGCAGTGGAGCGTCGATTTTCCGATCTACAGTTGAACCAGGAATAGTACGGATAAGAAGAAACTCGTATATATTCTAAATTTGCTTTAAAAATGAAAGATGTAACACAACCAACCACGTTTGTACAAAATACTGTTGGTATGTTGGTAATAATTCGTAACATTGACAGTTGGTATTCTATGTATCATCCATAATGAAACAGCACTCACTTGTCTTTTGTAAAAAGAGTAAAACCTAAAATGTGTTATTTAGTTGTAACAACAGGTTTGATTCATACTCATTCTGATTGCGGAAATAAAAAAAGGCTTTTTCACTCAAATAGAAGTATACTTCGTTTATTTGCATGCACCATGTAATACATAGTGAAGAAAACAACAACAAAAGCTGTATAAGTAGTATGTACGTATACATGTACCTAGATTAATTCTGTGACACAAAAAAGTCTTAATAAATCATCAACGTGAATCACTAATTCTTTAAGTTCGACAACATCCTAGCGACTGCTTTTGTTATATTTCCATATCAGTTCGTACAATTGACGTTCTAACCTATTGTAATTTTATTTTACAAACGTTTATTTAACTTCACTTGCTAGTTCGCATGTTAGGACCAAATCTTGCAATTGAATTTTAAACCACTTCCCCTCAGCCGATTGAACTCTAATTTGGCACACGTATATAAACCCTCCGACAATGCAATATTGTCTCATGTATTTCAAATAAAAACTTAAAAAATATTTTTAATATAGATTTAATTCCAAGATAACTCGTTTCTAACGAGAGAAGATTTCGACTTGGGATATAGAGTTCGGGGTGGGACTATAGTACCGTCTAAGGATCATCATTGGTCAAAGTTAGAAAGCGCAATAGCCAATCACTTCCCAGAAAAAAGCTCTCGAAATTTTCGTTTAAATGTATATATTGTATATTTTACCATTTTTTAAGTCTCAGAAGCGTAATCGATAGCATGCTTGCCTACGACGCAAGTAGCTGCGGTTCTCTCCTCTAGAGCAGTTTTCTTTGTCAATTAAAACAAAATTATTTTTTTAGAATATTGTAAATAAATGTTCACTTTAATTTTAATAATACTCATTAATAAGAGTTGTAATAATACTTTAAATTTATGAGTCATTGTGACATAATTTACATTTTTATTTTAATTAAAACTATAGCACATAAAATAATTTCTACTGTCACAAGAAATCAATTTTCTTTAACTTACTGAAGCAAAGAATTTCAAGTGACCGATAATATAATAATCCCATGCTGTAATACATAAAACCTTGAGACAAAGTGCCAATTTATTCTTATATGAGTTGTGATCGGAGCTTTTCGTGTCGTTCTCTTCGAACTTTCAAGTAATAGCGACACCTACTAGTGTTATTAGAACTCCTAAAAATTACGTTAAATATAATTGTATCGTCTGCAGATAAAGAAATTACGAGGGTTTTTGAGGAACTGAAGAAGACTTTATACTGATTTCTCAAAGTTGAGGTTGAAAGATGCGGTTGTTAAATAAAGATTACTACAAGAACACAATTTGATCGCATCAGAATCTTCTGATTCAATTGCAGGAAGTGTAGATGGTGAAACATTTTACCATAATTTAATACTGACTGAAAAGTTTTTTTTGATTAAGAACTCTTTTATTAATAGCTTTAATAAAAATGCTTAAAAAAACTGCCCTAAAAGAGAACAGAACCCCAGCACCGTCCGTCGTGGGCAAGCTCACTATCGATTTTTCCCTACCGCCCGGCCATCGCGATAGTACGTGTGAACCAGTCCATTGTTATTTGAACGTCCTTCTAAATCGTAATGTTGTGTTCTCAGGTCTTCACCTTATTGACATATATTGGGTCATTAAAATAGCTCGTAAGTAATTTTCCTCTCTTGAATTTTGTTAATTCTCAGGGGTTGATTTACGAAGTTTTCTTGAAGATCTTTTTCGCTTACTTGTCTTTCTTTCATCGTGTAATGGACTTAATGTGTTATGATCCATGAGATTGTATTATTTTTAATGCTTGTAAAATATTAGTAGTCTGCTTCAATAAAAATGCTCTGACATCTGACAGGGGTGCTCCACATGTTCTTGTCAGTTTCTTCTTCACGCTGTTCCAATATTCTTTGACATATTTGCAATCTGTTGAGAGATGTTGTATTGTGTTTCGTTTACCGCATATCCAGCAAATTTCAGACACACCCATTTTTATTTCCAAAAGTATAGCGTTGGTCGGACTCACATAATAAAGAGTATTTGCATAACGTACACGCTTCCTAACGTATATGTTAGGTTGATGAACCGCGTGACGTACATGGTACAATTGATGCATTTTGCATAGCATACCTTTGTATCAAATCATAATAAAAATTGTAAACCCATACAAACTACTTCTATGCATGCGTACACAAGTAAACTGTACTGTTAGTACACCAGAACGTGCTCTTACAGCACACACCAACAAATCTCTCGCATACCCTCTCAGATATCAACATCATCTCAAATTCAGACTAGAATCCACCACGACCTCGCTCACAAGCGTACCACTGACATCATACGTAAACAGAAGGGTTGCAACCTACTACGCTAGGAGAGTTAGTGTACCACTAACTTCTGAGCATGCACAATACTAACCTGCATGTGGATAGCGTATACGATAGCTCGCAGGTACGCTTTGCAAAAACTCCCTAATTTATTGTTTACTAACACATCTCCCTAACTTCATTTGGAAGAAATTTGCCATGAAAGTTTATCCAAACATATTGCCATTTCACATTTGGTTCCCAATTCTGAATTTTGTTATTGCATTATCATCACTTCCATAGGAAGTGTGTCATTCTTTTTTAATACCTTCTAAATTGTCATTTCTAAGGAGCGTTTAAAATAGTTTAGATTACTTGGCATTGAATTAAAGTTTGGCAGATTTTTCAAACCGACGTGTTCAACCCAATGTATTAACCAATATTGTGTAAATTTTTGAGCATTTTTGAGCGAATGTATAACTTTTTTAACAATTAAAACATCGCATTTTTCTTTGACAGTACATATATTCCACTCTCCTTTTATCTTCAACGCACACATGCTCTTAAATGGGACCTTAAATACTTTCCTCTCCAGAGTATTTGCCTTATTAACTTTTTAACTCTCGCCACTTGCTTATTTGTATGGTAGCACTTTTGCCACATACCAAACTTCTGAAAGTAGGTAGTCTGAATATACCATATTCTTTGTTATAAATTGCACTCTCTGAATATTGAGTCCTTTACAATTCCTTGCATAGCATTAACAAGTATGTTGAAGTTGTAATTTGATCATTTAAATCAGATGAGAACCAAATACCTAATATCTTAAATTTGCTGACTATTTGAATATTGCTTGATTGAAATTATTCTTCGACAAAGGGTAGGATTTTGGATTTAGACATGTTTATTTCAGTACCTGCTTCTTCTACATATTTATTTATCACTTCTAGAGGTTCTTGTCCTCCTCTTTTTCTAACACAACAGTTACATCATCCGCTTTGCTTTAACAGACAAAATATGTTGAAGACTTGAGGGAAAACTGAATTTCCTTTGCACAGCTATTACTAAGGGATTAAGAACAATACAGAACATCATTGACATGGGTACCCTTGTCTCACTGATCTATTGATTGGAATTTTATCCACCAGAAAACCATTGATTTGTATTCTTGAATGGATATGTTCATATATAATTTATATCCAATTACATAATTTACTACCAGTACCAGTTTCTCGTAACATGGCATACAGATATTTATGACACGATCAAAGACCTGTTTAAAATCTATTGAGATAATAGTCCACCTGTCTTACCTTCTATTGTCTTATATGCAATTCCATCTCTAATAATATTAACTTTGTCCATTATTCGTCTACCTTGGAATCGAGACGTCTGTGCAGGATGTATTCAATAAGGAAGAGTTTGTATTAATCTATTTCCCACGACTCGTGCAATTATCTTGTAGTCGGAGTTGAACAAGGTAATTGGCATGTAATGTTTTAATATGCTAGCACTTGGTAACTTTCTGACAACAACAATTACTCAGTGATATTGTAATTCAGTTAATTTTTCCTAGAAAGAACTGTCTTGATGACTTCTAGTAAATGCTTTCCTATAATTTCTCAAAATGTTACAGATAATCCATCAGATCCTGAGGGTTTATTAACAACTTCAAAAGAAACTGCTTCTTTAATCTCGTCTTCGATTATAGCCGAGTTGAAAATGTTTTTTGCTTGTTCAATTTACTACATCTTATCTCGTTCTTCATTTGCTTATATGGTTATTTTCTTCTGACACCTCGAAAAATTTCTTGAAGTGTTGATACTCATGATTCATGATTCGAATCCACAACCAGTCCTTCATTACTTTCGAACTTTGAAATAAAACTGCAACTTTTGTGTTCCCTATCAGCAATCATGTGATACATACTGGCAAGATCATTTTGCGATGTCAAATCTCTATTTCGAGTTTTAACTGCTTCCATCTTTTTTTATATGCACTAACGATTAGTACTTGGAAATATTTTTTTATATTCATAATCTCCCTGTGATATAATAGACTTCTTATTTCGTTCAGACAAAGGAAATATAAATTTAACATTTTTGTTCTTCCCGGTTTTTCAGTCCAGAATAGTATTTTAAAAATTCTTAACATTCACTTTTACACATCGTTTCCAGCATTTCTCTATATCAACATCATTATGTTTCTTCAACTGAAGTTGTTTCCATTTTTTACTAAATGCGTCTCTAAAATCACAGTCATTAAGGAGGGAAACATTCATCTTCCAATAAGACCTTCCTCTTGCCATTGACTTTGATGGGAGAACAATTTTCATAACGACGGCGTGATGGTCATTAAAGAGAGCGAGAGCAATATCTATATATGATACTTTATCAATCAGTCCTCTTTGTATGATTCATTATCCATCAGTCCTTATTCCATTAACAACGCAGTATATTCCCCTCCCGGACGGCAGCACAACTACATTACTGACCTCATACCTGAAGATAGCCGTGTCACTTTCCGTTTTCCCAACATTGCATATTGTCGTAAATCCGGGAATAAAATTAAAGTTCTCAATAACAAATTCTTGTAGAATTATTGTGTCTGTTTCCTTAGCCTTAATGTGATCCCTAAGCATTTTCTTTTTCGTTTCAGAAATAATTGCACAAAATCAAAATAACGTAGACAAAATGGGTGAAAGATTTCACATGTGCGAGATCATCCGTCAACCCGAAACTAATTTCCTTAATCTGCTTACAATGTCAGTCAAGCACTCATTGTCTATAGTCGGACATACATGATACAAAATATATCTTCGTTGCCTGTGTTACATTTCTGTGTACTTTCACTTTGATAATGAAAAATTCTTTACTCACCAGTTCCTCTACTTGATCATTTTCCTTTACATAAACACACACACCACCTCCTCATATCCTTGACAGTGGCGGCGATTAGGCGAAGCTTGGGGGGAGTAGCAGCCCCCCACCCCACTTTTTTTAAGGAAAGATAAAAATTTCATTTCAACTGACTAAAACTGGGAATTATAAAAAAATGCACTACTCTCGATATGGTAATCAACTAATTGTTTCATTATTTAAAACATACTTAGTGAAAATATGCAGAAAATGTCAGAATTGGTACAGCGCCGTCGTCATTGGTGGAGACTCGCAGAGCAACAGCGTGTAGGAAGTGGCATGAGGAAAGGCAGGGTTTCCATCTCTGCCAGTCTGTTGAATCTGAATCCAACGATTCTTTCTTCCGAGGTTCATCGATTCTTGTTTTTGTCTCTAAGAAGAGTTTCAGGAATATGTGACTAAAATTTTAACATACGGGAAGCATGTAAAGTGAGAGAGTACCCACTACCTCCACGAGGTTAAGGGCAGGAAAGTCGCTATGATCGTCAAACGTGGGACAGCCGATACCATTGGGCAAAGGTAGTTGGATATTGGGATAACAAAATATAATGTCTGTGTAGTTGGCACCCCAACTTTGTTATAAAATGAAATGAACTATTCTATAATTTTGTGCTAATTATTTGCTAATTTCGTCCGCTAATGAATAATTTTGTGCTCATTCGGAAACCAGAAAAAAATCAAAACAAAAGTGGGGGTGCTAGGTGTACCTTCCGGCAGCACCCCCACCTACTAAAACTTAAAACTACGGAAAAAACTTTCACGCTATAATTTTGTGCTAATTATGTGCTCATTCTGTGCGCTAAAAAATAATTCTGTGTCCTTTCGGAAAACACACACACACACAAAACTGATGACAAGAGTCGAGGTGCTAACGGAACTTTCACACCTAGCACCCCCACATATTCAGGAATAAGACATGGTTAAAACTCCTACGCTATAATTTTGTGCTCATTGTGTGCTCATCGTGTGCACAATAAAATTATTTTCTTTTCTTCGGAAAACTGCAAATTCGGGTCGGCAAATTTGCACCCGGACCCTGTTTAACTTACACCAATTTGAACTTATCTACCGGCGGTGCGGAGGGTCATGCTGAGGTGATATAGGTGGTAGCCTGCAGGGTTGGACAAGGAATACGGGAACGTTTACAAACCGTCGTCGCCGTCTACGTGTTGCCCTCCTACACTTAATATAATAAAATATATGAGTTATTTCACTAGACTCGCAACCCCATATTTATATTTCTTTCACCGAAGTAAAAGTTAACCTATGAACATAAATACACCCACAAATATAAATAGTATGTTGCTAATTATACGATAAGAATACATTTTAAATATTTTGATTTTTCTTTATAGCCTCATTATTCCTTGATTCAAAAAATAATTTGTAAACCTGACAATTATTCTAATTTTTTTTTGTGTGTTTGGATATTCTAAATACCTTTATAAAATGGTGCCAAGAAGAACCAAACAACAAGATACTTGAAAATAAAAATTCCATAACAATCCACACCTTTTGGAAATTTCGATAATTTTATTTTTTTACCTTTATTCTGATATATAAGTGCAACAGCCCGTCAAGGAGTTCATGGCTCGATTTTACTTTGCATTAATTTAAAAAACATAGCACATACCTGCAGCTACAGAATCTATAAGAAGCGAGTGAAATTTGAAAATGATTCAACACAGCAAAAATATTTTTAATATTAACATAAGCGAACGAATTGACGATCCGCACGCGTGTACTCTCCACAACGCTTTCTGTGCGACTGAGGGGAGAGTGGGGGGACATTATTAGTCACGAGACTTTCGGTGACTTAAGCGGAAATGTTGGTAACATTTCAGTCAATATTACGAATGTAATTATAGCACTTGAAATTTTTAATTAATACCAACTTTTAAGGTATTCTGCCCCAGTGTACGACGTCGGGACGGTGTTCGATATCGTGAGTTCGAAATCGACGTCGAGACAGCGTAGTTTATTTTCGACAGTGACTGGTTTGTAAGTAAGTACATGCCGATTTTTTTTTTTAATTCGACACCGGAAATACCCCACGAGTATACTTACTTCGCTACCCCTCTTTCCAAGACAGGTAGAATTCATTCTTGGTATTGTTGACATAAATCAGTTCATCCGAAAACATGGGGAGCTGATCATCCATCACAATATCACGCCAGCTTCCCATGTGCCGATGACAATTTTTCACCTCGTGTAACCTGGTTCACTAAAGATCTGTCCATCTCGGTAAAACTTTAGTAGATACAAACTAATTTCGTAGGACATTGATTGGTTGGCAAGTAAGTACTTACCGAAGTATGTATTTTCTTTACAATAGGGGCGAAAACAAATAATTCAACATAAAATATTAAATCACTTTCAGCGACAAAGATTACTGAGTTCGTTTATTTTATTAAGATTACTATGTAAAATATGTATGGAGGTATCAGCATTTGACATTGCATTACCTTGATAAAAACCTAAACATATTTTATTCATTTTAGTACGTGGATTGAATAGAAGATTGTAATCAAAATGGTTTTTATTTATTATTTTCTACCTATTAGTATTAGAATTTGAATATTTATTTGTCGTAATAATTATTCTTGCTTGTTCGAATTTTCACAATACTTAAAATCTTTTTAAGCACTAACTTTTATTTGATATAACATAAATAACATAAAATTGTCGTAATGATAAGATAAGATGTAATAACGAAAAGGTGTAGGTTATGCAATTCGTTATACATATTTGTACTAAGAAACGGATTGCATTTTAAGGGATGCTTCCCGGAAATAATCCGCCTCGAATTTTCTCGGATTAAAATCGTAACTAAAAACATAAACAAAGTTGTTTACCCTGTACCATTAAAACTGTTAAGTGGATGGAAGGAGAATAATTGCGCAACTATTTCAGATGGCAAAACAGAGCGTGGAGCAAAACAAAAGAAAGTGCGCATAGGATGAGAAAAAATATTAGTTAATTCAAAAACATTAGTATTGTTTATACTGATATTATATCTGTTTAACACGGATATAATAAAGGAGAAAGTTTCTTTTTTTTAACACTAACTGATAATATTTATCAGCGAAGGATACAACAAATTTTCTTACGCTAGTCGTGGAGAGATCCACTTATTTGAATTTTTCCTGGAGAATTTCTAAAATTTTACTTCGTAACTCCTAAAATATCGAGCGGAGAGAAATCTTATACTTAATGATTATTTAAAGTTTCGAATTTAGATTTTTTTTGACACTTTCTCAACGCATATGGTAAGAACCCATTGAGTAGGTGTCAGTTATAAATAGCATATGTTTAGGTGATGTAAAATATAATTTGCAAATATTGATATTTTAGTGAGCCTCAATTTTTATGATTACCGGTTAAATGCCATTATGAGACATTAGTCGTTCTTCATCGGACAATGTGTTGCTGCTATTATTGGCTCTGCAATATTGTTTGCAACTTCTGTGGACGAAAGAATACAGGAGCAATGAGCTTTTAATCCCGCGAGTGTACACGTGTCCGGAGAGTAACTTAGTTTATTATCCCCCGCCCCCACGTGATCATACGCAATTTGTAACTCCTTTTTTGACGATAAAGTTAATTTACAATTAATATTGCACCTTGGGTGAACTAAAAACTGAAGTCTTTTGTATTTCTTTGTTCTATTGTATCATTTTTCTCGGAAAATAATAGATACTTGTAGAGAAAAGAATCGTGTTAACGAATCCAGTAAGCGGATGACACAATTCTTCAATATTTGTGGTAAATCTTCCTATTGCGTTTGTTTCATTCCCAGGAAAATCACCGCAAAGGATTGGCTGCTGATCACACATACACTGTGACAGGCGCATGGCGGTTACACACAGTCTCTGGTAGCGAAGTGTGCCTGGTGCATATTCGCAACCCCTGGGGCGCCTCCCCTGACAGCGAGTGGACTGGCGCTTGGCACGACGGGTGAGTTCATCGCATTCAACCACTGTTGGTCAAAAATAACCATGCCAATTAACAGTTCTTTGTATAATTCCTTTTCAAAAGGAAATAAATCCCTAGATTAATTCTCTCAGGTCTACAATTAAAAGATCCAAATTGAATCATTATTCTTAAAATATTGATGAATTTGTGTTTTTCTTTTTGTAAAGTAAGTTATTTGTTTTTATGATTTAAAATTTTCCCATTAAATTGTTTTTTATTCGAGTTATTTAGTACCTGAAACTGAGAACTATTATTTTTCTAGCACTGTACCCTGTACCGGGGTCAATATTTCTAAATTTTTAACAATTTGTACTCAGTCCAGATCCGGGGAAATGGTTCTGCACTAACATCCTAGCTTAATTAACAGTTTGATAAAGTATTAGTATTTGATTGAAAGTTTGAAAAATAAATGTATCATCAATTATTGCGTGAGTATGAAGTTTGTAATTTTGTTAGTTTCTTTGCAAAATTTAGTTCTGAAATTTGTACATTCTATACAATCGATAAATTCTATACAATCGATATCAGAAGCGGACCTTTATTTTGGTAACGTTCATTTTAATGCCTATTGAATGTCATGCATCACTGCTTTTGAAAGATACTGTGCTCAACCTTTCGGACTGATGGAATAAAATTTTGTTGACTGTAACCCCACTGAGAGCTAATTCTAGGATTATTTTGAATTGTTTTTTCAATTTAGCCAAGTTAGTGTAATTTTCAAAGTTAATGTATAATTCGAATAACCAAGATGTTGATTTCAATGAACTTTTGGAAGTTGGAATGTGAAGGGGATTAAGAAATAAAGGGAACAGGCAAGTTTTGACTTATTTACAAAATTCCACTTCTTCTTTATAGAGATTGGAAACGTTGGAAACAAATTGACAGACAATCAAAAGAGAAGATTCAATACAAGGCAGAAGAGGATGGAGAATTCTGGATGGAAGTAACTGATTTCATTGACTATTTTGATCAAGTAACGTTTGCAATGGAGACGCCACTAATGGGAGGAAAACCAATGGAACACATAGAAAATGTGAGGCAAAGTTTATGCTCACAATATTGTAAATGCCCTGCATGAGAAAGTTAGGGCAATTGTGAATTGGTTAAAACTTAATCATCTAGAAATAACTGATTAAAGTTTGCCGAATAGCTGAAAAACATAACTGATTCAAGTTAAAAGTTCCTTACAAATTGAGATGTACCAATTGCTATACTCGATAGCTCTCGAAATCACGATTCTCAATATATTTTGGTTTTTCAATTTTTTTATTTAATTGGTACAAAGAGGAAGAAATACTGTCGTTCGGTTAACGGCATGCTCTATTAAGATATCAATAAGGATTTTAAATGCGCATATTCTCTTTTTCTCTGGAAGGATAAATCGAATCATCACAACAGAAACTCCCTTGCGAAACCGGAAAGGGTCATTTAGCGCAATACCAATTATTCGTTTCGCTGACAAGCCCTGGGTAGGCCTTCGGTCTTTCAAATTATTCCTTAACATCACAGAGAATTTACAAGCACCTAGCAGGGACCGCACTTTCCCATTTGGAGATGATTGTCCTCTCGGGTTTGAAAGAAAAAGAAAAATTACTTATCTGTACATAGTTATTGACACTTAATTGCGTGGATTCAGTTGACCTTCACTTTCACTTTTTTCCTTCAGTTTTTGTCCTAAGTAGTAAAATAAACAAAATTACAAGTTTCTCTAAAAAGCTGTAGTTATTTCTAGAATGCAGATACATTTTTGTGATTGAATGCAGAAGGGAATAATTTTAATATAACTGCATAGTTTTAATCATTGTACACAATTTTAATCACATAATACTGTACAAAAAATAGTTGAACATTAACTTATCATGGCAGAGAAACATTGTTTTCCGAAAGTATGTTGCAGTGACGGACAAAAGAGTGGCATGTAACACGGTTTCCAGTTTCCTTAGTCATTT
This sequence comes from Laupala kohalensis, assembly GCA_002313205.1. Taxonomy (NCBI): domain Eukaryota; kingdom Metazoa; phylum Arthropoda; class Insecta; order Orthoptera; family Trigonidiidae; genus Laupala; species Laupala kohalensis. Next base: position 376,788 of record NNCF01131817.1, on the reverse strand, counting down.
TTCTTATATCATTACTTGAAAAGTTTCGGTCCCTTAGAAATGAAATAATGTTAGGTAGCTATGAAGAGAAATAAATGACATATTCAATACAATGTTAATTAAATATGTCTATTATTTACCCTGTCGAAAAAGTCTGTGATTGTAAACTTGTGAAATACTGCGAGCCGATAGTAACTCTACATTAACTATTTATGGACGCAATGTAATACGTACTAAATATAAAATTCTCATGAAACATCAATAACAGTCCTAATTGTCTTCACGAGTAATATCACTTCGTAAATTCAGTATTAATACAGGATGAGAAAAGTCTGTGGTGTAGATTCGTACGAAAAAGATTGACTTTTTACAATAACAACCATTAATACAACTTTAAAAAAATTAATACAATATATGGCGATCACTAACAGAAGACAAGAGGCAGTTTTCTTTGTCAAGTGAGGTTTAAATAATTATTTGTAGATTACATGGACCTACACAATATACTTCATATTATTTAAGGAACAGAATATCTCTTTTTACAAGCTTTTATTTAACCTGTTAGTCTGTTTGGGCCAAATCTTGCAACTGAACTTTAAACAAGTTGTCCCCAACCGATTGAGGTAAAATTTGGCACATCTGATAACATTGCAATATTATAATATATAACTAGAATAAAAACTTCAAAAAAGTTTTTCATTGTTCAGAGATAACTCGCGTTGCATTATTTACGGGAAGCGTGCCCTGAAATACAATCCGTCTCTTCATAGAAGATCGGGGCTCCTCCCACAAGTTTAAATTGCATTGTTCATTCCTTTTCCCTGTCTTCCTTCCTTTTATCCTACATTTCCGTAATTTGAAAATTAAAATTTTAAGATTTTTTTTCTTTTTTATGATATAACGTGTTCGGCAACTGTCTCATTTCCTTTCGTCTTATCTTTGTATTTAGATATTTGTTGAATTCAGGAGGGTTTTTTAGTGGATACTCGGCAAGTCCCACACACACGGGGAAGAGTCTTTACGGCTCTTCTCTATGGTGCGAAACTGCATTTTTTTCCCACTTGCAAGGGTTCTAATGACCTTGCTGTTGACAAGCCCTAAAACCCCACACACAAAAATCTTCATACAAATAATTATAAAGAATTGCAAAACCAACGATTTTTCATTATTACTTCTTATCTTATCATTACGAACAGCAAAGAAAATGTTTATCTCACCATCACGATCGCTTCTAGAAAAGATATTAATGCTATTGGAAGGTGAATCCCACGGAAAATTCTATGATATGAATGTTATATCAAATAAAAATTAGTGTTTTAAAAGTATTTTTATTATTGTGAACATTTGAACAAGCAAGATTAGTTATTATGACAAATAAATATAAATAAATTGTAGTAATAAAAGATATAAAATAATAAATATAAAACCTTTTTAAAGCAAGCTTTTATTTTCGCTGTGTACCAAAGCGAATAAAACAGGCTTAGGTTTCAATTAAAATAATGCAATGCAAAATGCTAAACACGTCCATTCATATTTTACGTCAGTAGATCATAATTAAAAATTCGTATTTGTTACCTTTATTACTGAAAGTGATTTTTATGTTGAATTATTTGTTGCTAAAATTTTATGTTGAATTATTTGTTTTCAAAAAGCTTGTCGCCCGAATTGTAAAGAAAATACATATTTTGGCGAGTACTTACCAACTAATGGTGTCTCTTTCCCAATCCATCATCGATATCTGAACTCGAAGAGAAAATGTAACTCAAGGAAACAACACAACATATACAAATATCAGTAGCTCATGGTCGTCCGTAGTAACAACGTGTCCGTAGAGATATTTAGCAATGTAATTAATAAAAGGGAATTTTTTTTCGTACAATCATACTGACATATATTTCTTTTTATAGTTGCATGTTCTACAAGGTTCCTGGGTGAAAGATGTTAGTGCTGGAGGAAGTCAGAAAAATATGACGTTGTTCGCAACGAACCCACAATTTTCCCTAGTGATCACACAAACAGGCAAGTATTCAAATAATGCCGCGAGATTTGGAAAACTGTGCGTCATAAATCAACGTACAAGGTCAGTAGTAACCTAGATTAAATAAATAAATGTATTGTCAAAAAAGAATTTACAAACTGCGTGTGACCATGTGGAGGACAATAAATTAATTTACACTCCGGAGGCAAGCAAGGGACCATCCCATCAATTCCAATCTAAGGTGGAGGCGTATACAACATTTCAGTACACTCCTAAGATAAGAATAAAAATTGTTCGCTGCGTGGTATAATGTTAACAGAATTCCAACAATTTGTGTTAATTAATCACAAAAAAAGTTATCTCGCTAGTACGTATTATTATCAAACTACAGATTATTCGGAAAATGTTGTTTTTAAATCGTAACTATTAAAATAATTCGAAATTCTAGATTCGAATCAAAATACAACCGCCCCTAGGCGAGAGTCTATATATCAAATCCGTCTAAACCCGAAGGAAAACCGGAGGAAAACCCGGGCCAGGATGGGGCTATCAGATTCAAAATATTTACGAATGCTAAATCATTTTCTACAAATTTTGTTTTCTACGAAGTAAATTAGTAGTTTATATTGTAGTTGGATTTCGTAAAATTACATTGGATTTGTAGAATAATACTACACCTGAATTTAGATTTCTGTGAATATAATACCTGAATTTGGTATTTTTTGTCGTTTTTCAAGTCTTTAATTATGTAACGATACTGTTATTTCAGTAGTTTTTGATCAGAATAATCCAGTATTTTTACGCTGATTCATTGCCATCTGTTAGGAGAAAAATATTACATCCAGCAACACGAAGCTATTGATGTCGAAAATTTGATAAACACCAGTTCATTATGCTTTCTAGCTGTTTTGGATGAAATTAGTACACTGATCATAATGTCGGATTACCACGGACTAAATTACGCATAAATAAATGTAAAACTACCTCCTTTTTTCCATCAGACAAATTTTAATCACAAAATATTTAAAAAACTACTCCATTGAAATACATACTCTCACTTTAAAATATTGTAACAATATTTTGACCCTTGTTTCGGGTCATCATCAGGTTCCTAAAACGTTCTTTGAGTAAACGTTCTTATTAAATAAAGTTCTTTGAAGTTTTACGTCATCCAAACGTGTTATTGATTTTCTAGGGTTGACATGTTGCCACGGGCCCTAAAACAGATTTCACAAGATTTTTAAGCACTTTATGATGACCCGAAACAAGGGTCGAAACGTTGTTACAATTTTTTAATATGAAAATATGTAATTCAATGGAGTAATTTTTGAAATATGTTGTGATTACAATTTGTGTGTTGAAAAAAAGGGACGTTGCATAGTAATTCATGAATTTTACACAGATGATTGAAATATGTTAAATAATTACGCGTTTATATCTTAGTACTCTTGAGTTTTCCATTTATGAATTCATTTATCATTTTTATTCTATTTAATTTAAAATGTTTTACAAATTGTCCATTTTTCTTGCATAGTAATATAATGTAAGTGTATTTTGTGATTAGTGGAATATTTTTGATGTAATTCCACTATATATATGCTTTAATTAGTCGTTTTTAAACACATTAAAATGTTCAAAGATCTTGCTGAAAAAATTAACTATTGAATCCAGAAAAACGAACAAGTATTTGGATTGTTTGTTGAGACAATGGACCTTGAAAATCATTTTTAGAGAACATTAAAAAAAGTAACACATATTAAGAAAACGAATTTTTTTTTCCAAATGTTATAATTTTTCCGTTACTTTCTATACCCCCCCAAAAAAAAAATCTTGCACCCCTAGGCAATTGCCTACATTGCCTATACCTAAATCCCCCTCTGGAAACAAGTATTTCAGTTTGATAAAAAAATTCCAGGGTCACCAAGGCCCCCCGGGAATATGAGAACGGCCATTTTTTCGCATTTGAAGAAAAATTTACCTGTTGAACTGCGAATATATGAATCAATAGATAGGCCCCTTTCAAGTATATTTAGACGCTCACTACATGACCTACTGAAGGTATTGTGGATATTTTTTTTTAGTTCAAAAAAATAAATGCAATTCACTAATGAGATACATCTTGTTTTTTCCCTCCAATACTTTAAGTTTGGGCACGTTTCTGAATAAAGCTTTTATTTTCATATTCAGAAAAATGTGATAATATGTAGAATTTATCAAAGTTATTTCCCTCACTCGACGCAAAACGAAATTTAAGTTTTTTTTGCTAAGTATGTTTTGCGAATACATTTTACAAAGACATTGTAAGGGAATACAAATCTTTTTACACGGGATATAGCATTAAAATTTATTCAACAGCACTGCCAAGTTAAAGAGAATGAATCGGAAGATTAAGAGAAAATAGTTTTATTCTTGAATGTAATTTTCATCATTTTTCTTCCATTTCATCATGTTGTAAATTCAATATTGTTTTCAATAGTATGGAATATATCAATAAAAGCAGCAGTGTTTCAATGATTTGTCGTAAGATGAGGAATACCACACAGTTCAATATTCATAAGAAAACTTTCTCAATTAAGCAAAATTATGGCTATTTTCTCGCCTTCTCCTACTAATGAAATACTATTAAATTTCGTGCCTAGGACATTAAAAAGACCTTTTGGAAATTATCAGAATAAGTTACTGCAACATGCCGACTTCCAATCATGTCTTTTTATTCGATATTATACGAATTTAATCTAGCTTCAATATGATCATTTTGCTACTTATCAAATTTTTAACTTAATCACCGTGACACAATTACAGATGGTTCTGACTATTGTCCGGTGGTGTTAGAAATTATTCAAGAACACGACAGGAAGAAGTACAAGACACTCGAAGATATTGGAATTTTCATCTACGAGGTGAGAGATGTAATGGTGTGTGGTCATGTAATCTTGTTAGAGTAATTGAAAAAAGAAGAAAATTTTCATAAATACCTCTTTCTAGAGGATTTCTAACAAAATGATGAAATTTGTCATGAAATGTTTTGAAAAATTAAATCCACTTGGAAGTATACAACCATAAAGTGGAAAAGGGGTTAAGTGGGATGGAAGTCATTTTTATTTACAAAAACACGTTTTAAATTCAAATACAATAACACATTTACATACAAAATACGTGATATTGATGTTTTGGCTTGAATATCACCCTCTCGGCAAGTGAATGTTCTTTGTAGCATGAACAACCAGTAAACTCTGGAGATCATACGTACACCCTCACACTAGAGCTAATACAATTCGTACCGTCAAAAGTGTTAAAAAATTATTTTTGGGCTCGGTTTTTGCAACATTTTCACCCTTCACCACTAAGGGTCGTTTCGCGCGAAAAGGTAGCTCAGAAACCTTCCGTTTGGGGAGTTCCTTAACATTTGGGGGTATCTTGACGGGGTTAATATATAAATAAATAAACTTTATTGTCAAAAATTACTCTCCGGGAAAATTAACTACTATAAAAATTACTCTCCGGGAACAAGCAAGGGACCAGCCCATCAATTCCAAACAAGGGCCCAAGGACAGTGGCTGACATAATAGTTATATAATAAGTTAAATAAGATAAAGAAATAATAAAAACGTACTTTTGTCGATAGATTAAATACCAAAATGAACCTGAGATATTATTAACAGTACAAATTCACAATTAATAATAACAAAAGTATTCATCACATTGCTGGCTATGTGAAAATCCGCCTCTACCCGAAGAAAAACCGGGATCAGGATGGGGCTGCTGGGATAAACAATAGTGCTAGGGTGCGTACAGTTAGAAAGAGATTTTAAAAAAGAAAGATAAAAAACATGCATTAAGAAGTAATTTAATCAGCATTTAGAGTACTAATAATATGAGATATATCTTAAAACAGAAGTTATGGTGAGATGAAGTAATAGCATTGCTAACTTTGCCTCCCAATGTATTGCCAGTTTACTTTTGAAAAATATAATTAAAAAATAGCCTTAAATAATTAATTTACAAATAATTAATTTAGCATTTGTTAGTAAACGTCGAGGAGAACAGAAACATTACGGAAAGAATTCGGCACACGTTTTCTACAGGGTTTCTACATTACCTAGAATTCGTTTTCTACAGGGCTGGACATCCGAACTCTTCTTTTTAATAATAATAATAATAATAATAATAATATAATAAATTTATTGTCAAAACACAGTACAAACTGCGCATGACCACGTGGAGGACAATAAACTAATTTACTCTCCGGAAGCAAGCAAGAGATCATCCCATCAGTTCCGATCAAGGCGGCAGAGGCGGATTCAAAAATTTCAGCGAAAGTTCCTAGATATGATGAAAAGATAGCTGCGAGTTATAATACTAATAGAATGTCAATATGTTTGTAATTTTAAGCAAAAAATTACATGTAAGTTATTATCGAACTATAGATTATTCTGAGTATAGTGCTTAAAAATTGAAATAACACTAAATTCACGATTTATTGTTACAATAGACCCGCCCCTAGACAAAGCCTAGAGAACCTGTATGATAAATCCGCCTCTACCCGAAGGAAAACCGGAGAAAAACCCGGGCCAGGATGGGGCTACAGAATTAATGTACACAACCGTTCCAAAGTTGAGTACACATAAAACTAAATTAATATGAATCATAAAACACAATCATGAAAAAAATAGTTTTTTAAAATTGTTATAAGTTATTTAAAAACTACTACAGCANACAAGACGAATTTAACTTTTGTTAAAATCAATAAATTCTTTTACAGTGTAGAAGCACTGGTGCAGGAGGTAGTTTTTAACCGCTGATTTGAACAGATTCAATTTCATAATATCTTTTATATTCTTGGGCAGGGAATTATATAGAACGATTTCCGAATTATAAGGTCCATTTTGGCAAAGAGTGGTCGAAACTCTAGGGCGGTGAATATTATTACTATTGCGAGTATTGTGTTTGCGAACGAGACTGTTTCGTATGAAGCAAGGGTGGTGCTTCAGTAATTCGGTCTTAACAAACACGACCGTTTCATAAATATAAATGCAGGGAAGTGTTAAGATATTTAATTCCTTGAATAAAGGTTTACAAGAGTTTCGGGGGTGAGATTTACAAATTATCCGAACTATCCTCTTCTGAATTCTGAAAATTTGAATACTTTTGACCAAAATTGCCCCAGAAGGTAATACCGTAACGTAAATGGGAGTAAACGTTTGCAAAATGTACGCAACGAAAAATACGTGGACTAACTGCGTTAACTAAGATTCGGAATGCGTAACACAATTTGCTTAATTGGGAATTAAGATTGTCAATGTGACAATTCCATTTGAGGTTGTCTTGAATATGGAGACCTAAGAATTTTGTATTCGTAACAGTTTTTAATTGTGTTCCGTTTAAAGAAAGACAAAACTTGGGGTGAAGATTTCGTGATATTCTTGTGAAATGACATAGACACTGCTTTGTCAGTGTTTACAATGAGACGATTTGCATGGAACCAAGTCGAAAGGTTAGACAAAACTTTTTGAGCATTGGCGTGTTTACATAGTAAATTAGTGTCATCAGCAAAAAGAACCATTTTGCAATCTGATGTGGATGATGACATGTCGTTCACATACAATAAAAAGAGTATAGGGCCAAGAATTGATCCTTGGGGTACTCCGAAAGTAAGTGGCTTTGTTTCTGAAAGACCACTGAAGATTCTGAAGTATTTTATTTTTAGTATAGGATATTTCGAAAGACCAATAAAANTATTTTATTTTTAGTATAGGATATTTCTACCTGTTGATATCTATCTTTTAAATAAGAAGTTAGCCATTGATGTGGAAGTCCACGAATGCCTAAAGAATGCAATTTGGAAAGGAGAATTTCGTGATCGATGACATCGAATGCTTTGGATAAGTCAAGAAAAACACACTGAGGATTTTCTCCACGGTCTAGAGATGTGGTAACATCATTTAAGAAGGAAAATATGGTGCTTGTAGTGGAAAAGGATTTCCTAAAACCGTGTTGATCGTCAGACAGAATGTTATTTTTTGTTAAAAAATCTAGAAGACTCTTATAGAACAATTTTTCTACGATTTTTGAGAAAGTGGGTAGTAAAGATATTGGTCGGTAATTTCCAATATTAATTTTGTTTCCTTTCTTGTGTAAAGGTTTCACTTTAGTTCTCTTAAATATTTTAGGAAACACCCCTTCCGATAAAGAACTATTAAAAATATTTATGAATGGATTTAATATAGCTTGGGACGAAAATTTAACAATAAACTCAGATATATCATCTATTCCTGTTGAAAATTTGTTTTTTAATGAGCTGATGATTCTCATGACTTCGCTGGCGTTAGTTTCGGAAATTAACATAGAATTGGGTACGTGGGTGGATATAATTGGAGGACATTGATTTGGATATATTGAGTTCGTTATTTTACCAACTTCTGAGAAGTAAGAATTAAACAAACTTGCGATGTCCTGAGGATTTGATACGTTTTTGCCATCGTTTAGTAAAGAAACATTTTTTTCGCGATTTTCAGAAGTTGACGTGTAATTGTTAACAATATTCCACATGGCTTTCATCCGGTTGTTCGATTTTAGTAGTTTTCCTCTTCTTCCTCTTCTTCTTCTTCTTCTTCTTCCTCTTCTTCTTCTGCAAATTCGCTGAAGATTGTTATTTATTCATCAATCAATATTGAAACAACAGGCCCGGCGATTATTTTTGCTAAGTTCACTTTGTTGTTGCAAAAAGACCCGTTTCGGAGCACATGCGTTCTATACTGAAGGTGATATTCAGATTTGCATTTGCCTAAATTATGATAAATATACTTGCTACGTTAATCAATTTTGATTACTTGGTATGTTTAATTTCAAAGTTATGTATTATTTGAATTTAAATTTGAATGTTTTGAAAATTATAAAATAATTCAAGTAACTAGCTGTGAAAATACGGTCAGTTACTGATACTCCTAAATCTTTTTTTAAAAACGTATTTTTGAGGTCATTTATTAATTATTGTACATTTAACCTAGACACCTCTGGGAGTAACAAATTTGTTAATAGGAAAATCTCGTAAATAAGTAATAATTGTTCTATGTACAGGGTTTCGATCACTAGCACACAGTTTCAATGTTTGATGAAAAATGAAAAATTTGTCAGCAGACATGCTCTTGATGATTGCAAGCAAGTAAACTTGTAATAGAGTAACGGGTAACAACAACGTATATTGAACTTAAGGTTCTTGTAATTTAATAAATAAATAGAATTATCTTCCTATCATAATTTTTACAGAAGGTCGCACAGAAAAGAAAAAAAATCTGTGGTTGGTTTTTATTAACAAAAACCTAATTAATCCTGTAGGTGACGATATCGTAATCGGCAAAGTAAACTTGAGATTTTGAACCAATTATGCGAAAAAGCACACGACAATCTTGTGGTTTCCTTCCTGCGGTAAATTTGTAGATACCCTTGAAATGAAGAAATCCTTGAAGCTCCTCGTTCAGAAGTTTCACACAATATGCGCACTTAATCTTTCAATAATCTCTTATTAAACATGCAATCTTTTCTGACATTTTTGTAGGGTGATCACATAATTGAGAAAAATGCAAAGAATTCAACAAACGCGAGAGGGCTCTAATGACCTCGATGTCGGCGAGCCGTAAAACCCCAATAAACAAAACAAACGCGAACTCTAACACTATACTCAGAATAATCTATAGTTCGATAATAACTTGTACATGTAATTTTTTTGCTTAAAATTACAAACATATTGACATTCTATTAGTATTATAACTCGCAGCCAACTTTTTATCTTATCTAGGAACTTTTGCTGAAATTTTTGAATCCGCCTCTGCCTTAGGGCCCTTGATCGGAATTGATGGGATGGTCCCTTGCTTGCTTCCGGAGAGTAAATTAGTTTTTTTCCCTCCACGTGGTCATACGCAGTTTGTACTGTTGTTTGACAATAAATTTATTAACGACATTTTGTTCCTGAAGTACTTTTTGAAACTAGCATCTTTAAATTTGTAGATATAAAACTGTTTATGTCAATGTTTGTGAAACATTAGTAAACACATGTGATAGCATGTGCAACAATTGGTAAGCGAAAAAAAAACACGAGTGTTATATTTAACTTTCCGCACATTCCATTCATGCTCAGGCTCAGCATGCAAACCATCGTCTGTCTGCGAGACAGCTGGCGTCTCGTCCGGAGTTTGGAGAGCCGTCGCAACACGAGGCGGTCAGTGCAGTGGTAGAAGCAGCACTGCTGCCACTAGGTGCATATGTACTCATCGCTTCCACTTATGAATCCCAGCACCAGCGTCGCTTCGTGATGCGCGTCTATAGCGGCCAACGAGTGATCCTGCGGGCCCTTTGAAAAACAACTGCACATCCAACATGTTGACCCATTCATATCAATTGTAACTTGTTTAATTGTAATCGATGCAATTTACGATGGGAAGCGATGTCATGTGTGAAAATTAATTTTAAATTTTAATAATAATTTCACTTTGCATGCAATTTCTGATGTACCTTTAACACCATTATTATTCCCATACTATATAATATTTAGTATTAATTATAATAGACTTCTATATTGTTCTGCATAAAACATAAGTTGATTACATTTTACGCGTTCATTTACGTTTCGTAAAGTATTACCTGTTTTTGCTATGAAGGTATTGATAAGTATAAGAATATGTAACATTATTGTAACATTATTTGAAAAGTACATCACAGCGATTAAATAATTTTACATGCAGCATTCAAGTATTTTTCTTTTTGCACAGTGCTACATATTATTTATTTAAAAAAACTGTGTTTCTGGATATTAATGCACTACTGATTTGTATTAAGAAATCCTGACTATATCGTACAATACTTTTATTCGCAGAACGCAATTTATTCATATGTCTACGCTGCTCGGCTTCCTACACTAGTTTTTGCTGTGACATGGTCCAATTTGTCGAAGTTCCTATCTTGAAAAGTTCTCTTTCAGCTTACAAAATTTAAAAATAGTGTTATTTGAGGATATTAACAATACAAGTCCATAAAATCAGCAGAACTGATGGAGGAGTTTCAGACTCTTACAGTCCAGCTAAATAGATGGATTTCTATTGTTAATATCGTCAAATAAATTGTACAAGTCCTGATGAATAACTAAAATGTTCGAAAAGTTGGCACGTAAATAAATGATTTTTTATATATGAGGTCGGTTGAAATAGTATTATTTCAACAGACCTCATCCCAAGAACCTTTTCCTGTTATTATTATTTTGAATGTTAAGAAAAATATATGAGATCTTTCTTCATGTTCTCTTCTTTAATTCTTCCCCTACATTTCTGCTTTGCTTTCCATTATCTTTTTTCAACGCTCTCACTATAATCTTTTGTACTCGTTTAATGCCATTTTGTCATTTTTCCCTTTCCTCCTTTTCTGCTCCAGAACTCCTTTTGTTCTTTTATTCTTTAACTCCCCTGTATCTCTTCCCATCATTCCTGTCCTCTTTTTCCTGTTTCAATAAGAAGAAGAAATGACGCAAGCAAGAGAATAGGAAGCAAAAAATAGGAAGCTTCGATATAAACTAAGCTTATAATCCAGTACATTTTTGCTATTGCTACATATAAGACTATTAGATCATAATCCGGGAACCTTGTCTCCTGTAAGGCTGCTATACTAATGTTCTTGTCGTTTACTGTACGTTTAAGCTTCCCGGTTTCTGTCAAGGAGTTTATATTTTTCTTAGGTATGTGAAGTTCCGTTTAAGATGTTAGTTGCTAGATATCATGAGAGTGTAGGATCCCTCGAATCCGAATACTTACATGCCCCACCAGAAGTAGGGGTGGATTGGTTACCACTTAGGGTAATATTTTTCTGAGGTTTGTGCTTCATGTTGGACATAATTTATAACACTAGAGTTAGAGTGTAAGTTTGATTATCCGACGGTAACGAGTTTAACTATTGAGGTTGTAAGCCTTTAAGCCCGCAACACTGATTGCTTCCCGACCAAGCTTCCTGCTGGGGTAGGTTACCCAACCTTCCACTTGATTGCTCGGTAATGTGTTGGATTTGCAGTGAAAGAGGTTAGTTGGATTCTTTTGCAGAATCCAATATTTTCATGTTGCAAACGATCGGCAATAACGCATTTCTCTCCCATTTTTCTGAGTCAGAAAGACTCCTCCTCCATCCAACCTGCTATCAGTGACAACAAACTTACACACAACGCAAATTCACCTCATACGCACAACAAGAAGAGGTATCAAGTTCGTCTGCTTCAGCATATTAACTCCATTCAAGGTCATGAAAGCAGGTGAGTGAGAGAAACCTATTTGTTTTTTGGTAGACAACGCTTCTTCTTTTTTTCAGACAAAATATCAAAATTCAATTATTTTTTTTAAATTTTCATAATAACAGAAAACTTATTTCTGGCGTTTTCTAACAGTTAGACATACATATCATCATACTATTCACAAATAATTTAATTTAATTTGTAATTTTTTCTCTCCAGGAACTTATTTGAGAAGACTTGCCATGCTGAAAAGTTTTCCTTTGTAACTTCTACATTTAATGACGACCCATTAAAAGTAACATCATTATTTGTATATTTCGTCAAACAACATGAGATTTCTGGTTATTTGCCCTTATGCTGCGACGTACCAAATCCTTTGATAAAATGATGGAAGCAGGAGAGGGAAAGACACATATTTGTCTTCTCTTAGACAAAAAATGAAACGTTTTTTAATTTTTCAAGAAAATTGAAAATTTATTCGAGGAAATTTTTCAGCGGTTAGACAGATATATTTTCCGGAAAACAATAGTAAATTTGTAATTTTTATAGATTTTCTTCTCTTTGAGTCTTTTTGTGAGTACTTACCATGGAGTTGTATCTTTCAAGACTCTTATCTTTCAAATCTATTGACAGTGATGACACACTTAAATATAACGTACATTCACATGTTTCCTCCAACATGGTCTCTGGTTAATGTTACTACCCTGCGGTGTATCAACTCTTCCGTCAAAATGATGCAAGCAGGTGAGTGAGAGCAATCTATGTGCCTTCTGTTAGACAACAATTATAAAACTAATTTTCGAAAAATAATCGAACAAATCAAAATTTTATGTCGGACGATTTTTAGCGGTTAGACACTATTTCCTGATTGAAAAAAACTTTCAAATTTCTTATAAATCATCTTGTCATTAGAAACCATTTGTTAAAAATTACCATGCTGAACACTTCGTCTTACTTGCATTTATTATATTGCAAATCTAATTGACAATGATGACTCATTTAAAGACAACGTACACTCACATGTTTCACCTACGTTTTCTGGTTATTCGCCCGTGTGCAACCCCGTATCAATTCCTCAGTCAAAGTAAGGCAAGAAGTGAGAACAACTGCTTGTCTTCACTTAGACAAAATATGAAACTTGTTTTTCCAATTTTTCGAAAAAAAAATTTTTTTCGTCAAGACAAATATATTCACCCAACATTAAAAATGAAGTTTTTTTTAAAAACTTTATTGTTTTTGAAACCATGTATTAACTTACCCTGCTGATAACACATGCTCTTTGAGCTTCTATAGATAATTATGATGCATTTAAAAACAACACACCTTCACATGATTTGTCCAACACGACGATTTCTCTTGTTATTCACTCTGGAGCTGCAGTGTATCAACTCCGGAACAAGCAGATGAGTGCCGAATTTGTCTTTTCTTAAACCAAAAATATGAAACTTTTTTCAAATTTTCAAAAATTACCAAAAATGTATTTGCTGTCAGTTTTTGCTGTTATTTTCCGAATAAACGCTACAAAAATTTGGAAATTTTTGTCGATAAATTTTCCAATTTTTTTAGACCATTTGTAAAGACGTACTGCGTTGAATAATTTGAACCTTGCACGGATTTAAAACGCTAGTAACACACATGACACAGTTAAGAACGTACAAACATACACATGTTTCGTTCAACAAGACTGAAGTCTCTAGATATTCCCCTTGTACTGCGGCGTACCAACTCCTTAGTCAAAATGATGCTAGCAGGTCATGTGATAGCTACCCATTTGTCTTCTCTAAGACAAGAAAAAAAATTCAATTTTTCGAAAAAATCGAACATTTATTTGAGGTTAGTCATATATTTTCCGAATAAATCCCCCAAATTTTGAAATTTTATTCTAAAATATTTTTCCGGCGTTAAGACAATTTGATAACAATTACCATGCTAAAAACAATTATATCTTGCAAGACTAATACATGCAATTTATATAACGAATGACGACACAATTTAAGACAACATACACTCACAGGTTTCGTCAAATGTGATCTTTGGTTATTCGCTCCTACGCTTCGGATTATTGATTCCGCAATAAAAAATAATGCAAGAAATTGAACTGCGAGAGCGACCAATTTTTCATCTCTTAGACAAGAAAATGAAATTTGTTTCACTTTTACAATAGTACCGAAAAAGTGGTCAATAATAATAGGAACTTAAGAAAGAAAATGTTTGCCATCATACCTACTAAACATGGTTAAAACATATATTGAAGATATGACGATTGTACTCATCATCGGAGGACATAGATTATCGAGATTACGAGGGGCGACGATAGGATGTCCGCAGGGATCGTCAAGATATATGAACTTAGTCATGGATGAGAAAAATGTAGAAACAGTTGCCTATGCCGATGACCCAGCAGTATTAGTTTATGCAAATTATAGGTCATGAGAACAGGAAGCACAATGTGTGATGGATGTATAGAGGTAAGGGTTGAAATTATCGGATTCGAAGAAGCGTGTCATGTGGTTTGGAACTCTAGCACAGAACAGAAGAGAGAGTTCTAGGATGCATGGCCGCACGATACAAGTTGTGAGGAGCAATAAATATTTAGAAGTAGAGTTGGATGATCGCTTACAGTTTGCTCAGCACTTGAGTTACATCAATCGGAGGGTACAAATTATACCGTACGATGAGGATCTGGGGTTTCTTAGAAACTTTCTTAGTATAAATTTTTGAATAATGGGCCAGCGGTACATTTTAGTCACGCACGTTTCTCGAGAATATCACTAAAGCGTTCCTCAAACATGTTTGTACATACTGATAGTAAACATACCTAATATTTATCGTGGTGAGAACATCGTGGCGTGTTCTTGATATTTGAACTCCAAAACCGACACACACACAGTTGTATGAGTGATCCGACGTTTGCGCTCGCTAACGATTTTGGGTTCTCGCCCTTTTGAAAGTCCGAACACGACTCTGGTTTAATCTTACAAAACTATTACCCTGCAACGTCTGATGACAACGACGGCACAATTGGTGTTGCGGTTATTGTGTAGCATATTCGGTGTATTTGACTAAATATTTGACGTACTAATATCACAAACATGCCATCCCCACATGGTCCGAACACGCAAATAACTCAATAATGCCACATATGTTTTCTTATACAAATGATGGACGGGATGTATTTGATGTAATTCAAGAAATATTTATACTGTTTCGTTTTCTCAGCCCATATAAATGTTCCAATCCATAACACATAAATTGTAGAACAAGAAAAGTCAAAATATAGGTTTAAGAACCAGAATACCAACAAATCTCGATCACGCGCGCCCTACTAAGCGAAACACGGCAAACCAAGTGTGAACGGTGCACGCAAATATTTTCCTCATTTGAGTCATTTATGCGACTATATACCGATAAGAGGATGGCTACGGGTGTTTACGTATTTGCATATTTTCCACAGTAGAGCAATAACATCGGATACAGACAAATAGCTCATCTGCACTTGGCCGTGTTGGCGGCAGAAAGTAAATACGCAACGCTAAGTGAAGTGCCGGCATAAAAGCAACATACATTCACATGTTTCGTTCAACAAGACAAGATCACTGGCTATTCTCCCCTGTGCTGCGGCTTATCAAAGACCCATTTAAAATTATGCAAGTGAATCTTCCTTGTTAACCCTCAGTAAAGAATTTTTTTCAATATTTTTTGAAACCCTGTTGGAGACAAGTGATTTTTGCAATATTATTACCACGCATACCTGTTGACATATCTTATACACCTAAGGTCACATGTATTCGCGTATTTTTCACTTATTTCATCAACGAGATGTGGTCCCTTGTTATTTTCTTTAACGAGATGTGGTTGGCGGTATTAAGATGATGCAAATGCTCGTAAGAAAGAGTGCATTATATGTTTCCAGAAAAATGGGATTTTAAAAGAATTTTTGAACAAGTTAGAAATTATCTGAAGCATTTTAAGCAGTTAGAAAAATACATTTTCTGTTTAAACACAATAAAAGTTTAGATTGTTTCCGGAAAATCGGCTTTACTTCGAGCCCATATATGGAGTCTTAGCGTGGTGGTGATAGTATTATCTTATAAGTCTATTATAATTACATTTCCTGTAGACATGTCCGATACATTCAGGACAAAATTCATTTAAATACTGAAAGCAATGCACGAGTGCGGAATAGACTAAAATACGTGGAGTTTTATTAGATATTTCATAAAAGTTGCAAAATTTTCTCAGGTATTTTAAGCAATTTGATATTTATTTTCCGACTGAATACCAAAAATTTGATTTTTTTGAAGAAGCATTCCTTACTTTGTGAACGCGTGTAAAACTGGAGGAGTGTGTTGTATCGTGCAACACTATTACCATGCAACACTATTAACGTTCATTAATGAGTCTTAAAAACGTCCAGACGAAGTTCGTTTACATATCACGGCGTATCATTTCTCATTAAATATGATGGCAGTGAGTGAATGCGAGTAATATTTTTTTACTCTTTTTCTGTTAAGTTTTTGTCAATTTGACACCATTTGTGAAGTCCTATAATAGTGGAGAATGTCGTGTCTTCAGATAATTTTACCTAGCAACTTTTATTGACTAGATTTACACACTTTAAAACAAAGTTCGTTATTTTGTTCAACAACACAATGTCTAATTATTCGCTCCTGTGACTCAGTGAAATAAGATCCCAGTCAAAATTGTGCAGGTTTGCGATAGAAATCTACTTATTCATCCTTTCTTAGAAATGAAGGGGGAAAATTCTACTTTTGGACATATATTTTGCCATTTTTAGCAGTCACGTATTTTCCTATAAAACACAAAAATTTGGAATATTTATCAAATTTTTTACTCCTTTTAAAATATTTGTGATTTCTCACCTTTGTTGGGATAGTGCGTGTGTATTACCTTGAAACTTTGACTGACAAGTCTTATCCGCTTAAAGATAAAGTTTATTCAAATGTGTCAACATGATGTCTCTCGTTATTCACTTCAGTGCTGTACCAAGTCCCCGGTGTGATACACTATCAATTATCAACTCAAACAATTTTATTCTGTGTATAAAATATTATGGAAATCGAAATCGTCATATACCTGCAAAGTATCTGTACATGTATTTTCTTTTAATTAATGATAATAAAAATGTAATGAACCACATAGATCATTACAATGATGTATGGCGAGTCATAATACTAAAAATAGTTACAATAACAATGAATTTTATACATAAAAATTACAATACAGTAACTTTAAATACATTTATCAATATTAATTAAACTTAGAGCAAAAATTTAAGAATGAAATAAATGGGATGAAAGAAAAGTATAGACAGAATGCCGATCATTGGGTGCGCAGATTGCACCAGAGAAAATATGGCAAACGATATAACACGGATTACGAAGTTTAACAGAAAAATGCGAGGCGACATATGCTAAAGTAGTTGGGATGGAGACACCACAACGTGAGAAGAAGGAAACCCTTTTGCTACTGGAAAAAGGGAGTGATGAGAGAGAAATAGGAGACATTGTTAAGGACATGATGGCTGATAAAGGAAGGGTTAAAATAGATACTATAAGTGTGACAAAGCAAAAAGATCTTTTACCTTTTTTGCCAACTAAACAGAACAAGGAAAGGGTTGAAAAAGTGTTAAGTAATGTAGCGAATTTGGAAATGAAGAACATAAGCAGTAGAAAGCCGCGCATAAAGATATATGGTATAGAGAAGGATTAGGAGAAAACAATTATTAGTGTAGTTCACAAATCAAAACTTTGACGTAGAGATCTATTCTAACGTGGGGAAATAATATTGTATATTGTGACTTTATTGCTTTGTTCTTAACTAATAACAATATAAAAAAATTAATTATTGTAAAGAAATTTTTTTTTCAAAAATTAAAAATAATTCTATTTAATTACTAAGGGGAGGGAACCGAATACTCACTCCTATGGGAGCCACTCACAATGAAAACACAACAATTTGGTGTTCGAGCAATGAACAAAACATTTTATTATTCATACTGACGCTCAATACACAATATACACTACACTGGAAAATTATTACAACACTACACATAACTTCGCCTACTGCGCTTGTAACGTCCTTTTACATGGTACTCACCACTCGTCTTCTTAATTGGAGGTTCCTCTGTTCTTTACCCCCTCCTCACAATTAATCACTTTAATTGTTGCACACGGCCTGCTGACATTTATGTCACAATTTATAGTTCACAAGACCTAAAATAACATTACAATTCCCTTCTACACTCTTACACACTACCCAAGCTGTCTGGTGATGTCGGACGAGATGAAAATCTGTTCAATTTTGTGTTCATGATTTAGAGACTCGTTCTTCGTGCCACACTAATGTTCGTTCTTTTTTTTCTGTCTAAGCGATCTTTTTCATTCCAGTCACCTATGTCCGCCACATTTTGGAGTTTACCGACTCACTTCGCCTTAATTTGCTTTCGTCTTTAGCCACATTTAATATTATTAACTACTCACTGTATGAGTGCGCTTCGCATATCCTCTGACGGATTACAGTGGCACTTCCCTTCGATTTTCTAAGCTATGACGATGCCTTCTCTGGCTTGCTAATTGGCTGAAATGACCTTTATTCGCTCATTAACTCCTAAAATGTTATGTCTTCGCATTGTTCGAATCGCTCACTCGTTTGTCCTAACTTGTTGCACTGTACGAGTCTTATTGGCTATTTCAATCACCCGTTTTCTGTTGCCTCACTCTACAAAAAGGAAATCTC
>NNCF01131817.1:327008-350866 GCA_002313205.1 Laupala kohalensis | reverse complement strand
CGTCGGAGAAGTCGGTAGCCTTCTGACAAGTAGGTTGACCACCCAATGTCAGCGTGCATTCGCCGCTGTGGCTTGATTCACCACACTCCCCCGACGCGCCGTTGTATCGCGCCTAGTGTAGGCGAGAGTCCTCGCCCTCTGCGCCGGCAGCGTCCCATCGGTCACAGCGGAGTGCTGTCTCCGGTTGCCTCCAGTCGGCTTCCTCACCAACTCCCGAGGTATTGTGACACACCATGTCAAGCGGTAGGCGAGAGCGTGCTGCTCCTTCCGCAGAACCATCAACTTCTCTGCCTCGCCGTCGAGGGCCCTACGTTATGGCTCCAGCATTTACTGCTGAATGCTCACTCGAATGCGCTGCGAGAACTGCCGAGTGTTCACCCGGATCATATTGCGGCTCGAGTCTTCCTCAAACTGCCGCTCGACTCTACGAAAGAATGAATACACAATGAATGATGCTCCTCCTTCCCGTCGAATTCCGTTATCACTAGATCGCCTCCGTCGCCACCGTGGCAGGCCATTGGGCGGCGCGGTTAGGCGGAAACTGCCGCGCGCGGGTCTGAGCCACCGCTACGTTCTCTCTCGGAAGCAAGGTGCACTTTATCTGTATTATATATTGATGAAAGATATTAAATTTTTCTTTGCTGTTGAATATACGTTCCCTATTCCTTACATTTAACATATCGATTATCTTGTAACGTTTCAAAAATTGTGCCAGCTCCACTCCCTGTAGCTCACAATCCAATAATATCTGGGCAGTTTCCTCACCTTTTTGGTCAACACAATTCTCACTATTCTTCGGAGGTAAGTTCTAAAATTTCCATGCCCTGTTATAAACTCTTTAAATATAATACTAGTCTGGAACCATTTTCTCTTTTTCGTCACGAATTGAAAGTTTTCAATGTTCGCATATATCTCTATGCCCTTAAATGACTTAGTCCAGCGTATCTTCCAAGCGTCCATTAAAGCTGATGATATTAGTCTTTTGTCATTCTTGCCTTTTTATAAATTCCTGTCCATTAATGTTTATTATCCTTGTCATCTTCAATAATTTTCGAATCTTTACCTTCTGTAGCTGTAGGTCGATAGGCATCACTCCAGTTACAATCTGTAATGCATCGGCGGAAACCGAACGGTAACACCCACTTAACCGCAACAAGCATAATCGTTCGAACTTTGTGAAACTTTTTTTTTCGTTCTGTCCTAGAACCCCACACAGTACTTCCATAACACATTATTGGAATCACATCTTTGTATAAAACGAGCAGATCTTTGTCCTCGATATTGAATCTGTCATATACTATTCGTTGCAGAGCGTAGTAAACCCTCTCCACTTTTTTCTTCACGTAATAAAAATGTTGGTTAAAGGGTAACCTTTAATCGATATGTACACCTAAACTTTTTGTGTACCTCACTATTTTTAACTTACATTCATCAAGTTGTATTACCGACTCCCTTCTTCCATTTCTAGTTGATCCTCCAAACCATATTGCTTATGTCTTCTCTTTTGAGATTTCTAAATATAACACTTGACTCTTGTTGTAACATATCACTAGTATTTCATTTGTTCTGCTTTCAACTTGTTCCCGACTATCATATTCTGCTGATATCGCGATATCGTCTGCATACGCTACAATCCGATAATCATTTATAATAACATTTCATATCTGGTCCACTTGAAGATCCTAGAGGGAACCGCGTGTAACTTTTCGAATTTCTCTCGTCCCTCCCATTTCCTATAATATATAACGTTCTTCAAAGTAGGACTTATACATTTTTCTTATATAGTGAGGTAGCCCCATCTTCTTCATATTATCTAAAGCTAACTTCCACTCCGCACTGTCAAATGCTGCTTTTATATCTATAAAAACACATACGCAATGATTTTATTGTCGCTCACTTATTTGCGTTACTAAGCTTAGCAAAGCCTCTTGAGCCAATTCCTGAGGGTGTTCTAGAAAATAGTATGTTCTCTCGGTCAACATTTGGTCCGAAATCTTCCCAACAGTAGGAAGAAGATATATTGGTCTATACGAATTAGGTGACCTGGGATCCTTGTCTTCCCATTTTAAAAATAATTTCAATTATGATATTTTCCAACATTTGAGAAAAATCTTCTAGACATATGTTGAATAAAATAAACAATATTTCCACAAACGTTTCTCTCCCTTTTCTATGATCTCGTATGTTATGAGATCAAAACCAGAGACCTTGAGAATTGTCAGTTTTTGCACTATTTCCTCCACTTTTTACATTTGTATTTCCTCATGTTTGTATATGGGCATCACGTTGTCTCAAGGTGAGAATCATGTCCCACCGACGCAGTTTTTGAACTCCAATTACATACGGTAAACCCCAGACACTTCTCTGCAAGCTACCTTCCACCTATGTTTTCCAGCTTTCCCTCTTGGCTGTTAATATTTTTCACTTATAATACCTTCTCCTTGCATCCTTTAAAAATCTCACCTCATAGCTTTTCTTGCAGACGTCATGTCTCTTTTACTTCTATGTATTTTTTTAACACTGTAAGATCTTGGCACCACCATCGTTGACCTCTTTTGAATGTATTTTGTTTTTGATACAGACATTTAACACCTATTTTTAATAAAGATAACTGTATTCTGTCAACCACACCTTCTCTCTTTCTTGTCTCCATGCATCTCACCTTCCATTTCAAAAATCAATTCATTCTTTGCTCAAATTTCTTCCTGTTGATTGACCTATAGTTCCAACTTCTCTCCTCCTCGGCTTCCTCTGCATGTAATTTCCCATTTACTCATATGAGGATTCCCATATGGTCACTTTCTGCTCCGAAACCTCTTTCCCCAATCTCAACTTTCACCTTTGTTAACTTGTTGCTTAAAGTGAGATCTGTAATTGAATTTCCGTTCTCACTTACTAATGTACATTGTCAAAAATATTATGAATATGTAAATCATTTATTAATAGGAGTTCCTCTATTTTCTGCCTTCGGGTATTTGTTAACTCGTCACCCCTTAATTTTGATCTCCCATTGCCATCGAGACAAAACAAAATTTCACTTCTCTGGCAGTCCTTTAACATATCTTCCATTATTCGTATATACTCTGATGTCCCACAAATTTAAAATATAAGTTAACAATTACCAACTGTATGTTCCCTTTAGAATATAAAATGATTTGCACTGTTGTACTCAAGTATTTCTCTACTATCAAAATATCCGCTTTATCATCTCGTATTATAAATACAGACCAGTCATCCTTTACATACACCACCCTGTAGACCAATGGCAAATGCCAAGACTTTCCTCTATGAAAACAATATTCTTGTAAACAGACTACATCAACATCATTATTTTCCATTATTTTTGAAATCTCCAAACTTGCAATTTTACTCCTCTGTAAATATTGTCATCAAATTTTAATCACAATAATTCATTTTATTCTGTATCCCCGTTTGTACTCTGGACAATCTATGCTGAAATGATTCCCATCTAACTTCTTTCTTATGCAGTTTATACACCTTCTCCCTTCTTGTGCAAACCTACAAGAACAGTACGAATGTCCTGCGCACGCACAGACTACATGTTTCGTTCTCTTCACGACATATGACCGAAATATGACCAAATATGACCTGTAACATCTAACAGGAGAGATATCCTTAGAACTTCTCAAAGGTACATAAATTTATCCTCTCGCTATCAGATCTTTACAATGCTTTCCACTAACCTGTAGAATCACTTTTTCTGTTGTAATTTTTTTGAAATTTTGTCTATAAAGTACCTTCATTTCTTTTACAAAATCTTCTCTCTTCTGCTTAGGTATTATAATATGCTATATCTTTCAATAAATCGTCTTCATTTACCTGAGATTCAATAGGGACTAGGGACGGGCACTCAGCGGGGTGAAGTCCGGATCCAAGGAGATGGATTCGTCCTGCTAAGTGACAGAGAGGTGTATCATCAACACTAGACACACACATAATTAAAAACACCACTCAATACAAGTCACACACACACACAAAAGAAGCCACACAGCGAATTACCCATCTAATTACATGAAGTACACGAGCAAGCAGAAGAACACGAAGAATACGACACAACGACCCCAGTTAAAGAGGTTCTTAGGTATGGAGCCTACACACACATTCAAATTGAAAAAAATTGAAATGATTTATACGAGGTGAAATGAATATACTTTTACCCACGGAGAATAATCGACTTCATCAGTTGGTGTAGCATTAATTCTCTCTGCGGCTCACAAAATCATGTATTCAATTATCGGTCGTGTTCAATCATTTTTTCATGTCACTCCCTACCCACCCGTCCCATAAGGGTGCTAGGGGTGTGTAATCCTAACAGTGTTTTCCGCCGTATTGTTATCTGTGTACCAAAGTTGATTGAAATTGCTCTACGCATTCCAGAGTTATGGTGGACTATACTGTGTAAAGACACCCAGCAAGCAGTAATGAGGACACGAGGCCAGAGGAAGTGGGTTAGTAAGGCAAGACGTAGGAGTGCAATCCAAATACAAACGGACAGAGAGTGGGGACAGGGAGTAGACACAGAGAGGAGAGAGAAACTACAGTAACGAAGGGACCGACATTGCGTGGGAGTTGCCTGACGAGTGACACCCCAGTGACGGGCTCTCCGCTACCATCATCTGGGAGTCGGGAGCAAGGCGGTCCAGCATCTTCTCTGTCCGGGTTCTGACTCAGAGCCGCTACGTCATGGCTACTACCGACTTCACTCTGGCCGGCGCTCAGCACTTCCACGACTCTGTGTAAGTACCAATGAATGCGTCTCACGAGCTCTGAGTATCTCTACTTCAGACCCCACCCCTCCCAAACCTAACTAGATTTAAGTTAAGTCCCCTTAAGTCGTGTCCGACCTTAGTAGCTCGGATCGGAAGGAACGAGGAACCGCGACAATACACACATACATTTACACGTCCATTTTATATAAATATGGAATTCATACAAATAAATCAACTGATATTATTCAGGGGCGCACCTTAGATTTATTTATGGGGGAGGGCTAAAGGAATGTGAACATAGGTTTGATAGAATATAAACAGAGGTGCCCACCACACTGAACCCTATGACGCAGTCCCCCCTAAATTGGCGTGACTCCCATGCCCCGCAAAAAAATTACTCCCTCCCCTTCGCTTTGACTTTCAAATCATACTCCAAAAATTTTGAAATATTTTACTACTATATCCCTCTAATTTACCCTAACTCCATATTAAAACATGTTGTAGAACCAATACACCCGCTTACTCATACATTTTTAAGACTCTTACCTATATAGTACGTAAACTACCTTTAAAAAGAAAATACCATTTTTATGCATTCCATATTATTGTTGACAACAGCAGTTCAATCTTCTGCGCATAAAATAAAGAGAAAATGATTGCTTGAAAATGGCTATTATGTGGTACCAATTTTCTTGAAATTTTGTGCAGAATCGAAATAAAACTAATTTTTTATCTTTTACATGCACGATAAAAAATAGTTTTCACTATGATATATACAGTAGGCGAATCATTCCGACCGCGAAGGGTAAGGATGTTGGTTTGAGAGAAAGGTTGTGTGTCAGAGAGCAACTCTGTGGTAAGATGTTTGGGAACGAAGAAGTGGTGCCAGTGAAGGAGACCAGCTGCCTTCCGATATTTTAAAGGTTATACGGTATTACGCACGTCGTGCTAAAAATACCTTTCGGTATCAGAGACACTAAAAACGAATATTTCCGTCAAAATCTCGCAATTTTTTCTTGGTTACAATATTGTTTCTAGACCACGTGTAAGTAGTAGTCTGTAGACGACGTGTAACGTAAAAAGAATGTTCATCTATATCAATTTTATTGATAAAAGGATAAATTTAAATGAGATTACAATGCATAATTAGGGTTTAATATATATATTTCAGCAGCTAAAATTAGGAAAGTAGAAGAATAGAGTTTGAATTATTAAATTTTCAAAAAACCATACTAAGAATCGTATACTCAGTGGTACATTTCCACCAGAAGCTAATAATATTATCTAATACTATCAATAGATCTAAGAGGCTTAAGTATGTCATTCTGCCACTAGAGAGATCTATTATCACCCAGACATTTCATGATGATAAAATCTATTCATTACATTGAAAATTGCCACATAAATTCTGATTGTTAATTTCTAATTTTAATGTAACATCGAATCAATTCTATAATTTATATCAAATTCTTTAATTTACTCACGAATAATTCAATAATAATGTATTTGGCGGGAATGTTTTCCCTCGAGTTAACATGGGAAGACCCGTAGCCACTAGTTCAAGCATCGCTCTCTCTCCAGACTTCATCGAGTGCACATCGGACCTTAACGGCGTCCGTCGTGTACATTTTGTGAAGCGTGTTATGTGTGAGGTCAAACTGTGCATTTCCGGCAAACGTGTGATGCGACCATCTGAAATTGTCGAGAATATGGCTTTGTTGTGATCACGGAAACATTGTGATAATATAAACTTTGAAAACTGTTGATGGATCCACACACCGTCGCTGCCTCCTGCATCATCCAACCGCTTGAGACGCTGTTAGCCGACTGAGTATCAGCAAAACACTACAAGAACGTAACTAAGAGCTCACATACCTTTCACTGGCCAGTGAAAATCTAACGAACAATATGATCTTTCATGATCAACTTAACCTGCCTTCATTGACGAATTCAATAACATTTCACTGAAACTTCTAGTATATAATCATGCCTCTTTTATCTTTAAATTAATGTCGTGTGTTTAGCTGTAAGTTTGTATTATATATTTTACGTGTATGTCCATTGATTTCTTGTGTCTTTAGGTTAGTGTTTTGGTGGGATTATTATGGAACGTGTTTTTGTCTTTTTTTAAACATTTTATATTTGAAAGTCCATTGATTTATTGTTTGATTTGATATAAAATCATGGTAATCCATGTGGTCCTCCAATTCAAAATACTTTAATTATTAAAATAAGATACCTTCCTCTTCCATAGCTATCAAAGTGGTTTTGGGGTACGGCTCAAGCTCCACTCAGATTCATACGTGCTAAACTGAGATTTCGAGGTTTCTTACGTTTCATCGAATTATTTCACTGGATAAGCACATTAGATACATGTCCGCTACTTCTCTTGCAAGATATATAAAGCAAGATGATAAGGCAATTAGCAGATTTGTCACTCGACTTTAAGAAACGTAGGCAATGAAAATCCTCAAGGAAAAAGTTGCATAATTTGTAACGAGTATAGGTGTGCGTGACTGCCAATATTCGTGAACAAAATTTGTATTAAAGAAGCCAATTCCAACGAACAATGCGAGAAACGACAATTTTTCTTTCACCTCTCTTCTAACCTTAAACCGCACGCTGTAACGCTTGACGCTTTATCAGACTACGGCTCTTTAGATGCCTTCCGATATTTTGCAGTTACACTACCGTTGCACATCACTTAAGATATCATGATTATTACATTAATTTTTAAATTTTAGATAATTTTTTGACAAAGTTCTGTTCACTTGTCATATCTAAGAGGTTTTGACTAACAAGAAACCAAAAACTATTGTCAACACAGTAAAATTGATTAATCCTCACAAATCGGGTAAAGCACTAATACAAAAACAAGCAGTTTCCCGAACGGCGATACATGGGAAAAAGAGACTAGATACAAAATGCAGCTCCGACTTTGATCATGCACAGTAAACTTATACACTGAGGCAAAGCAATGAATCTTCAGTGCAACGCTGTTTTCTAGATCGGCCGTCTGTTGAGTAATCTTAACATTGCAAGATGGAGAGTCAGGTATGTGTTGTCACTTATTCGTTTCCGCGAAGGCGATGAGTCTCTCGGTCTTTTTATAGATATGCGATGACCCCCTTCGACCCGTATCCTACGCTCGCGTCTCTTTATTCAGCGGTCCAGATCTCTGCACAGCATGACATTTTACAATTTATTCATCAGTTTCGAAAATGAATTGAAATTTTTTATATGTAAAAATGCCCGTAACGTTTAAAAATGAACACATTGTTATGAGTTTTATTTTAATATATGCTATTTTTTAAATTATATTTATTACTTAACTATTAAATATTCTTAACTTCCAGAAAATCCAATTTTCGAACTCCTACCCAATAGTGTTTTTAAATAGTTTTAAATATTCTCAGAGACATTACTAAGGAATAAGCATATTAGGTACTCTTTAATCACGTATCTTTATGGATGTTTATCACGGACTTTGATCGGATTTTTCGCGTGAGTATATAACATAATCTGTCATACTAAAGCACAAGAACTAATAATAATTGAATTAAGTATTTAGTTATATTTATCACAGAATGATGAACTGTTTAGCAGTAGAGTAGAATGGAAACATAAACATATGAAAAACCTCTTCTAATAGAAAATCGGGTTATGAATTATGCATGCGAGAGAGTGACTACTTGAGGGGAAACCCGACAGAGGATACTGAAAATGTTATTATGTATTTGGACGAATTAGGAATATTCTTGATGTCGCCTCAAAGTGTAAAAGTTATGTAAACACGTCTGCATGAAGGTAGAGAAAGGTTGAGAAGGACGCCTCCGGAATGGGAGCTGAATGTAAGCTGATCTTTCTGTTTATGTTGCGAGATTTACAGGGTCCCTGATAGAGCGAGGAATTCGTTGCTGGAACCTGGGTTCGTCAAAAATTTATGAGGTTAATAGTTTACTCGAAGTCGGAGAATTTGCATAACCTTTATGTGTGTCTATAAATTAATTTTGATCATAGAATTATGCTCTATGTAGTTTCGATTTGGTACAGTTTCTTTCCGTTTTACAGAATAATTCTTAAATAGATACTTGAGGGGAGGGTTTTAGCCCCTCTACCACCCCCCTGGGTGGGTGCGCCACTGATATTATTGCTAATGTATTTTATCGTGAAATCGTTTTTGGGAAATCCACATATTGTAAAGAAAATATTTTAATACTGTTATGAACTGCTCAGGAATTGAATTTTGCTAAAACCAAATCAAAACTGAAACCTTGAATTGTATTCGGAGTATGATGTACACGAATCACGCAAGTAACTCTTGGCATAGCCACAAAACTTACGATACTTTGGGAGATCTTAAAATTTAATTATAAAAAATATAATTTATATTGGTTGTAATATATTGAGTCGTCATTTATTTCAGAGAAAAAAAATCCAGCTATGATTTTAGATAACTAAAAAATTTTGTTTTCGAAAATCTGCATCCGTTCCTGGAAGAAACATGCAAGTTGTTTCGCCTCTGATAAGGAAAAATGTTCGACGCTCGCGAGGTTCCGGCGTGCGCTGCGATCGTTGGTAAAGAGAGGGGGACAACCGATGCGTACAACGTCTTAAGAACGCGCATACACGTCTCACGTCAGTGCCCGCCATGCCGCAACATCAGCAACAGGAACTTGCGTCCGATACCGAGGAGCTCTTCGTTGATCTGGACTTCCCGACGGACAATTGCTTCCTTACGGAGGACGCACCCAAGGCCGTTGAGTGGCGGCGTCCACACGTAAGTAGCTAAATGTTACACAACATTTCTCGGACACTTCATCTTGAATCATAATTTCCAGAGATTCAACTACGTACGTGACAAATGTAGGCGTCGTGTCTTTTTATTGTCACGTAAAATTTTATTCGAATGATGTTGAACTATGAAGGAAATATAGTAATAGAAATAGAAACGATCTCCTCTTTATCGCGAGATAAAATTAGCTTCATGTATAAGTTAGATTAATGCGATATTACTTACGTTAACGTTTCAATAATTTAGTTTATTATAATTTGATAAACAAAAGGCTGACTCAATTGTTTAAAAAGTACGAAATTTATGGTTCACTACAAAAACTATTAGAGACTGAAGAACTTTGTAATGATACAATTGTTAATTACTCAATCGAGAGTATAGAGAGTTGTAGATTCAGTGTTTTTATTGAGTTTTTTTACATTCCTTGTATTGAATGTGCCTGCAATCTTGAGTCCGCAGTCTGCTGCCTTGTGACAAGATCTCTCTAACTGCGCAGATCCTCAGTTGACGACTCTCACCTTAGAAAGGCGTCCAAACGTGGTCGAAACTTATTACATCATTTATTACAGTTTATTGACCTCTTGGAAAGAGTAAATATGAATGACAATAATTCTCTAATATTCCTGACCTGCATATCACAACATACACTAACATCTTAGTGGGATGTTAAAATTGGAACAAACGATGAGACGAACGTAACAAGACAATCCTTATTTTCTGCCAGCGCATAAATGTGTATACTTACATGAACGCTGATTTAAAATAATTTTGAAGATACATAAATACTCAAAATAACAACTATTGAAAAAATACTTCAATCGATTAGTGGAACTCTCGATAAAAATAATTACCAATTATACTTATTCAATATATTAATCTATGATACATTAAGTTAATTCAATTGTTACATTTATTTTGTAATAGTTTTCAAATTTCAAACAGTTTTCGTTCTTATAGGATAAATGCAGTAGGTTCATTTACACTTTTTTGACCTTTTCACTCTCTTCACAGACCCTTGAGGTTTGTAATAACAGATCCAATCACGAGGCGTTTTTGTGAGATGTCAATTAACTCAGTCGCCTGCAGTAGTTGTCGAGGCACGTTTCTTTCCTTTGGCTGAGTTCCAACTCGTGGAAAGACATGTTTTTGTGTTTTTTGTTCTTAAACTCCAAATGTTGTAAATTACATTCGAAACAATATCAAATCATTCAAGATGGAAAACCTGTTTCCGATATTCTGGTGTTGTTGAATCGTGACAATTTGATACACGTATTCAGGGATATTATGGAGAAGTAGTAGAACTCTCGTAGGTAGGTAAAAGAGGTTCGCATTCATTTTGAACCAGCATTGGAAACCTACTAAGTATTCGATATAAATAAATAAATAAACAAATAAATATTCGAGACTACGATGCGTTGACTTCTCATTTTGATCGAGTTTTCCTCACGTTTCGTTCTTATTGATTCGTGATTCAAATTAACTGTTAATTCATATTCATAATTTTTCGCGCAATTTAGTACAAGATTTCTTGTTTCTACTAATTACTTCTTGACAATATCAATTTAATATGACATTTCGTTGAATTCACAAAACACTCGTACAACGGTGGAAGAAAGTGCACAAAATTGGATTCCTGTTTTTTTTTATTAATAAGAATTAGAGAAGAGAAAAATATTATGTTTTCAAATATATCTTATATTGTATTTTATATATAAAATATTGTATTTTTCCGAGCTGCATCAATAGCTTTAACCGTTTTAGACAGACTCCACTATCTTTAATCAACCTTCTTCATTAATCTCTTGAAATATGCAAGAGAATTCCTAGAGAATAAGGATGTGTACACATACAGGCAGACTTTAAAGAAGAAAAAGATAATAAGAGGTTCGGTTTCCGTGACCATAATTTTCAATTTGTTACAGTAATTTAGAACCCAATAAATTTTTAACCAAACATCTAAATGGAACGTTTTAATGATAAACATAATCCTTACCATTCTTTAATCCTTACCATTTAAGAATATATATAAAAGTTGAAATGCTTATCTGCCAAAATCTAGGAAAAATAACGAAAAATCTAGCACAAAGTAAAAACTTATTCCATGGCCCAAAAAAGTAATGGCGGATTAATAAGACTCAAGTGTAGCGGATAGCGTGTGTCTCGCCTACGATATCGTAGACACCTTATTCTATTATTTACACTTGATCCCGCTAGAGTTAATGAGAATGAAGAACCAGGAGGCCGGGGATCCGGTTTAGCGGAGGAGTCCGGATTTGGGCACTTTTCTCTATTAAATATGTCCGTCCATTACTTTTCAGGATTTCAGTTAAATAAATCTGGCCTCCTTATTTATCATTGTTTTCTTAAATTGTCATATCCTGTCAATAATTCAATGTTATAGAATAAACCTTTTTCGTTCCGTTCTTTATAGCTACTGTACATCTGGAACGTTCATGTTACTCCCATTTTTTGCTGTTTATCCGTACCTCCATCAGTTTCGTAACGAATTTGACTGTTGTTGTCTTACTGCCTTGTTTTATTTTATTTTTTTAGTTCCTTTTGAAAAAAAACCCATTTCTTTCAAGTATATGTAAATCCACTGGACCATAGGTGCGAAACTAGTGTCATCTATATTTAACGAAAATGTTGCGCACGGCACAAAACATTCAATATTTGCCCTTTAACATGAGACTATAAACCGTGGTCGACCCATACACATTGCCTGTATTATCGTAAGGCTGACTTCGCCAATCAGCTACGTCTATACAACCCAAACGTTTAGTACTACTTAGATTTTCCGATTAGTATTCCGGATTTGATAGAGACCTTTTTAAATTTGAAGACAGGATTAGCAGTGATTTGCTTTAAAAGAGATAATTACGTTATGTATATAAGATCACACAATAAAATACGTAAAAAAGAACAAAAATTAAAATACGTTGTACAATTATACATATGAGAAGAACATTCGTGTAAAGGTCATCTGATGATACACCTCCAGAAAATCTCCATACTAATTTAAACCAATAATCTAAATTATGTTATGTTGAATGAAAACATAATTTCATTCAATATAACATAATTAATCTGTTACCTGGAGGTGAGGCTCAACGCAATTTTAAGAGGTTCAACGCAAGATTTCAATAATAATCTTAATTTATCATGGGTTCTACTTTTTTGTATCATTTTTGAAAGTTATGGAGGTTTGAAAGAATCTTTAAGATATTAGGATTTGGTCCTATCGTTTTCTTTAACAAACTTGCCTAAATTATATGTTTGGGAAGGAGGGAGCTTGGAAGACTGAAGTAGAATGTTATGGCCAATTTACTAATATGTTATCTTAATGGTTTAATGTTTTGTTCTTTATGGATTTGCTCATTGGATATGAACCAAGGAGTCTTGAGTGCACATCTTAAATTTTTTTCTGAATCACATATAATTTTCGAGAAGAGTTTTCGGCTACTCCTCCCCATATTGAGTAGGCAAGAGACATTGATGGTCGCATGATGGCTTTGAATACAGACAAGACCGTGTCTGTTCTCAGAGGTGTGTTTCAAGTTAATAATAGGTATAGTTTTGCTAATTTTTTTCTTAACCGTTAATGCAATTGCATTAATATGTACCAGCTTGAAACCTGATTCCGATTTCCATGATTTGGTGTGTTTCTTGAAAAACACTGCAATAATTTCCTCGGAACAAAATAAAGCTCCGACCCGTTATATTGTAAATGAATTTTTTCGTAATAACCTCGGAAGGCCATTCCACGACTATTTAACTTTTTCATATCGTAAAAATCCTCTTCATTTCATTTACACACATTTCCGCAGGTCGACTGACATTATTAATTCTATCTAATAATTTAATTCAAGATTACTTGTAATTCATGTAACACGACTTCAAGATTTTTTTTCACTGCGCGTTACAATTACATTGACGCTGAGCTGTCGCGTGTGTCGTGATTATCTTGAATCAAAATAGTCACATTTCGTATAAATACTTATTTCTGCACAAACCGTTTTCAAAATTTGTTTACTATGCCGCCTTATCTCTGCTAGTTCAACGCCAGGTTACAAATCCCAGCTAGAGCCACCACATAATTCAATTGTTAAAAATTGTTTCTGAAAAATGTACACGTATAAAAGAAAACTTCCTTCGATCTCCCGTCCTAATTATGGAAGCTATTTTTCTAAAATATAATAACCGAAATATCATTTTAATTTTACAAATGTATTTATATCTTTCAGGAGATATGTGATGAACCTCGACTTTTCGTTGATGGTATGAGCCGCCAGGATGTGTTGCAGGGTAATATTGGCAATTGTTGGTCCATGGCAGCGTGTGCGGCTATGGCAGATCATCCAGAACTTGTCAAGAGAGTAAGACCATTTATTTAATTTCATACTCTAGTTATTTAGGTTTTCCTTCCAATATTAATGTATTGCCATGGATCGTGTTATCATTTTCTCTTTTAGTTACGAGTAGTTCAAGAAAATTATTATTCAATGAGTCATAGACCCTTAGATGGACTCTACACAATTTCACCATGAATATTGTGTAGAGTCCACCTCAAGGTCATATGATATATTTAACAATAATAGATTTAAGAAATAGACACAAGTAGCATAATTATAATATAAGTACAGGTATAAAGAATATACATGGACTCATTTTTTCAAAAAAATCAGAAAATGTTGAAGGAAATGTAAAATGTTTTACAAGATTTTCAAATAAAGGAAAAAACAATATTTTACACGAGTCAATTAAAAATTTTATAGCGAAAACATATTATAAATATTCATTCTTGCCTTGTCTTTTAATAACACAGGTGATCCCAGATGGACAGATCCTTCAAGGACCAGGTTACACGGGGCGAATAATTATTCGTCTATGGCACATGGGAAGCTGGCGTGATATTGAGATGGATGATCAGCTCCCCATGTTGTCGGGTGAACTGATTTATGCCAGGAACACCAAGAATGAATTCTGGATGCCTTTGGTTGAGAAAGCGTTAGCGAAGTAAGTATCCTCGTCAAGTATTTTTCCGGTATCGATGGCTATGGTTATCGTAGTGTCTTCGTAAGTCCCATGAGAACGGGTTTAAATCCAGTCCAGGTGTGAAAATCCATACACGCTATGTCGTATGATTATAAGGCATGTAAAAAATCTCTTGTATCATTGGATATTTCTCTTTGCGAAAAAGGCACCGAGTTTAGGTTTCGGTTTGTTCTCTCGTCTGGTAGTCTAAGTTGAAACGTACGAAGCGTCTAAATTGGCGACATTAGGGGTGCCAATGAGGGTGGTGTCAATACGGGTGCCAACTGTAGATGGACCTCGACAACAAGGAGCCAATGCGATTTTTACTAAATAACATAAATTATATACATAAACAAGTGTCATAAGAAAAGGAATCCGTGAAGTTAATCGAGCCTTAAGCGTTTGTTTTGATAGAGGAGTAAAAACTTTGAAAAAGCCATCAAACGTAATATTTAACTTTTTTTATAACAGTGACACAAGAAAGTAAGTTAATAATATTGCATCACTAGTCTTAGTAATAAATATTTATTTATTTATTTATTTATTTATTTATTTTGTGCCTTTGGGCGAGGTTCAGGTCATGAGGCCTGCTCTTCAACCTAACCGTTGAACTTGGGAGAGGGAATTCGGAAGGAGAGATGTTGGGTTGCCAGGGAACTTATGGTACCGAACCGACATTTGTCTGGAGTAGGTGAAGGAAACCCCAGCTGAAAACCTCACCTAGTTCGGCTGAGCAGGGATTGAACCCACGCTCTACCGCTCAGCGAGATCGCTACCACTAGACCACCGCTGTCGGTTTTAGACTTTAGAGAAAACTTTTTTAAAACAAGCTTATATTTAAGCCATGTACTAAAACGAATAATATAAATTTAGGTTGTTATTCAGGATATGCAATGCCAAATGCTAATTCCTCCATACGTGTTTCACATTAGTTGATCTTAATAAAAATAAACATACTTACTATCTTCATGGCTAAAAATGATTTAATATTTTAAGTTGAATTACTTGTTTTCGAGAAGCTATTCGCGCAAATTCTAAAGAAAAATACATCGGCAAGTACTTCCTTACCAACCAATCACTGACCTATGAATTTAATTGGTATCTAGTTTTATGAACATTTCACACTCAAAACATTTTATTTTAATTAGGAACTAGTAATATGAAATTTGAAAGTATGATGATTAGAATTTGCCATTGCATTACCTTAATATAAACCTAAACTTATTTTATTCGTTTTAGTACATGGTGTAAATAAAATCTTGCTATTAATAAGGCTTCTTTATTTATTATTAAGACAAGTTATGCAAAATTATTAACCTACTTTCTTGTGTCACTGTTAAATATTTTGTTAGACGAGCTTTTTGAAGACAAATAATTCAACAAGGTTTTTTATTTATTATTTTCTACTGTAACTTTCGTTTAATAAAAACATTTCATATTTAACACTGATGTCACGATAGTTCGAAAAATTACGGAAGAAATCAGTTAGTTACGTCATCAACGGTTGCGAAGGATCAGTTGCAGTTATCATGAGAAAGCGAGAGACAGTTGATCAGAGCCATCTAGAATAAATTCGAAACCTCCAATCAAAGAGCATAAAACAACCGTCGATCATAGAGCAATCTGATTGCTTACTATTAAATGTATTCGGTTGTCAGACTAACCCAACGAACACATGTACAACGAACGGGAATTCAGAAGTCTATAGCTTTTCTAGGGCAGATGCGTGTCGTGGTCACGACGCGGTAATTACACGAGCGCGCACAGCGTCCAAATCTCTGCGGGCGCGAAAGAATCGCAAGTGCGCGATGCGCCGTGTTCCGTTTTTTAGGGACTGCGAACATTTTCTTTACTTCTGACGAGAGAGTGCGACTGAATAGTAAACGTACCAGTCGACGTGAATGAACTTCTCACACGTCTCTCAACGCACCGGACCAGTGAAAAATTAATAGGTGCGTCTATGTGTAGCACGAGTCAACAATTTACGAGTTCGCTAGTGCAGAAGTGTGCGCCGTACGCGTGATTGGGAGTCTTATCCTGACACCGGGCACAGACCTCCACGCCCGCCGAGGTTCAGGCTACTGCGTTACCCAAGGTTATGCAATACGCTAACAGTCAGACCTAACGTCGTCATCGTCTCATTCACAATCAAAAGCAATTACTACCCACGGTGAGATCTAACTAATTTTTCATGATTGTGAAGTCGTCATTAATAAATAGCTTTCATGCAGCTGTGATGATCAGAATTGTGTTATGAACTTACTAACATTTATTTCGTCGCAGAAAAGCTTTCACTCCGATGTGTTAACCTTTTTGGAAGGGGAGTAATTTTTAGTGTTAATGTGTGAATGCATTGGGGAAATAATATTGATTTTGTTTATGTTTTTGACTTTTTATTACATTTTTTATTGAATAAATGTAAATTTCAATGTGCTAAGTTATTGTATTCCATGAAGAGAGGAGCCCAATAAATGTAGTATTAGAATTTGTTAATTTATTTATCGTAGTAATTAATCTCTCTTTTATACAACACTAAAAACCTTTTAACACAAACCTTTATTTAATATAAATAATAACATTATTTTAATAGCGTCCTTGTCATACATAAACATTCTTTTGAGAAGCGATCGTAATGATAGGACCAGAAGTTATAACGAAAAGGAGTAGGTTAAGCAATTCGTTATACTCATTTTTATGATGAGGCGGGTTGTATTTCAGGGGACGCTTCCCGGAAATAATTCAAGTTATCGCAGAATAAAACCGTAATTTAAAAAAGTAAAAAAAAAAGATTTTATTTGAGTTAGAGACCATAATATTGCATTGTCATCGGGTTTATTTATTTTATCCATTAACTTATACCTTGAGCACAGGCGTGACAAACTGCAGCTCAATCGGTTGGGGGGAACTAGTTTATAATTCACTTGCAAGATTTGGCCCAAACACTTGACCCATACTAACTAACAGGTCGAGTTAAATAAAAGCTTGTAAAATGGTGGGAGCTAATTATTTTCTTTACACATTCCAGGTTCCACGGAGGGTACCAGAATCTTATAGGAGGTCTCCTTCCTGAAGGATTTATCAATCTCACTGGTTATTCAGTGAAACACATTTTTATTGAAGAATACGAAGATAAAAAGAATTCTCTCTTTTATCTTCTGGACACTGAAATAAAAAACAACTCGCTTATTGCCTGTGCTCGAGGTGTAAGTTACTGGATAAAATATATTAGCACTCTCACTCATTAAAACAATACTTTAAATTATCAAAGTAGATTTAACAAATAGTATTTTCGTGCAAGTTCACAAACATTTGTATTATGAAAATCAGACAGTAATATAAAAGGAAATACAGTATTCCATCAGTTATAGAGAAAAGCATATCAAATTTCCGTAAATTAGTTTCACATGCTTTTCAATACTATTGTGTAACAACCCAAAGGAACTTTGAATTAAACGTTCATTAATCTGAAAAAATATAACCAAAATGTAAGTCTAGTTTTAATGATCGATAGCTTGCAACCTTGGAAACGACTGCTAAAATTCCCAATATATATTCCAAGTTTAAAAAATGGTGTTTTATATCAACATTCCAATCTAGTAGGCAAATCTTCTACATTAGCATCTCATATGAATGAAGACGTGCCCAGAAATATTTTAATTTTTTATTGTGATCCTAACGTCCTGCGCTCTACTGAGAGTAGTGGGTCACCAATCGGAGGAAGACACGTATGATTAAGCAGTTTCTTTCAACAAGAAGGTCCACAGATAACTATATCACAATCAGTGCTGCGCAGAAAAATGACGAATACTTTTTTTCTACAATCACTTCTTCCATTTTGCATTCTTGTCATTTTAATGAAATTAACATGTCAAAGTGTGTTTAATTGGATGAAACCCACTATTTGCATTTAAATGCTGTTGAATGGAAAGAAGTTAGCGAAAGCATTTACATAACGAACTCTATCGTCGTCATGTGAACGATAACCAGTTATTTTAATATTGCTTACAATAAAAGAGCACGTTTCATTTGTTTAGATTTGTATCCACGGTTTTACACTCATTCAATTAGGAAATATATACTACGCATGATTCATAATAGTTTAATATTCACATTACCCAAGGATATAAATCTCTCCTCTCAGACAATATGCATGACCTATTCATGTAATGAGTTTTGTTACACACGTAGTGAAACATTTTAGGGGGAACAGAGTGTTATGTCCAAGTCAGTCGCAGAGGGTTAACTTTTGAATCTCAGCTATTTGCTCTGAAACATTTGAGAGATAAGCTATTAATTTTTCTCATCCTGCTGGGAATTGAACCCGGGATTCTCCATGACAAGCAAGCGTGCTACTGACTCCGTCTGTGGGGTTTACCGAGGGGATTTGTTTCGTCATATATATATATATATATATATATATATATATATATATATATATATATAATTTTTTGAAGTATTTCTTTTCTATTTTTGCATCTAGCAATTGCAATAGGTATAGTTGGCTATTTAATACTATTCAACAAGCAGAGTATCTTCTTCAATAGTATATTTCAGTTTCAAAATGAGAACCTATAACGTATTACGCAATATAAGCACGATACTCATCGCGCACGTCACAGTGAGTCGCGGTTGGAGCATGCGCAAAAGCGCTTCTGCTTCCTCCGTTTCACACTCTACAAAGTGATACATTCAGCATCAAATTATTCATTGTATTCGAGACCACAATTGTATACAACAACAAAAATTTCCTTTCTAAAAATTATAACAACTTGAGGTTCGTGTCTTTTTCACTACTTTTGTTGTTTCCCTCATATAATAAAAAAATTTAATACAATTTTTTGGTTCTACTCATTAGCCATCATCTCGTGGTCGACAAGTCAATGAAAGACATATTAATGGTAAGTTAATAAAAAAAAATTTCTAGCAAATCCTGTGTAGCAACTGTGCTACCGTAACATTAAAAATTTGTCCAATATTTATTTCCAAATCCACGATATATTCACTTATACGTGTGTAACCAACTTCATCGAAATCCCACAGAGCACATCGCCAAATTAACGATATACTATTGAATAGGTGAAATACTGACGAAGTTGGCGTTTTATTTGTTATATTTATTGTTACAGGGTAAGTTTGAACGTGGGCTCCCAGGTTACCATGGCTTCTCAATAACAGGGGTGTCCCACCTGCGCAGCGACAAACACCGCGTGCGACTAGTGCGTGTGAGAAACCCCTGGGGTGACGACGAGTGGAATGGAAAATGGCGCGACGAGTGAGTTGAATAATATCTTCATTTATTTCTTAATGACTTTTCTCAAACTGTAATTTTCAACGTGATCCTACTGACAGGGCGCAGTTTGCATCGACCATAAATGTCGAAAAAAATTATAAATTATTGTACTAAAATTTTTATTTTTATTTTTTCCATCTAAATCAATTAAATGACTATTCATGAAGAAATTTCAAGAATTAGACTATTATAAGCGTAATAATAAGTATTCTTATAAATAATAAATATTTAGAACCTTCGCTCGTTTAAAAATGTCTGTTAATTAGAGAATCGTTGCGTAATTTTTCGTCATATAATTCTTTGAAGGTAGTACATATTTTTTCCACTTCATTCGTTTATAGACTCGCTGGCGCTCACTGGAGGGTAAACCCTCCAGACACCCCTTTTCGGAGCTGCGTCCGTGCCAAGCCATCTAGAGCAAAAACCCTCATTGCTAGATTAAAATGATTAATAGCGTAGACCATCTTATGTGGAGTTAATCCGTAGACTCTTAATCTAAAAGCAGGTTAAAACACACAATCTTAAAATAGGTTTTTGGTGCACCGTATAATTCATTATAATAAAAATATACAGAAATATGCCTGATTTAATGTATGTATTTAACATCATAAATAATTTTCAATAATATTCAGTTTTATAATAATATAATAATAATTTGATAATAATATAATTTTCAATGATATTCAATTAAATAATACAATAATAATAACTATTGTATGTATTTAACATCATAAATAATTTTAACATCACAAATAATATCATAAATAATTTTCAAAATTTTTTTTCAAAATTTTCAGATCTGTCTCTCGTAAACATTCTATAATATTTTTCTCTAAGTTGTTGGTATATTACTTCCAACGTTACCAACGTCTATGTTAATGAAGTAAATTATGTATAGAACTTGTGTTTTGCCACTGCGCTAGACAACATTAATTTAATTATTACCAATTAATAAAACTTTTTTCACTTTATTGCATTAATCGTACGCACCTTAATTTGTTGAGGCTGCAAATTAATGTCCTTTGAAAAAATATCAATGTGAAATTTCGAGTCATGTGTTACATTCATTCCATGCTAATTAAATACTAGAAGAACTTAAACACACGTACGAAATGAAAATATGAATCCATACAAATTCTCAACAATTACAATTATAATACTGGATATTGATAATTTATTATTTGAGTGCTAATGCTCAAGGCCAACTGCATTCAAGGAGTAAACAATAGGCCACCTGCATGCAAAACATACAATGAGTAGAAAAACTACTAACTTATAATGTTATAAAGGAGAGATAATACACTGATATAATTACTATTTCACGTAAACGTTAAAACATGAACTAAAATTTTGTATCGTAAAAAGACTTAAAATTTACGTAAATGAATAAAAATATACCCACTGTATTTCGCTGAGAGTCTTTGCAATGAACATAAAATACAAATACATACCTCAGCATTTCAGTCACATAACTCACAGGACACAAAAATGAATAAATGCTATTTTAACGAAAAACACTACGCTCACGTAGGGCAATAACTTTTACACATCAGGTGTACTTTCAATTTTCTGGTATAGGTGTCCCTAAAATAAATACAACTAAAACTAGAGTTTTCCAAATGCGCTACGTGACATAATAATCACATTAATTTACGCATCTTACTTCGATTGTAGTAGTTGAATATCGATGACCTTTGAAAAAAATATCAGTTATTTTCGTGTTATATTTCGAGTCACGAGTAACATTCATTCCATGCTACTAGGAAATTCTGTATTATTAATATTCAGAGTAAAATAAATTTGCATACTTCTTTTTAGTAAACAGTTTTC
Source organism: Laupala kohalensis (assembly GCA_002313205.1). Classification (NCBI taxonomy): domain Eukaryota; kingdom Metazoa; phylum Arthropoda; class Insecta; order Orthoptera; family Trigonidiidae; genus Laupala; species Laupala kohalensis. The sequence goes on along the minus strand of NNCF01131817.1, from coordinate 329,187 downwards.
TTTGAAACAAAAAAATATGGTATATTTTTGAACTATTGTGAAAGATTGAGAAATATTGAATTTTATTAGAAAAATTAATAAATACGTTTAAAGTAGAACATAAAACATTGTTGTGAAATATAAAATAAACTTAACCTTCTATCACATAGTACAAATTATTGTTTCTTTAAGAACGTATACAAATCCTTGAAATGTATTAATGAATCGATTCAAATTTTCACGGCCTGCTGCATACATGAATTGTGACTTGACCATGACTTTGAAAGAAAACCATAATTTACTATGATCATAGTTTGTGCACTTTTAAAGATCGTAAAACGAATTTGCAATACTGCAAAAAAAATTCAAAACGAGTAATATCAAACATGTTTAAGAAAATGATACATTCCCAGGTATCCACGTATTCAAAAACCCACTTTGGCAATGTAAATAATAAACATCTTTGGAATGTAAATAAAATACAAATACATACCTGAGCTAATCCATCACAAAAACGCATACGGCACATTAATGAATAAAAGTTATTTTAACGAATAAAACTTCACTATGGCAACTTATCGTTGTTACTCTTCAGATGCCGTTTCAAATATGTTCAGAAAGATCCATTTTTATCATTTTGTTTGCACAAAGACACATAACAATTGAACACATATGGTGTTTATTATAAACTGATTGTAAAATTAAAGCACACAATACTTCAACACGTCCATAAAACCTTAAATAACATACACTATTCACAATAAATCCCAATACAATTGTGCTGATGTTCACCGCCATACTACTATATTTTTGTAATCGATGTGACTTTAGCTTAACTACATAGCATTTCCACAAGCTAATGCTCGCTTGCTTGGCGTAATATCAATTCCCAGAAAAAATAAATTTAAAATTAAAATTCTCGAATTTTTAAAATTTTGTCATTCATTGCTATTCTATAGCTATGTCATCATCATGTGGTGTTCTGCCCAACAGCAGATCCCTTGCGCCATTGCTGTCTCCATTCTCGTCTCTTCCCGGTCATCTCCTTTAACTTTTTGTAGCTTCCCAAAAAACACTTCAAGCTATCAATCATCTTCATTCTTCGTCTTCCCCTTCTCTTGTTGCCTTCCACAGTTCCTTCCAAAGCCACCTTCAAAACGCCACTCCGTCTCATCACATGCACCAACCAGCTACCTTTCCTCTCGTTTATCTTCCCCATCAGTGTTCTTCCTTTATCCACCCTGTTTAGCACTTGTTCATTTGTTATTCTATCCGTCCACTATATTTTCTCCATCCTCCTCCAAACCCACATCTCGAATGCCTCAATTCTATTCCTCTCTCTCTCTCTCTCTCTTACCCATTGCCCAAGTCTCAGATCCATACAACAATACACTCCACACATAGCACTTCACCAATTTCTTCCTCAGTTTCAATTCTAGTCTTCTATTGCACAATAACTTCTTTTCTTCTTGTTGAAAACGTCCTTTGTCATTCCTATCCTTCTTTTTATTTCCCCCATACTCTTCCAGTCCTCTGTTATGAGATTTCCCAAGTAGCGGTAGGTGTTCACCTTCTCTATTTCGCCTTTCTATGTTTTTACTTTAATATCGTCTCCATTGTTTCTCTTCATCACTTTAGTCTTGTCAACATTTATTCTCATTCCATATGCTTCCATACCCTCCTCCAACCCTATTATTAATCTCTGTAGCGACCTTGTGTCCTCAGCTAAAACCAACATATCATCAGCAAATCTGATACATCTTATTTTTACTCTCCCAATACTAATACTTTCCTCCCTTTCTTCTAATACCTTACTTATCATGTCTTCGATATAAATGTTTAATAGAGTAGGGGACAGACAGCATCCTTCATGTTCTACGACTAATAGAAGTATCAAGTAATTTTAAACTATAATAATAAATTTATTGTCAAAAAACAATACAGACTGCGTATGACCACGTAGAGGACAATAAATTAATTTACTCTCCGGAAGCAAGCAAGGGACCATCCCATCAATTCCCATCAAGGGCCCTAACGCAGAGGCGGATTCAAAAAATTCAGCAAAAGTTCCTAGATAAGATAAAAAGTTAGTTGCGAGTTATAATACATATATAATGTCAATATGTTTGTAATTTAACGCAAATATGTTTGTAAATTTACATGTACAAGTTATTATCGAACTATAGATTATTCTGAGTAT
>NNCF01131817.1:282760-326122 GCA_002313205.1 Laupala kohalensis | reverse complement strand
GTGGACTAACTGCGTTAACTAAGATTCGGAATGCGTAACACAATTTGCTTAATTGGGAATTAAGATTGTCAATGTGACAATTCCATTTGAGGCTGTCTTGAATATGGAGACCTAAGAATGTTGTATTCGTAACAGTTTTTAATTGTGTTCCGTTTAAAGAAAGAGAAATCTGGGGTATAGATTTTGTATTACTATTGTGAAATGACATAGACACTGTTTTGTCAGTGTTTACAATGAGACGATTTGCATGGAACCAAGTCGAAAGATTAGACAAAACGTTTTGAGCGTTGGCGTGTTTACATAGTAAATTAGTGTCATCAGCAAAAAGAATCATTTTGCAATCTGATGTGGATGATACGTTGTTCATTTACTATAAAAAGAGTATAGGACCGAGAATTGAACCTTAGGGATACCGCTTTGTATCAGAAAGACAACGCTGAAGTATTTTATTTTTAGTATAGGATGTTTCGACCTGTTGATATCTACCTTTTAAATAAGAAGTTAGCCATTGATGTGGAAGTCCACGAATGCCTAAAGAATGCAATTTGGAAAGGAGAATTTCGTGATCGATGACATCGAATGCTTTGGATAAGTCAAGAAAAATACCCTGAGGATTTTCTCCACGGTCTAGAGATGTGGTAACATCGTTTAAGAAGGAAAATATGGCGCTTGTAGTGGAAAAGGATTTCCTAAAACCGTGTTGATCGTCAGAGAGAATGTTATTTTTTGATAAAAAATCTAGAAGACGCTTATAGAACAATTTTTCTAGGATTTTTGAGAAAGTGGGTAGTAGAGATATTGGTCGGTAATTTCCAATATTAAGTTTGTTTCCTTTCTTGTGTAAAGGTTTCACTTTAGCTCTCTTAAATGTTTTAGGAAACACCCCTTCCGATAAAGAACTATTAAAAATATTTAAGAGTGGATTTAATATAGCATGGGTCGAAAATTTAACAATAAACTCAGGTATACCATCTACGCCTGTTGAAAATTTGTTTTTTAATGAGCTGATGATTCTCATGACTTCGCTGGCTTTAGTTCCGGAAATTAACATAGAATTGGGTACGTGGGTGGATATAATTGGAGGACATTGATTTGGATATATTGTGTTCGTTATTTTACCAACTTCTTTGAAGTGAGAATTAAACAAATTTGCGATGTCCTGAGGATTTTTTACGATTTTGCCATCGTTTAGTAAAGAAACATTTTTTTCGCGATTTTCAGAAGTTGACGTGTAATTTTTAACAATATTCCACATGGCTTTCATCCGGTTGTTCGATTTTAGTATAATTTTAGTATTTTAGTATGATCGATTTTAGTTTAAATGAGTGAGTTACACTTACAGCTATTACATGAGATTCCTAATTCAAAAAGACCTTCTGATTGATTTAATCTTCAGAAATTTAACCAACCACTCTTTTTTAAATAGTTTATGATGAATGTTCGCTTCATTCTTTTAAGATGCTTAGAAATAAAAATGTTACAGTTATCTACGAAAAGTGTGATATTGAAAGCACCCTCGTGAATACAATATGAGAGGTCATTCAAAGAAAAACACAATCTGACAATCCATCAGGATGAGTATTTTCATTGAAAACTTTGCTATCCAAAGTGCTACTGAAGGGTTTGTGTAGTGTGATTACAGTTATGGTATAGCACACAATGACAGTTACTGAAAGTTCCCCAATTTCGAATGATTCATGCTGCCATTTCATGTCTTAAGGTTGCTACAGGAAAACTGAAAACTGGTGGCACCAGGCTTAATTCTGGTCGATAAACATTAAATTTTCATCAAATGTTTCTGTTTTTCTTATTTTGAGGAAACTTTATTACATGATTGTCACATTAGTTAGGCTAAAAACTGACGACATTAGTGAGACTAAGAACTGTTTAGAATTTTAAACATTTATTGTAATACCTCATTCAACCACTGTTATGAGGGAAATAATCTTCATATAAAATAGTTTATTATTTGAATCTTTAAAAAAATGTATTTCTTGCGTAAGATAGTTTTACCTTATCGTTATATATTTTTTCGATACCACTCAACTTTTTGAAGAAACCAAATTTTAAATACTTAAATGTTTCGTCAAAATATTATTAGTATTAGGTATAATTGGTCAAACCACATTCCAACCCTTCGTGTAGAAAATATTGAGATTTCATTAAAGTAAATAATTAGATATCGATTGAAATATATCCGGTGTAAGAGAAATCCTATAAGAGGTAATTGACGAATCCGATATGGAATTAAATAAATCGGTGCCTGTTTATTGATCGTTCATTTTTCAGTCATGATGTTTGGAAAGAACTAGGACCTGAATTATGGGATAAAATGGAATATCAAGTACGAGTTGATGGAGAATTTTGGATGAAGTTGGTTGATTTTATAAAATATTTTGAGGAACTTTGTATTGCTAGTAAAATGCCATCAGTGGATGAGAAGAAAATTCTTCCAGCAACTCACGTAGGTATTACGGAGTACCCATACAAACAAGCTGTGTATAGAAATTCCATGTTTGGGCTTGCTCTTTTACAGTCAAAACTTATTCGCTGTTCCTGGTGTGGAAGTTCTTCTGGAGGATCTTGGATCAGTAAATCTTTTCACATGAATCCACAAATCCTTATTGACGTCGAAGAAGCAACCCAATTAGGTTAGTACGTATAATTTAAATAAACACGAGCGAGTAAGAGTCAATATTTTCTGTTGTGACGACATTTGTATTTTTCTTCAGCAATCATTCATTAGAAACGTACGTCTGAAATGGATAAGTCAAGAAATAAAGTCAAGAATTGAAGTCAGTAAATTAATTATTTATAAATAATATGTGACTCAGACATTTCTTATTGTAACAAAAGAACCTTTCAGTTGAAAGTGAGAAAAACAGTTAAAAATAATTATTAACCACAAAATCGTTTCATTGGAATGTTGATTTGAAACACTTTGGTTACGTTGACTTGCGTGAAAGAAATATTGTTTTGAATACTATATTCATAGATATTGGATTGAAACATATGATTTGGATGTTTCAATCATCAGTAAGATTCTTCAAAATTGTATTTCATAATTCGTATTTTCATTGACCATTCTTTTAACTTCAAAACTTTCAGAAATGGATGCATATACTTCCGGAACTACGCAAGATGGAGAAGAGCAGAAGGAGATGGACTTGGAAGAGGAATCAAATGAGAAACATGAAGGAATATTAGAGAAAACTAAATGTCAAAATGAGTCTGATTCCATTGTTAAGGGATTGCCTGTTCTTATAGAACTCCTTCAAGACCACAACAGACGGCATGGCAAAATAATCAAAATCGGTTTTCATGTGATTCAAGTAAGCAACATTCATTTTAAAAACAATGTTACCATATTAGTTACAGAAATTGACATGCAATATGTTAAACTATATTTTAAATATATAATAGAACAATTTAAAGGAAAACTAATGGGAGAAAGACTGTATCATGTTGCTTTTTGTGCTAAATAATCTCCAGAAGAAAACCTAGGTCGAAATTTTTCTTAAAACTCTCCTTTTCCTGAAGCTGAATGATTTTATTCTCTTTGTGTTCTAAACTTTTGAGCATCTGAATATTTACCTTTCGAACTTTTTAAGTATTTAATAGGCTGTTCCTGCTCTTCCACTGGATGTTTGTTGTTATGAAAACGTGAAACGGTGTGGTTTTACATTAAATCACTCTCTCCGGCTCGGAATAACAATCTTCAGATTTCGAATCTAAATTTAATAATAAATGTATTGTCAAAAAAGCAGTTACAAATTGTTTATGATCATGTGGAGGACAATAAATTCGCTTACTTTCTGGAAGCGAGGAAGGGATCACCCCCTCAATTCCGATCGATGGTCCTCTAGAAATTGCGGATTAATCGTTTCTGCGCTTCGAAGCAAAATTATGGAATGAGCCGCCACCTAAAATGAGATTTAAAATATTTATCAACTTATTATAATCTAAAGAATATCGATAAATTTATATCTAAAGAATATCGATAAATTTCTAAACATTTCAAAAACGTTATTTAACAAATACGTACTCCGAAATTACGAATAATCTAAGTAATTAAAAACACTTAAGATTCAAGATAAATATTAATTCTGTTAATTACAAGAATTAATATTACAAGACCAGAGTCGAGAGAGCTTACATATAAAATCCCTCTACTCGAAGGAAAGTCGGAGAAAAACCCGGGCAACGACGGTGCTATATACAACCGTGCCAATGTTGAGTATAGATAAAAATAAATTTTAATTAATAATAACAAACAATAACAAACTGCAGGAAAATAATTTCGTATTTTACTCAGTTTAAAGTTTAAGCCGTTAATTCTGTCTCCTTACACGTACGACTTAAATATACCATTGGCATATAAACGATTGTTATAATCCTTTCGCAGGTAGGTAGTGATTCTCAGCAGACCCCTTACACACTGGAGCAGCTTCAAGAGTTGCCTCAGCTGCAGCCAGCAGATCCATTCGACGAAGTGCTGAGTGCGATACACGGCTACTATCACTTGACACCTTCCGCTCGTTATTTGGTGATACCGTACACAATGGAAGAGGGCGATGAGCGGCGCTTCCTCTTGAGAGTGTACGCGCGCCATGCACACGTTCACATGCGCCAACTCAATCACGTGGACGCCAGGACTGAACACGAAAGCGACGATATCCAAGTCGCGGAAACTATTGAGTCGTAAAGGGAATCGCTTATGAATATATACAAAAAAAAATTTTTCACTATTCTCAGAATATGAAATATCAGAATTAATAGATTCTGATATCAACACTGCAAACTTATTGAGTGGACCAGTGTAAGATATTTCTGTAAAATGCATTACTTTAGTTGAAGTTGGAATGTATCCAATGAAGGAAGAATATTTTTATTAGAGAAATTAAATGAAATATTATGTTGAAATAGACAGGAATACAAAATGTATACAAACAATGAAAATGATTTTAAATAAAACAAAATATGTATTTTTTTAAAAATAAAATCATTCCACAATGTCTGAAGAAAATTGGATTTCTTTTTTTGTGTATATATATATATATATATATATATATATATATATATATATATATATATATATATATATATATATATATCATAGGAGAGAGCTGAGTATGTATACATAGCTTTGCACGCGTGAATTCTGTAATTTGCCTCCAACTTCATTCTTTCTCATGTCCCCATTAGTATCCACTTAGAATGTTATCCATTAACATCAGTGGTTTTCTAACGGAATTGGTAGAATAATGAAACATCTCAGCAACCCTGAAAAAAACCCTATGCTTTTTTTATATTTCAAAATTAGTTTTCAATTACTTGTACATACGAACCCATTTTCACCTGGTGCCCAAGTAGTGCTAGGGGTCTCTTTTTCATGAGGACTGAATTTTGATTTACACGATATCAGGATGTCTCTATCAACTCAATGACTCCAAGTACTGTAGACTCATCACTGGTATCTGGCATGTTCGACATGATATTCCCTTCTCTAGGGGTATATACGGGCTCATATAGGACTTTGACGTCTTCGAGAATGTCACTACTAATTACAGCGACCTCGAAAACTACGATCCCAACACTAATATCGGTCATATTCAAATTTTTTTTCATTTTATCCCATTCATACACCCAATATAAAAGTGTGTATTCCTTATAGGGGATGATCGTGGACGTATGTGGCATTGAGGGTGTCATTTCACTTCAGCGTTTCCAGAAATTGATTTATTCAACACCTATAACGGTAATTTTTTTGCCCGCCTCTCATTCCAACCCCCTACCCTAAGGATACTAGGGATATTTTACCCCCACAGTGCTTCCTGTCAGATAGTCAGTCACCTATGTAACACGTTTCTCCAGGCTCTCTAGGGTTATAGTGGAATCTCCAACTGAGTATCCGCAGCTTTTCTGGCGTGAATTTTATAACGTCTTCAACTTTATTCTCCCTCACATACCCATTGATATCCAGTTAGAATGTTACCTATTAATGTTGGTGGTTTGATAGTATAGGTGCGTATGAGAATATTGTTAGTATTCGTCACTGTATCTATCATATTTTCATGGTACCCCTTTTCCGTGGGGTACTGGGGTGTATATGGACTCATTGTGACTTTGGGAATTCAGTGGCCTCGAAAACTATAATACCAACACTCATATTAGTCATTTTCGTTTATTTTTACATTTCATCCCCTTCTCAGTCCCTTTCCGTGAGGAGTATATCCGTTCACATGATCGTGGATTGTGGGTGTGACTCTGCTCTTTGGCATCTAAAAAAATTATGTATTCGACACCAATATCGGTTGGTTTATTACTTTTACGTTTCCCCCGTTCTCACAACTACCTCAGGACTGCTAGGTTATATTATGCTGACCCATGTTGGCTGACCGTGAGTTTAGAAAGCATTGAACTTATCCATCTCAACGGCACCAAAAACTGTGGTTCGAATCTAATATCGGATTTTTCCTTTATTTTCATAGGGTATCCTCTTCCCATCCCTCTCTATTGGTGTCAGATATATCTTACCCCCACAATGCTTGCTCTCAGATAGTTTTCCTGGGTACTTCAAAGTATGGTGGGATACATACATAAAATATTTCAACCCCTATTTCACCCCTTCAGGCATGAATTTTGGAAAAATCACTTCTTAGTGGATGTCTACACCTTATGCGCACGATGACAAATACATTGACATTTGAATGTCCGAACGAGCTGAATGAGATGCGCTGCAGGTTACCAGGGCGTGAAATCAGCGGAGAATATCATTGGGTTTAGAAAGTACAATGAGAGAGGGGAAAAAATTGGAGTAGGGGAAGTGGCTTTCCTGGGAGGTAGGAAGGAAAGCAAAGCCCTCTTGAGATTTTGTCAACGACGAGGATAGGAGGAGACCTCACGGTGAATTTGTCACGGAAGTCACTTGATAAAAGTGTGAGGACAGAGGAGGTTCTATCCGATCAGTTGTTAATGATAATTAGTTGTTGTACAGTTTCAATTGCCCATAATCGCGTATGATGGTCTTTCATTAGTTCTCGGAAAGTTTCCAGTCAGAAGTCGCGATCGTAGAAACATTTTATACGATACATGGTTGAAAGAGACGGAACAGCTGTGCGTAGTAAAAGTAATTTTGTTCACGCGGAGAACGGATGTAAGGCACCGAGGAAGGGAAATACTACGCATCATAGATACCGGAATATACGATTTTCGACCTAAAGGCGCCCCCAGAACGAGTGTGATCAAACCCAGCCGTGGTGTGGAAGGCAGTTTATGCGAAGAACCCTTTGGAGGAGAAGGTCAGACTCTGTGATTGTGTTTGTGAGTATTACGTCCGAAAAGGATGTATTTTACAAACTTGTAAATTCTAAATGTCGTTGTGATTTTTCGCTGGTTGGAAAACTTATGAATAGACTGACCCCGACAAAATGCTTTATGATAAAATTATGTAAATGAAAGAAAATGATAAAAAGATTGTCAAATTAATGTCTTAAGAATGAATTAATGTTTAATAATAGGAGGAACAATTTCAGTGGTGATTCTCACAGCTGGAAGTAAACTAGAAAACTCCACGTGCACTTCGTTACGTCCAATTATGACATGGACTTAAGTGTAAAAAAAGAAAAGAATGAACATTCAATAAATATAAAAAATTATCTAACTTTAGAATCAGAATTGTAGTGTAAGTGGATAATTTTTGTTTGTAAATTTTATTTAAATGTTGAAATTTGTCAGTAATGAAAGAGGAATTTCATTTTTTTGTGAGGAGAAATGAAAAAAGGGCAATCCATAAATTTTCTTGTTTTAATAATTTTGGTGGTAAGAATTTTCATTCAGATGACTAGTGTACTGGTGATCCTCAGGTATAAGTGATCCCAAGAATTTTAATGTAATTGAGAAGAAGAGAGTATGTCAATAATTTACTGGAAGTTAATTATTTCTTTTTTGTCGTTATTTGTGGAAGAAAGGGGACGAGATGTGTGGAAATTTAATTTGAATTTGTATATTTGTCCCAACTATGAATAAACATGCGATAATGCGCATTGACAATCGAACCTACCTTTTTTTTTTTAATCTATACGATATCTGTGCTTTTCTTTCAGAAAGTATTTAGTTGCTGGAAAAAGAAATTTTTGTGTATTTATATTTAGTCAAGTATTGGGAGGAGTAGTAAATAATTTAATTTTTTGAGGTTTCAAGATGCTTGTTTTAGTATGTTATTATGTAACCCAAAATTCTAAACTAATATACTTATGTACATATAAAAGATTATAATATCACGTTGAATGCTCGACATCGTCGCGCTTTTATTATAAGTGTAGGTGACTTGGGCTTCGGGTTTATATTACGTATAAAATATTTAGTGTAATCGATTCTTAGAATTGCTTGATAGTGTGTTTTATCTTCAAATTTGCAATACTAACATGCAATGGTACAAAATATTATCGTATTAAAATATGGACAAGGTAGGGTTTTTAGTTTTTGGTTAAATTTAATGTCTCTCCAAGCCATGTTAAGTATATATTTTTTAAGTTATCGTCTTTGAAGGGACTTGTTTTAGTGTTTCATGATAAAATTCTAAACTGTGGAACAGTATTAGTTAATACAAGCGTAATGTTAAATTAAAAACGCAACGCTTTCAAACATTTAATATATGAGGAAATGATGTTTGTTTCCTGTTTTATACTGTATTGCATAGTTTACCTATATTTGCCTTGTCTTTGAAATACTTTTTAAGAGTCTTAATGTTTTGCAAATAAATTTAAAATGTGGTACAAAATTATAACAGTTTATGATTAATGTTGGAGTGAATTTTTGATTGCGTAGCTCACTTACTTTAGGAGTAAATGACGTTTATATTTCAAGGGTAGTGTATTGATTTCAATATTGAAGTGTTATGCAGGTTGCATACATTTTAAACTTGAAAATCTTTTCTTTTTTTAAAAAAAGAAAAAATTGTTACACGAATCTGTTTGGTGTATCAAATAGGAGCTGTATATTATAGTAAAGCAATGGTATATATTTTGTTTTCAATATCCCAGTATTTCGACATGGGTGCCACATAGCGATACTCGTTTTGGTTGCTAGCCCAACATTTTTAAATGTTACAAAATTAGACCAAAAATAGACCAAAATTATAGGATAGTTTTCATTTTGATCCTAGAAATGGTTGCCGCGGACTATACGCAGGTTCTTCTGGTGGTGATCGTCTGTTTAGTTCTCATCTCAAAGCTGATTTCTCCTAATTTCTTGACATATTCCTCAAAAAAATTGTATTTTATTTACGAATTTATTGTCGGACAGTTTCCAGTAGTTTGTCAACGTCCTTATATTTCTTTAGATACTATGCCCTTTCTTGTGCGTAAAAGTAATAGTAATTCCACATAATGTGACCCGGCGTTTCACATCTTTTCCACAAAGACAAATATCATCTTCTTTTCCAATCTGCTTCAAATAAGATTTCAAATCCCAATGTCCTGTAAAAAAAAAAACTCCTCGTTTAAANTTTTTTTTTTTTTTTGCACTTTATCGATGTAATTTTACGTCAGTCGTTGAAGACGTGATGTACGACGAACAAGACACGAGTGCTTGAGCCAGACTCCGTGTTCACACAGGAAAACATTTTCTTGGCGATGGAAGGTCATAGAGCATCTACACATGAGATGTGCTCACGTACCTTAACTATTTATCGCTTCTCTGAGTTTCCATTCTCTTGAGGAGAACTTTCCTCTTCGAGACACATCTAGGAGGCCTGCCTCGCTTTCTAGGAATAGTACTTGATATGTCTTTATGAACAGTCGTTTCATAACACCATTTTTGTAATTTCGCGCTATATAATTTTCATATAGGCGGGATATAGAAAAACTAGGCACATACGTTATTCAGCAATGTGTCACTACGTGTGAGAAACTAGTATTTTTATTTATTGTATACTGGCTTATTACCCAGCGTTGCCCGATTTTTTTTTACTTGTTAGATCAACGAACCCACTCGCCGGGAACCGTGCAGGTCGAATTTTCGCTTCAGAGGCAAGACACAACGGCGACAGCGCGGCTGCACCGTTTCATTAACACGCTTTTAAAATCTAAACCATTCGTCCATATTTTACAATTCAGAGATGTTTTTAATCTTAGTTAAATGCACAAAACAAAAATATTAAATTTTATGATAATTATTTTTTTCCTTCTTGATTAATGCTTTTAAATTGAACTATTTTAACACTCCTATTTTTTCGATATTGTAGGTAAACCTCGCAGATAGACATATGCTGCCGCGGACTTTTTGTAGAACTCTTTGAGGCGAACAAATTGCCATTCGTAGTTCTTTCTCTACCCATTTAGGTGGCGTAAGCGAATGTACTTCTTTTTTCCCCGATTTCATCAACATTTATGGTCAAAATCATTTCCTAATCTTTCTTTTAACACGTTTTAAAAACAAAAGTTAGCCTGTGTTCATTCTGAACATCTTAACTATATCCTTGCCAAATTTTATCACGATTTATTCGTTTTATTAGTGGTTTATTCATGACAAGTGGCAAACAGACAGACACACATTCGCATAACGCATTTATACATTAGTGTGGACTAGTATGGATTTTGTCTTATGGCGAGGTTCAGGCCATTAGGCCTGCTCTTCAATCTAACCGTGACTTCGGTGAGGAAATTGGGAAGGAGAGATGTTGGGTTACCGGGGAATTTATGGTACCAAATTGGCATTAGTCTGAAGTAGGTAAGAGAAACATCTGATGAAAACCTCACCTATATAGTTCGACCGAGCATGGTTTGAACTCACGGTCTACCGCTCAAGAATATCGAGGAGACGATGACGCTGCCAGTATATCACTATTTAATGTAAATTCCTTGTACAAAAATGCATCACTTTTCAACTTTATCTCGACTACGCTTATCTGCCAGCACCATAAGTGCCTAATTTCACTGTTCGGTGGGCATTCAAAGGCAGTTAAATGCCTTTGTTAGCCACCTCGAGGTCGTGCTTACCGAAGCTGCCAACCTTCTCCTCGCGGCGCAAGCATCCCGTCCTTTTAGGTCACCGCTGAACTCTATTGATATGCTTAAAATTAAGTGATGCTTTAACAACCACCAGATCAGACCCATCACGTCTCATGCAACCTTGTGGACAGGCATCAGTACAACTTTATCGAAGAACCGCGAGTGCATCCACCCCATGTAATTTTTTGAGGACATGAGCATAAATATAAGTAAAGTTGTATTCTGAGAGTAATTTAACCTTATGACATCTCCAAGAAGAAATCCTCGACCCAAAAATTATGCGAACTAATGTGAGTTATCCCTACCTACACGGAGTGGTCCTCCTACCAATCCGTAAGACTACACAATATAGGAAAAGAAATAATTACATACATACATACAATCCACTTGTTGGTACATTATAATCATTTTTACGATAAAGCTGATTGAAAAAAATAGCTACACATTTCAGTTTTCTCAAATAGATTTATTCTTAGCAACTGCTTATCTACAGGGAATAATTTATATTGTGGTTTAAAGTACTTTCTTTATCTTGTTAATACTTTTCTGATAATTTTACTAGTATATGTACAACTTCAATTAGCACTTTAAAATTGAAATGTTAAAGTTTATATATAACTGTTTGTTGTTACAGCTGTTTGTAATACCAGTCTACATTTATTTCACATCCTAGTTTGTGATTATAAGATGAGTGGAAGGAGAAAAGTCTCTTTACTTTCTAATTATACAAACATTGTATAAGGAAAATATGTAATTATACGAAAAAAATCGTCTATTCTCAAATTTTCGTGATGTTCGATGCCGTATGTGTGTGTGTATGTACGTTTATACATACACAGACGGTATAAAGATGTAGACATACTTTCCAATATTTTTTCTTATTGGTTGATTCACAATGTCTTTTCGGTCATGTGGCGGTCATCAACAGTGCTGACTCCGTTGATGAAAAGGGTGGAGAAGATCCGCATTTTTTTCATCAATGAAACCAGCACTAATGATGGCCCCCATGATACCGGAAACTCCTTATTAAGTAATAAATAAGAAAAAAATGGATTGTAAGCCTACATCTTCTTTATACCATCTTGTACATACTACCAACACCGAATCTCAACGTACAATATGCATCTGTGTGATCAATTTTGTTCTCTCGATAACTCACGAATTAAATGTAATTAAAATGTAAACAGAATGTAATTAAACTTGAGACGAATTAGAATGTATTTTAAAGAGATCTAGTTTTGAACTATTCATTGTGACTTCATTTACACCCTACGATGAATTTCGATTTTCTTCAAAAAGTTTGAAATATAATATAAATATAAATACGTGAGATACATTTTTTCTAAAACCTTGTTTTTATTTTTAACTTTTTCCACTTTAAAGCTAATTTTAACCCTGAAGATGAACTAAAATCTGAACATTAATTATACCATTGGAAACATCATTAAATTATGTGCAAGTTATATAAATTTCACATAAGACTATTAATATTTTAGAGCGACAAACGCAAAGCAATGTTGGCTTAATTTCTCCCGAGCAGAGAAAAACCTGCCGTATTTCGCGTAACTTAAAAATTTCATATCTCAGAAACTAATGAAAGGAATTCTACAAAATATTGTAAATCATCTAATGTTCATGGATAAAAATCACATAAAATTTGTCATCTGTCCTCCAGATGATTTCATCATTGACATGAGTGTCTGCTGTATGGACTCGTCGGACAAGATGCCAGACTAGAACTTTTCTGAGGCAGGTATTACTCGGTCATATTTCTATGTCATATATCTACGAAAAAAGATATGTGATCAAAATTATGACCGTGTAATGCACAAGCTTTGATCATAGTTCAAATATGATAATTTATCTATGACATTGGTTCTCGTTGGTATAACCTTTGATTATATCTTTGATTATACATGTGACATGGAAATATGATCGTGTAATACCGGCCTGAGCGCCGGACGGTGAACTATCCACAGTTAGCAGTTTCATTGTATCCACCTGGATTCATATTGGTATCTAGGGTTAACATTTCTTGTTGATACACGCGAGCATGTTTCACAAAGAAGAAGTGACCTACCGCATGAAGTATTATTGGGACACAGGTGAGACGAAGATGTCTTTTTCCCATTTTGAATTTTATTTGTACAGATATTTATAACCATTTTTTTGTTTGTGATGAGAACTATGGAATTGCGAATGACTAATTATCAATGTTAGTATTGCCACTCTAATCAATACGGATATCGAGTGAAATGGTTAATAGTGACTTGTTACATGGCATTATTCAAAACGTTGTATCTCAGTACCTACTTGACGTAGCGAAATATTTTTGCCGTCAAGGTGAAGCAAATTGAAAGTAGCTTGAAAGATATAAATATATTTTACAACAGGACTCGTCATTTATATGGTACTCGGCAATAACTTGGACGAAGTTATTGCCCAGTACCAACATTTTTTATCTTGATCGAAAATGTTGTCAAACTGTAATTCAAAAATTATTCAAGAGAGTGAATCAAAATGAGCTCACATTTTTGGAAATTTTGTCTACTTTCAATAAGTATAGGAATCTGGTTTTCGACAGTATTATTTGGCACAATTTTGGAAGAACTAAAAAAGTTCAAAAATTCATTTTTATTTCAAGATGGTGGCACCGAATTTAGTTGAGAAGTCTTTGAAAATATATAAGGGCCTCGACCCTTATAACATATTTGACCGGGCGTTTGCACTCTCTCTCTTTCTCGCGTTAATTAGTATCGAGGTATCGCGTTAATAAGTCACGCGTTTCCATTTTATAATTTTAAACATTATTTTAATATTTAGTTTTTTTCACGAGAAATGTTTTAACATGAGTCCAGATCAGACAATAATCAGTGGTTTGGGTATAGAGGAGTCGAAACCAGGCGAAAATATTGGAAGTAGGAGGTGATATTCCTCTGGTAATTTTGAGGAGAACATTGTAAATACTAGTCACAATGTTTCTCAATTATTTCAATAATAAATTTAAGATCAAAACGATGTATTTTAAAATGCTGAATGTTAAGTCTCCATAAAGGTTCGTCAGGCAAAGATTTTAAATTTAATACAACTTACTCAGAAATAGCATAAGGCTGTAGGTGAGCGCAGCGCTCACCCGTCAACCAACGGTGTCCGTTTGTCGGACACGATCAACGGAAGGTTTAGAGAAAATTAAACAATCAGTGGATGTAACAATCAATTATGATTATATAATAAGTCACCATTGGTTTCTCCAGCTACAAAACACGATGGCGTTCGCAAGAACTCCTAGGAACTACAAGTAAGTAAAGATGGATTCATTCGCCATTGAATTTACCAATTTCTTCTACTTCAAAGACATAAAACAATGTTTCCAATGATTAACCCTCAATTACAACCCTAGATCGTGACACGAATGCCATGCTAAAAGTCATTCTGGCGACGATGGGGTATTATTAAGGGTTAAATCTAATTCTAACACACGCATCTATTAACTAACATTATTTCACTTACGGTACTATGTTATTTCTGTAGGATCTAAAGTTTCGTTCAATTCATAACTGAAATTGTGAGTTGAACTAAACAACATGTGGTTACCACTGTATTGATCATCCTGGGTTCCAACATCGTGTTCACATACCTTCTAAGACAAGTTGACGATAACCCATTACGACCAAGAAGATGATATCCGACAGTCATAATTCCGTCGACGGTAATATTGCAATTCTAAATAGTATCGAGAGTGTATCACATATCACAAACATTTTAAATATAAAATTACATACCATGTTATTATGAAAACATTTTTCACGTTTTCAGTACGTTACAGTATTCACTAGTTTGAAAGAATAACATTTTTATCCTATTTAATCATAAGAAATGTTTCTGCTCAATTTTTTCCATGTTCTTAAATGGCGTTTAATACTTTATTCTAAAGAATTAAAGTATTCTAAGTATATTATTATAATCCAATAAACGTAAATTGACTTTAAAATACCCATAGCCTTCGATGTCATCTTAGTGAAATAACTTACTGATTAATTATAAATACATATAATGAATATTCAACAAAAATGTCTCGCTCACTAGTAGGTGAGAATAGAATGTAATACTTCAGCTACCTTTTGAATGTAATACGTGATGTAGATAACTTTTCATAACTATTTTTTCTGTTGAAATCTTATTTATATCCAATAATTCTAAGCTTCTTCGGAGAATCATTTATCTGCTGTCTTTCAACATTCACTACTTTTACATAATTTAGGTATTTCTAAGTGTTTCCTCCAATTTTTATCATTTCTTAAAAAATTGTTGCTCTCATTCGTTGTGTGGGCAACCATTTGTTCTTTTATCTCCAGTGTTCCATGACCTATTTTTAATCTATTAATTAAAGTCAAGAATTAGTCAAAACAGTTTAACACAACAAAGTCAATCTGTTTAAATATCTTATAAGCTTCAATTATTTTTAATCATTGCTGTTCTAAACCGAAAATGAAAAAGGGTTATAAACAAATATTTAGTATTGATATAGGTAATGAAATTCGAATTAAAAATATGATTTGCCTTTTCTTCTCCTGAGTTCCCATGATTCTTATTCGCTGATATACTGCTGTCCAAAAAATCAGAATAGCAATATTTTACACACGTAGCATTAAAAATAATATACGAACATTTTGTTTAACGTCAGTAGGGAGAGAAGCGAGAACCAAGGAAGACTAGAATGGCTTTGCGGCTGCCCGACGGGAACTACCCATCCCCGACATAATCCAACTATTGGCGTGGCTTTGCATCCGGCGCATTACCCCACCATGCATAGCCCTGTGGATCCATCTATGCATCCTGGTAAATAGCAAACCATGATTTCTTTCTGAGACCTGACAAATATCATTATTCTAAAAAGTAATTGAATGAATTGCAATTCTGGCTCTTTTCCCCACTATTATTTCTCTTGAATCCGCGCCGCATTACCGTGTGTGTGATGAAAATTACGAAAGTAAATCTTCACAATATTGTAACATTTACAATCCATCACATTAATGAGTACATTTTCAATACTTTTCATTTCTTTGTCTGGTAATGATTCTCTTAGCTGCCTAAAGCTGAAATATGGATGACAACTACGTGGATCAATAATGTTCACCTCAAAAATTTCTACAAAAAAGTATGCGACAGCACATGTCACAAAGGTGAAATTAAATTATAGAAATAAGATATTAAAAATTGTAGTAGTTAAATGCTTCAATTAAAAAAAGTAATTTAAGAAGGAAATAATCAACCATCATCAAATTACATGCTTTTTCTGTTTTGTGCATTTAACAAAGGCATAAATCGTCTTGAAATCGTCAAATTAAGCGTTTAATGAAGTTGTGCAGGTGTGATGTGGCCGTTGCGTCTTGCCTCAGAAGCGAAAATTCGACCTGCGTCGAATTCCCGTCGAATGGGTTTGTTCTACCCGAGATATTGAGATAAATTGAGACACTTCCGATGTTATGTTAGAGTTGGCCACCATTGCGGTGGGGGTGGGGGTAAACATCCCAAGAATCCCATGGGTGGAAAAGAAACGGAAGGTCATGTAAAAATGTTTAATCGAATCCTTAGATTTCGATGCCTTTCAGATAAAATGTGACATGAATCCACCAAAATACAAGTTCAGCACATGTGGGTGTTAAATACGCCTAACTTTCCGAAGGTTGAAGTAGTGTCCTAGGATAATTGGTGACATTTAGACTGGTTTGAAGGACAACGTTGCTTGCGCACAGGTGGTTTTATCCAAGGACTTATTTATTCTTGCTGCTGGAGTGAAACTCAAAATGATGTATACAATCAAGTTTTGTTTTAAATTTGTATTATAAAGATATTGTAAAATGAGGATGCTGTACATTTATTTAAAAAACGGAAAGTAAAATTATTTTGATCTTACTCAATAGATTTTATTTTTTCTTGAGTAAAATAAGGTTGGTCTAACAAGTTAGAAAATTTCTGGGAAACGCTGGGTAATCAGCTAGTCCATCAGATTGCCAACGGTTAGTACTGGTATATCCCTACAATATAATGCGTTGTGGGATGCCGAAGTGTTTGATGTTCTTTATTTTCGTATATGATGTCTTGCTATGGTTGCAGAGAGCCCTGATGCAGACTTAATAAAAGTCGAAACGTAGGCAGTTTGATGGATGTTATTTTACAACCAAACTTCAAGAATTCCTATTAAATTTAATGTAACTTGATTAAAACCTCATTCATAATCTATTTACACACAATCATAATTTGAAATAGGTATCACCCAGTTAGCACAAGTCAATACCTATTACAAATAAAGTCGGCAGTAGTTAGCACTTGAAATATCTATTAAAAATGTTTGCAAGTATGCGTGGTTCAACATCCTTGATTTCTGGATCCTTTAGGCATGCATCCTGTATTGCGGCGGAACCGCCTGGCATTACGGTTACCGATAAATCCAGACGCCAGAGCCACGAGAAGAGCAGCAAAGCTACGGGCCCTTCAGCCCTTCCCCGAGGACTATATGCCCTTTTCATGCTATGATGCACTCGTCCTTCACGATCAAGGTATCATTCCTAGTAGCACTGCTCTGCAGGTTGTATAGTAAAGACGAAGTACTCTATCAGTTTTCCTATGTGGTCAGAGCCTATATGAAACGTGCGTAACCTATCTCCTTACATATAGCAGGGATGTCAACGAGAGTGGTGGGGGCAACAGGACACGACTTGCTCAGGAAGTGGAGACCTGCCCTTGGAGACCGTTGACAATACGCTGTCAGGTGCGGTGGAAGAGTTAGTACAACAAATTTCATAATGAGAGGACCAAATTTCAGAGCGAGAACAATAAGGCCTGGGAGCTTCGCAACTTCGTTCGCGTGCTACTCCCCTTGACACCACAGACATATAGACTTTCTGAGTACATTTCTACTTTATTTCTTGTTACAAAGTGTCTTCTTGACACTCGATATTTGTAGGATTTTTTCACGAGTTTTGATCTATAACTACATTTTATTAGTCATTATATTTATGACAATTTTGAAATTCAGAATAATAAAAAAAATGAATTTGGTTCCGGAGGAAATAAAAAAATGACCTGAGAAAGAAGAAAAATCCTGTCGATAGTCCCGAGGATGGCGTCTGTCTCTGCATCTCCTCGACGGTCTCGGAGATATGGAGTACCTCTGACAGCGACTTTGGCAGAAGCTATGGTTCCGAAAAGTGCGGACGCTGGCCGCCGAATACAACCGAAATATGGCCTTCGCTATCTTGTGAAGCAGGGAGGTCTGCCGGTTCGATCACACGGAGTTTTCGACTGGGCACTATTCAGAAGACCGCGCACACAAATCGATCCGCCAGATCTCTATGAGTCAACACGTCTCTCCTGGCACTATATGTTGATGACGTAAGTAAACACAAATATCATTGAGAGCAGTAGATGACCACTCAATGGCCATTTTCACTAGAGCTGATTCAAAGAGGATTATTTGTACGCTAAAATTTTAATTATTTGTGTAAACATGCGAGATCATGTATAAACGTCAAAAAACACAAACAATAATTCTTTTGTTCCAAAAACACTAAATACGGAATATGTATCTGAGCAGAGTTAAGTATTTTACGAACGTAACGTTCAATATAATTGTAACTACCCAGAATTGAAGGTCTAGAATGTATCTTTTTGGAGAGTATAAAGCAAATGTTCCAACGAAGAAAAGAAAGAGCATTACGCTGAAGCAATCGATTTCTTTAAATATGTATGTAAAATATGAGTGATTCATTCGAAATTCACACAATATTTATCTGACAGATAGAATAGAGGTGAATAGTCCTTATTCGTGTTTTGGCTTCAGTGATTACTGGGACCGCGTTAACGACTTGGGTCCACCGCCACCCCTTCTATGGGATGGTCATCGTCCGCCGCCACCACCATGTCCACCACGAGTACAACCCCCTGGACGACGTATCTTGCAGCCGCAACCGAGACCGTGCCTACCTCTCGCAGAAATCTTTCAATTACTGGTTAGTACAGACAGTTTCATGGAATAAATATCCTTATTTGAATTGTTATGAAAATATCAACATTTGGTAAACATAATAAATACGTATGGATGTTATATATGGTTCAATTATTGGAGTTACACCCCACCAGTGGAGGCTCCACACGGATTTTTAATTTCACCCTATTTTATAAATTTTCTTGGACCTATCATGCGATATGGTTTTTAGGGTTAATTAATATTTCGAATTTATGTAAATCTTGCCGTTATCTATGACCCCTCTCAAGCTATACTTCAAATCTAACACATCAAAATCACCATTATTCCCCTGGAGGGCAATTTTCCTCGCCCAATTCTTCCCGATTTTATCAACCAAACTATTAAAGAAATTTCATGTTCCTACATTCCATTTGAAAGATATTCGTTGAATAAAAAATTATTTTCAATTTGTATATTTTTATATTTTCTCCTAATGTAATCAACCCCATATTTCCCCAATTATCATCATGCTATTCTTCATTACTCAAAATCTACCCATAAAAATCGTAACTGCATGGGGGTTATCTCATCTCCCTCAGAAACTGGGAGGAAATGCCCTAAAGCTCCTCAAGATATTCTAATCCAGCACCTCGATCTCCATTTCGAACGTTGAGCTGCTGATACTAAAGTTCCTGCAAAACTTCAACACACAAACACAAGAAATCTGTTTCCTTCGCTGTTCACATGACAGAACCTCGCAATATGGCCAGTAAGTGGCGGGTAGAAACCAAGAATAGTAAAGTGCTTGACAGGAAGCTTACGATGTAGGGAGAATAGACTTGGCGATAAAAGGAATCAAATTGATTAAAAAGTATTTGCCGATTACTTAATATAATTAATTATTTTCTAACTTCAAATTACTTCATTGCTCTCATTATTCATATTCAAAATATTTCCCAAACATGGATTTTCAGAAAGGAGACGTAAATTATTTGTTGACCATTAAATTTGCATCAAATGTAACTCGAAACTCTGAGAATTTTCCATCCTTAGGAGATGTTGCATAGGATAGTACAACTCAGGTAGGTATTCAATTAATTAAAATTGTAGCGTGATGAGTTGAACTAGAATAATATCTTGCCACCACAGGTCGCGCAAGTTCTGTCATTTCCTCGTTAAGGTCTCAGAGGTCACGCGTGTGTAGTGGACCACTGTTCCTGCTCATGGAAAGCTCGTTGAGGCGAAGATGTCCGAATTCGGGTTTTATGCGTAACATTTGACGAAAAAAACAATCAAATCTAATTTTTGCAGATGCGGTTTCTCCAGAACTAGTTTTGAGCGTTTTCAAGACGCTCAATAATAGTTTTGGTCGTTTACGTATTGCCAGAACTAGTTTTGAGCGTTTTGAAGGACAGAACTAGTACTGAGCACTTTCACAATAATGAATTCTAATACTCGGATTGATGGAAAATTTATATTTCTATGATAATATACACGATTTTAAAATTAACCGGTTTATGAACTGAGGTGGAATAATAATAAAACACATTGAAATAAGTCTATAAATTAATTTATTCCACAATTGTATATCTATCTACATAAATAACATTTTACCATAACTTTTACCTCAAAATTTGAAATGGACGCTTGAAAAACGCATGGACGTTTCTGTTGATTAGATATGGGTGATCCTTCTTTATAATTTGGTATTGACAAAAACAGATTGTTGGCGAACAAAAACCGTGATATCTTTATTCATACCTGACACGCCGCAAAAATTCAAAAAAATACATTTCACTCTAATTAACCTCTTTAAAATAAGAATTTTGAAAGCTTCTTTTACCGTGAGACTACAATACAATTCAAATTTTATTAAAATAGAATGGAAAATTCTAGAAATTATTTTGTCTTTGATTTCACAATTTTTACATACAAAAGTGATGTATCAAATTATTTCACGAGATACAGCGAAAATAAAATACAATACCGTTAGGGAGAACGACGAAAACCTGAAATTTATACTCCTTTGCGACCATTAAAGAATGAAATATCAAAAAATATAAATTTCCTTTATTAGACAATCTAATTACGTTTAAATACAGACTATGTAAATAAATAATCAGAACAATTTTTATTCTGTAATAAAAATTATAAAAGAATTAAAAATAGAATTATCTAAAAATACAACAAAATGATTGCCATATTGCACGTCATTAGCTTGACGAATAAGCGAGGTCCCATACGTGAAAGAGCAACATTCTTACTCGGAACATCGAGTAAAATACAATTCAACCTAATCTTTAAAAGAAAGAAACATAAAAGAACTTTTCTAAAACAAGTTTTTTATTTACAAAGTCCTGTGCTAAAAAATTAAAATTAAAAAAAAGTAAAACTATAAAAAATGTCCTTCTCTGTTCAGTCACTATAAATTTAAAAGCTATAATTTCAGAAAAAATCCTCAGTATTTAAAATTTTACATTGCATTCCCTTCCCAAGAGGTACTTGGAGTTTACAGTAGCTGATCGTGGACTTTGGTGTCATAGGAAATATCACTACTAATTTCAGAGGGTCCTGGAACTACAATCTCAAAACTAATAGCCGTCATTTTTGATAATTGTTACATTTCGTCCCCTTCTCACCCCGCTTCCAATGGGTATATATCCCTTGTGGAGGTGACCCTGGGCGTAAGTTGCATTGAGAGTGTCACTCTTCAATTCAGCTGTACCAAAAAGGAAGTGTTCCTCACCAATATCGGTCGTTTTTTATTATTTTACCTTGCCACCGTATTGCCACCCTCATCCATATGTGTGCTAGGAACATATTATCTCCCCAATGGATCAATGGTGAACTTATTGGGGTTGTCCTTATTCATCTTTACGGTACCGAAAACTTGAGTTTCCAATCAAATATATTTTTCAATTATTTTGACGTGCCACCCCCTTCCCACGCCGTCCCTGGAAATGCCAGGGCTGTCTTGTCCCCACGGTGCTTGTTGTCAGATAGTCAGTCATATGTGTACCAAGTTTGGTTCAAATTGCTCCAAGCATACTGGAGTTATGGATGCTTACATACATACTCCCATTTCAACCCGCTTATGGATAGATTTTCGTAAAATCATACCATAATCATCTATCGTTATGCAAACTACATATATATGTAAAATTACAGTTCGATTGGAAACAACGTTAAATAAAATTACGAATTTGAAAATGGAAGGACAACATACATACATACCCCCATTTCACTCTCTTAGGTTAAATTTTCGTAAAATGATACCATAATCTATTGTCATGAAAACTACATATACATACAAACATACATTCATACATACATCGAACGGAGTAAGTTAAATAAAAGCTTGTAATGTACTCGAGATTAATATTTTTATACCAATCCGAACATAAAAACACTCAAAAGCGCGGAATTTATATTTTCCTTTATGCCTCTTATGCGAAAATAACATTTGATCCGTACTTAATACTAAAAAAAGGAATTGGCATCGGGTATAATAATTTTCATTATTGTTGAGAGGACAAAACTAGTTTTGGACGATTCTCTTTTGCCAGAACTAGTATTGAGCACTTTGAAAACGCTCAAAACTAGTTCTCGCAAAAATGCACCTGTCAAAACTAGTTTTCGTCGTTTTTATTCGTCCAAAGGCCGAATTCGGGTTTTGTACGTAACAGAGATACGACTCGACGACACGCTCAAATACATTACGTCCAATTAACCGAGTTTGACACAGTGACTGCGAGAGAATCAAGTAATCTCTTCGAGGTATCGGTTGCCATTTAGACTGTTCTGGCTACAATGGATACGTGAAGGAAGTGCTGCGACCAATGGATGTGTGATGATACGAAGACGTCGTGAAGGTTCAGAACGCCCTAACAGACCACCACTTACACTGAGGACCGTCATAATTTGCGAGGAGCAGCAGGAAGATCCACTGTTCCATTGTCCACTATCCAGGCAAGGTGACCACATCGTTGCCGACGCCAGCGTCCGGTCGAACAAATTGCAGGCTGAAGTAGTTTATCCTCACGCAACCCATTACATGTCCTCCCGTTGACACCAACCGTCTCCTCAGTTTGCTATGGTGTCGTAAGCAAGAGACTGGATCACCTTTAGCGACAAACGCATGTTTTGTTTGGCACTGAAAATGGTCGTGATAGTGTCTCGAGACCTAGAGGTGTGCGCCTTAATCGTTACTTTTGTATAGCTTGACACACCACCATTGCTGGTGTGCTCGTCTGCTATCTGCTGGTGTGATGGGGGACCATCGCATATAAATGATGGTGATACGAGGACTGTGAAAGCACCGCGATATGTACATGACGTCCTGCGTCTTACCTCTCATCTTGTTTTCCAAGAGTATTTTCTAACGAGATAATGCTCGACCGTGCACAGGAAGGTTGTCACAGAAATTTCTATGAAAATTTGTCACGCATCTGTGGGTTAGGTCTCGCAATTTATCTCTCTTAGAAGATGTATGGGGTTGGAACCCGACCTGAAACAACCACGTAATGCACGCGATCTGGAGAACCAGTTGCAGCGTATATGGACTGTTATGTTCAAGGAAGCTATACAAATCCTGAAAAATGGTATTAAGTCACATTTTACCCCAGCACTGATACTCCCACGCCGTTTCTGCTAACAATGACATCAGAAAAGATAAGCATTCATGTAAAAAACACACATGACATTTCTGTAAAATGACACATTGTCGAACAACAGATTTGATTGGCTTCTAAAAATGTATTTTCCATGCCAATTTCGATTGTTTAAAATTAAACTTAATCATAGTTCGTTTGAATGGACTCAAGAAATGCATAGCATTAAAATACATTAAATTTATTTCCAAAACGACACAGTATTCTCTCTCATAAATCAAACAAAATGTCATCAAATTGTGAACTGTGAACGAATAACAGTTCGAATTAATCGTTCACGTTCAGATTCTTACATCATTATGTGTGGCGTTTGTCAAACATTGCGAAGACACTGGTGGAGAAGTGTTTAACTTTATTTTGAAAGCTAAAAGGAGAGTGCGCATCCGTTTAGCCCCGCAGCGTTTACTAATTTAACGATTACTTTTTTAGTGCTTCTTGTGAAAGAAGTAGCACCACGCATGCGACGCAATATCCTTGACCTTTCACTGAAGATTATATGCACTGAAAATTCTGGGCAAACAATTGTAATGAGATTACTTCTATGTGTTCTAGCTCGGAATGTCTACAAATTTCGATATCTCTTGTATGTTTCCATGCACAACCTTGTATGAATCACTGCACGTGCACTGCACTCAGTGGTAGTTTTCCTCGGTACTAGTGCTCACCTTCAATTGTTCAATTGCAAATTATGTGAATTTACTTTCGACAATACACATCACTTGTAGGCAATGAGATTTGATTTCTTTACTTCACTGTATAAATATAAGAAATTATAGGAATATTTATAAGTAATTTGTGATTCGAATTATACCAATTCCATACGATATCTTGCAATTATATTCAAATTCTGTTAAAAACTATATTTTATCACAGTATTACGCAAACGTTTTTTACAGAAACTCTAATATCGTTTACATTGCCTATGAAGACCTTGCGAGACAACGAATCTCGAGATGTCGTTTAAATATAGAGAATGGTAAAGTTTATTGAAGTCAAGAATATACAGAATATTTTTGTTATAGAAGTCCAAAATGTGTATAATAAAAAAATACAAAATATTTCTTTAATAGCGGTGTAATGAAACATTTTATCTCGTTACGATTTACGAGCGGTACGATGTCTTCTATTAGTCTGCCAAATATGGGAGCCATTTCAAATAGACCTACGATTGGTCGAACGAAACTTCCCCAGTCGAAAGGGGAAGGAGCAGGAGAGAGGCGTTGCAAACTTAAGAAATCCAAAACTGCTCAGAACGTGGGACTTAGAAAAATAAATGGACCCTTTATTGTTTTAAGTAGTGTACAAAAATTGTAAATTAAGGTCTTATGGTATTCGGTGTTTAACAGAGAAGTTCCTTCATATGTCGACACATCTCTCGAGATTATGGAATATTTTCCACTCTATTTAACTGTGAACAAGTTTTAATCCACTTTTCCATGATCTTCATTGACCATTGGAATCTATCAAACTTTGAGATCCTAAGGATGATTGTCCATCGTCCTCGAAGTACCTCCCTTCCTTGAGATATATTGCTATATATTGCTTTTTATTTATTTGAAGATTGTCATCCCACTTTCAGTCTTTTTAAGTAAATTGATCACTAATATCTACTTCCTATCTTGCCGTCAAGTTGATGACACTTCACCCTTGCTTAATTGATGAGAGCAAACACAAGAAAATCTTTTAAATATTTCCACCAGGTGATCTTAGTGCTGTTAGTGTGGGTCTGGCTGGGTGCACCTGGTATTCACGAGCGCGAAGGTGAATATCTCGACCTCTCGACACTTCGAGGACCTGGCTGTCCTCTCCCCTCTCCCTATTCTTGGGAAGCATGGGCACTTGAGAGAAACGAGCCCCTCACCGCGGAGCAGCAGATCATCGCAGAGCGCTGCAGAGTGGCCAACCTCGCGACTGTAGCAGGGCTACGCCTATCCCCTGTATTCGGTGCAGAATCGTCGCCAACTCCATCCGTCATTAGACGAAAGAAAAAGTGAGCTATTTCATGACACTCTCAAAAATAATTATGAAAAATGTGCGACAGAATTCGGAATGTTGGGACACGGCACTGATTTCAAATGTGTATGTCATTGGAAAAGAGAATTGAAAGATGTGATTTTTTTTTATAATAAAAAAATTTATTATTTATTCAAAGATAGTTGTTACAATCCACAGCACAAGTTTATCGGTAACTAACCGAGTTCCCGCGACTGCACTTGTGTCAGGTAGGTTAAGAAACGTCCCTCTTGGTCGGGATTACCCCCACTTTTCGAAAATTGTCAAAAATTGCCATAACTTCGACGGGATATGTGAATGTCCCTACATTTTTGTTTTTGTTAATATTGATGGTGAAAACAAAATACATTATTATAAGATATTTCTGAACTACATCACTGTCTTGGGGGGACGGGGTTGGCGAAACGAGACAGTTCGTGATGAAGGGAACCGGGGGTATTTTAGAAATTCTAAATTGAAGCAAATTTTCCTACAATTAAAACAAGTCGTATAATCCCTTACGCAACATTTTCTACGTGCGTCACCTACGACCTTTATATTTTCGTAAGTATACAAATTATTATATTTTCTCCTTTAATTACTGTTTTTCATTTTATGGTGGGAGGAAGATAATTACTGTTTTTGATCGGCAGGTCCTTTTATGATGTTTCGTTAAGGGGTTTGGTATAACTTGACGAAGCGTGACGGAGATCGGTGGGGGGAGAGATCCTCAAAGATCGCGTGACGTAATTTGTGAACCGAGGAGTAAATACATTTTGTATTAATTTTAAAAGCAATTGTTTCATGTAAAGTGACATATTTTGTATTTTATTATATAAGTGCTTCAAGAACAGTGTGACAGTGAAAGTGGTAAAAAACGCAACAACTTGTGAAAGTCCAACGAGTGGGAATTCACTTTGTCTGTGAACAAAAAATGTAATTCCACTCTGAGGGAGGGGTATGTGAGTAAATATTCCTTCCGGTTAAAAACGATACACCCGAGGCAATACTGATGAGCCGACGAGACGCTAACTTCCGTTGCGTCATGAAACCGCAGCTGGTCGCGCCTCGCCGCCGCCAATCGCTAGAGTACGGGGAAATTCTCATTTAATAATGTGATCGGTAAGTAGGATTTTTTAATTTTTTTCATTACAAAAAATGATTTTGCAAAATTGGACTGGAACTTGGCGAGAAAATTGCATAAGTGTGCATTTTTGATGCATTTTTAATGCAACGCTACACTATTTTTTAATATCACCGGTTCTAATGGTCGTAGAAAAATTTAAAAAATGTAAAACACTCGTGAATGAATAGACTATCGAACTGATCCGGTATAAATACTTTAAAAATAAATCCTAAACTCAAAAAAAAAAGTATGCAATTTCTGTTCATCTCGCTGAAAATGCAATAAATAACGGAAAAATCGGCGGACTTTCATGAAAATTGGAGAAAACGTGTATCTTGATGCTTGAAACACGTTTCAAAACAGAAATTTGGAATTTTACGGCCACAATCAGGAATTTTTGAAAAAAACTCAAATTGCCACCATTTTATGCAAAATAATCTTAGAAAAATTTGTATGTTTTTTAAAAAATTTGTATGTTTTTTCCTGTGAGCATACGCAAGAATGTGTTACTTTATTTAAAATGCCATTTTAGGACTTTGAAAGGATTTTTTTTAATTCTCACTTTTTGCATGTTTTTATTTTATTTGCCATAAAACAATCTTATTGGCAAACTTTATAATAAACAAAGTTTTTGAGCATTATTTTATGAAATGAATATATTGTAACGAATTCATTTCGTCGGTACAGTGCAAAAAACGTGTGTCAAAAAATGAAAAAAAAATGGCAGAAATGTGAAAATTTAAAATTTTCAAAATCCTAAAATGGGCATTTTAAATAAAGTAATAACTTCTTGCGTATTCTCACAATAAAGTACATAAAACAACCCACAAATTAAAAAATACCCTACGATGATTTTGCATAAAATGGCGGCGATTTGATTTTCTTTTCGAAAAATGCCGATTGTGGCCATAAAAACCCAAATTTCTTTTTGAAATTTTAACCAGATGTTCATAGCATCAACATAATTTTTATGAAAATCCGCCGATTTTTCCGTTATTTATTGAATTTTTGTGAGAAAAATCGAAATTTCAAACATTTTGTTTTTTTAAGGTTAGGATTCATTTTTAAAGTACTTATACCGGGTCAGTTCGATAGGTCATTCATTCAGAAGTATTTTACATTTTTTTATTTTTCAACGACCATTAGAACTGAAGATTTTAAAAAAATAATGTTGCATCAAAAATTCACATTTATGCAATTTTCTCGCTAAGCCGATTTTTTGCAGTCCGATTTTGCAAAAAAAAGTGACATCTTAACATATGTAATGCAAAAATAAAAAAATCCTACTTAACGATTACATTATAACTTATATTTTTTTGTTTCCCTTTACTACTAGTATTATTCCGCCTCCACACCACTGTGGCGACACAGAGGGCGGCCTAGTAAGACAGGTAGAGCTCTCTCTCTCTCTCTCGATGTAGAATTTTCGGGCAAATAAGATTGCAGAGTCACTTGTCTGTTTTGAATGAGGCAGTACTCGCGCCGTAGACAGCTACGGATAAGCAACGAAGAGCACGTCGATATAGGGACAGTCAAGCCTTTAAAATAGCATAGGAATAGTGGACTCCGGCGCGACGATAGCCTTGGTTATTGTGTTGCATTCAGGGTCGGACTGGTGCTCCCAATACGGAGCAAACCCAAAATTGTTGGAGNGGGGGGGGGGGGAATATGAAGAACAGAGGTATGTACTATCTCGCCTCACTAGGCAATAGATAGTATGAGTTATTCACATGTATCTATATTATAATTTAATAGGTAGTGTAATTAATGATTGTATATTAATTATCGATATGTAATCATATTGTAAGTACGCTTTAGTACTATGCTTTAGAAACTATACTTGACATGAAATTTAATCAAAATCATACGAAATGTAATAAAATATTACGTATAAGATAAAACATTACAGAGGTGAATTAACATATAACGTTTATTTCGTTTTAAATCTACAAATAGTAATTGAGAAGTCAGCAACTAGAAATTTGCCACACAGTACGAATTCAAAATCCTATATTCAGTTTCCAACAAATCTCAAACAAAGACAATGATCACCAATGTACCAATAAATAATAAACGTTTTTTTGTAAAATAAATATAATTCTTTTAAAATCACAATAATATTAAAAAGACATTTGCTTTTAGAATAAAAAATTAAAAATCATATATCTAAAATGTTACTTTTACTCAACAGCTATTAATCTCACGAAGAACTGCAAACTTAAGTATAACTTTTTTAGAGAAAAAAATATTATAAAACATTGTGAAATTTACATTCTGACTCATTAAAATTCAACATACTTTTTATTATACAAACATTGAATATTATGTACTATCAAAATTTTTAGAAGAGCATAAAACTCGAAAAAATATTCTAAAAATTATTTACTATATTACAATCATTGATTTCAGATAAACCGTTGCTAAATAAGATTTTTTACAGAAGTTTATATTATCATAAATATTTATATTGCAAGATTGATTGAATTGAAATGAAATGTTCACGTTTATATTGTACTGAAATTCTAAAAGGAAAAAAATAGCCAATTCTCTAAAACGATCTTACCTCCATGAGAATAGTTGAGGTCCAGTCAAAGTCTCTTAGAAGGAATGTTTCAGCAGACTTCCCTTATAAGCTGTGCAGCTTTCTTAAATTTGCTGGAAAGCGATATATATCACTCCCTGCGAGATGAGACAATATAGATAATCCCTTGTGATGGCGCTCGATTTAAATAGATTTAGTAATTTATTTTCAATAGCTTTGAATGTTCTACACGGTCAATAGGCAATTCATCTCTTTACTTTGTTCACAAAGTTAATGGTCACGTCATTGTCCATTTAAGACAGCAATTCTCTTTCAGGTTTCATGATGAGAAATGACTCCAAATTTTCATTTGAAAGGTTCAAACACAGCCTTGTCTTTATAAATTTTAATTTTGAAAAGGCGTGCTTACAACTTACTTGCGTTAGTGGTATAGTTAATAAGTACTTGTAAACTTTATTTAGTTCAGGGTACATCACGGAGTATAAATTGTATTCATATATTAATTTAAACGTGCACTTTACACATGTTAGACAAGGTCGGTTTCCTTTGTAAAACGAATTAAAGCATCAACAAACCTGAAAATATGTTGGTCCTAATTAAACGATTACAGGAAATAAAACACATTTACTAAACGTAACAAAACACATCGTACCGCACTGAACACTAACAGTCAACAAACTGAATGTATGTCTCAGTCATGAGTCCAAGATGTCGAAACAATTTATTATATGAAGAATTGGGTTCTCAACACT
The DNA here is from genome assembly GCA_002313205.1 of Laupala kohalensis. Lineage (NCBI taxonomy): Eukaryota > Metazoa > Arthropoda > Insecta > Orthoptera > Trigonidiidae > Laupala > Laupala kohalensis. The sequence goes on along the minus strand of NNCF01131817.1, from coordinate 296,059 downwards.
TTTTCAATGTATTACGACAGAATATAGTCACCAGCAGAGGGAAAATCCACCGAAAACATCAATAAGGAAAATATCCGAAGTCTCTCGCGTGTTTCATCAAAAAATGAACTTGGACGATCTTCGAATCGTTCGCCACTGCTTTTCTCTCGACACATTTGGTTTCCCTGACAGACATACACTTTCGAATTTATTTACTCTGCACCCGCAGTCACAACATGTTAATTACTTGATGAAGGTCTATTGTTTAAACATCAGAAACCTGAACCTCTAAAGGAATTATTTGTAAACATTTGTGGAATCATTAAATAAATTATTTTTCTTATTTACCCTTATTGCTTCTCTCTCTAAGCAACTTGTACCATGCGCCTGATAACGGTACATTATACTTTTTAATCATAATCAATCTTATTCAGCCGAGACTATTATAATATGATAATAAAAAGAATAAAAAATCCTTTGATACATTAGAAGAGCGATTAAAGCTCCCTAATTGCTTCCTACCAGTCTGTAATATATTGGAAGTCGGTTAGCTACCTTCTTCACTTTGTCTCCACTTCCTCGTTCCGAGACGTCTTGACTCAGTGATGTTCACTGGTACATTACCTTTCGCTCAAACTGGCATCGTTTCCCTTCGCGGCAGGAATTATTCACCTACTGGAATTGTTTATTGAGTATTTTTATTGAGTATTTCTTACCATGCATGTACAAGCCTAGACTTTAGCATAATTTTCGTATTCTGCACAAAATGAAAGAAAAATTGTTTGGTGTTATTTTGAAAAAGACACCAAATTAAAGAAAAATATTTTGGTGTTTGGTAACCATTTTCAAGCATTATATATTAATGCTGTCAATGGTAGTATAATCATCTTCTTGCGAAACAAAAGGACCGCGATTGCTTGAAAATGGTTGTTTGGTATCATTTTGCGTAATTAAAATTTTAATATTTTGCGTAGAACCTAAAATTAAACTACATTTTTATCTTTTACTTGCATGGTAAAATAATAATTTGCAAATAAAAATTATCCAGTAGGTGAATCATTCAGAACGCATAGGACAAGAATGTTAGTGTTGAGTCGAAGATGTGTCAGGAAGAATCTCTGGGCCAAGGCATCTCATGCGATTCATCACGGACCTTGAAACTGTTGTAAAGTTCCTGAAATAATAATTTTATTAATTGTGTGGTGCTCATAAAGCGACATCCCAGTAGTAGGCAATATATAAGTACAGGAGTTTCTATTACACAGTCATAGGTGTTGTAGAGGGGACTCAAGTTTTATTTGGAAATAATCCCGGAACGTCCGGAAATGCGCCGTTTGGGAGATAAACTTCTTTGAACTACTTTGATGGAAGGCAATACATATTAACAAAGGACGGTGTCTCGTGTCACGTGATGTCTTGTGACGTCATGTCACGTGTTATCAGAGAACAATTCAATGAATTGCATTACAAAATGGCGGAGTACAAGTTTTCCGAATACATCGACATTTTGCTCATCTACTGTGAAAGTGGACGAAATGGTCGATAACCACCACGCCTGTATCACGAACGATTTCCGGGTCGTGCCCGTCCATCATATGCCATTTTTGCAAGATTGGAACTACGGTTTCGGGAAACCAGTACCTTCAAGGCTAATAGAGCCGATTGTGGTCGTGATCGAACGCGTCGCGCTGTTGACGTGGAAGAGGAAGTCCTCCAACTGGTCTACCAGAAACCGTCTACGAGTACCCGCAGGTGCCGTGGATGTATTCCAGAGCAGCGTCTGGGGAATTCCCCATGAACAACAACTTCACCCATACCACCTCCAGAGCGTGCAGGCATTGGGTACAACTGACTTTTCGCCACGTGCCGATTACCGAGCGTGGTTCCTGCACCGTTGTGTCGACGTTCCAGACTTTGCTCTGATCATTCTTTTCACAGATGAAGCGCATTTCACAAATGAAGGTCTGCTCAACCGTCGTAACAGCCACATTTGGGATGAGGAAAACCCTAATACCCATACCCATCGATTTGCTATTAATGTGTGGGCTGGTATTATCCATGGTCATCTGATTGGCCCGTGTATTCTACTGCCCCGTCTAAGGTCACAGCTACTTGGCCTTCCTGCCAAACGTACTGATTCAGCATTTGGAGGATGTGCCATTGCATATCCGTCGGACGATGTGGTTCCAGCATGATGGCGCGCCAGCCACTTTTCACGCGACGTCCGTCAGTACCTTCACCAAACATTCGGGAACAGGTGGATTGGTCGCGGTGGAACGATTCGTTGGCCACCACGATCACCCGATTTAACAAATGGACTATTCCCTGTGGGGCTACATGAAGAGTATTGTTTACGATACCCCTATGGAGTCACAGGACGATCCCTTGCCCGTGTAATGGCTGCAGCGGAGGTCATTCAGGACACTCCAGGGCATTTGGACCGTGTGTATGTGAACATTGTTCGCAGGTACACTTTGTGCAACGAAACTCATGGTCGCCACTTCGAGCATATGTTGTAGTTAACGCCTATACGAGTTGGTTAATGCACGTGCAGCGTATCCTTTGCCGTTCTCTAAAAGTCGTTTATCTTCCAAACCGCGCATTTCCGAACATGGGTTTATTACCAAATATTACTGTTCCTCTACAACACTTATAACTGTGTAATAGAAATTCTGAATCACCATATATATTAATGTTAACATAATCAAACGGAAAAAAAGTTGAAACTCGGCTTTTTCCACACCACAATACTTATTCGTACGGCCCCTGTCTGTTCCGTCCTATTAGTTCATTTTAATTGCATCGTGTACCATGCACATTCAACTGGCGACTTCCTGGAATATATTGTATCGAAGTCTTCTTGATATCACGTCTGGGTCTGACCCCTTCCTTCTGCGGTCTCAAAATAAGCACAGACAGCGGTGATATAGTGGCAGCGTCATCGTCTATGATTCCGCTGAGCGGTAGAGCGCAGATTCAAAATCTGCTTGGCCGAACTAGGTGAAGTTTCCAGCTGGGGTTTTCCTCATCTACTCCGGACAAATGTCGGTTTGGTACCATACGTTCCCTGGCAACCCAACATATCTCATTCCCAATTGCTCCACCAATGTCACGGTTAGGCGGAAGAGCAGGCATCCACCTCGCCAAAAGACATATAATAAATAATAAAAAAAATAGGCCTCGTCTTTCTATGTTGTAGAGGTCGCAATCCCCTAACACCTGATTTCCGTCTTCTTTTACTTTCACAAATATACGTTCTTCCCTGTCAGTCTTAGTCTTAGTCAAGTATGACTCAGGTATTTCCCGTCCTGGTCTGAATCACTTTCTGTTTATAAATTTGTTCTGATTTGTCGTGACCGAATGCGAAAACTGGTTGTCCCGTCGTTCCATTACTCCATGATATTTGCCACCCGTACATTAATGCTCTTGTTAATATTCCTCTCACTCCTTCTCGTCTTTAGTTATTCTCTTGCAATTAATTTGTATTTCTCCTGGTTTCCCCATCCAATAACATAACCTCATTTTATGAAAATAGGCGTCTGTAGGTATCACTCCTAGAAGCACCTCTATACTGGCAGTCGCATCTACATTATACCACCTGCTAAGCCGAACTAAACATCTCCGTTGTGTGGAATGTAAAAGTTATCTTCATGTATGTTAGTGAGTTCCCCCACCTCCACACTTGCCGCATAATTTATTATCGGCTGATTCCTCCTTTGTGTAATTTTATTAATTCTTGTTGGGAATGATTTTTATTACTCTATCCTACCCGAAGTAATCTATAATGTACGTTTTCATCTTTTTCTTTTTTGCTTTTTACGTTATGTATTTTATATGTTCCCGAAAAGTCAATCCATCAGCCATTAGAATACCAAAGAATTTGTTATTTCGTACAATTTTGATGCTTTCTCCTTCTAGTTTAATTAATGGATTTTCTATTGTTGTTTCCAAAATACATACCCTTAGTTTTTCCTTGCGATAATTTCAATAATTTCTGTTCCATAATTCTTCAGATAGCTTCATAGCACAATTATCTTTCACTTCTATCTCCCGACAGTTTTGTCCTTCAACAAATAGACATACGTCGTCCGGATATGCTATAATGTTAACATGGTTTTCTTGTATTGTTTTAGTACATTGTTTATATATACATTCCAAAGCAAAGGTGATAATGATGAGCCATAGGGACATCCTTTAGTATTGCTTTTTAGTGTTGTTTCTCCTCCTAATGTGAGCATTGTATGTCGCTCGGATAAAAAATAATTCACTAGTCTGTTAGAAGTAAGGAATGCGAGGAATATATCGCGGCAAAAAAAGAGAATGCAAGACATAACAGACAGTGGACAATAACTGACGAGCAAGACGGAGAGAAACAAAAAGTACGATACAAATATGCCAACAGAATTTACAGAAAGGAACGACAGGATCAAGAGAATTATTTGACTTTTTGTAAAAAGAATATATTGACGTTGCCTTATACAGGAACCCAAATTACTGCGAAGACAGTCGTGACACGTACTCCCGCGAGTAAGACGTATCCACAATGAAAAACCGTGGGTCGTCATATATATGTGCTGAAACCAGAAATAGATGTAATGGTATCGAAAGATCATATATTGATGCTCATATCATATGATAATGCTCAGATGATTTTAGTGAGGAAAAAATTATGAAATGGTTATTGTAAATATGTATTCTAATTTTGGAAGGAAACTTGGACCGGAACTGAAATGGTTAGAGAAAATACTGAAACCTTACAAAAATAAAAGAATTGTAATTTGCATGGATAGCAACGCAAGAATGCAGTTGTGGGTGGGAGGGGACCGACAGAGGGGGGGATTGAAACAATCTTTTACACCATGATTTAACGATAAAAAATAATTACGGGACAATGACCTAGATGATAGTAGACAGGTCAGTAGAGTTACATCCGTACCAGCTCTGAAGAATACGAAAAAATAATCGAAAGCACATTAGGATAGGTCAAGTACCTGAGAGGCAATTTTTCAGGCAAAGGCTAAATGATACACAAGTAGCGCAGCGCCGTTAACTCGCTGAGACTTTCTCTGAGCAAGAAGTCGATCACGATTTATTTTATTGATAACAATATGCTGCCATACGCGTTTTCACAAAAATAACATGTCGTTACTAACGCAGTCTCCCCACTACTTTTCGTATTTTATGAACTAATGAAACATGAAATGATTTGAAATTCGAGGACAAAATGAGGAAATGTTTAAAATTTCAGAGTGGTTCGAGGTCGGAAGAACTTGGAAGGAAACAAGCAAGCCCAGTCCAAAGAATATCTGCCACAAGCCCCGCTTCGTCAGAAGCGAAGCAAAGCAGACGAACAGGAATAATTATTTCGTTAAGAGGAAAACATTTGTTTCCAAGCAATTCTCAGTCTGTAAGAATTTATTTAAGTTATTTACAATTTCACAAATATTTTATGCATAATAAATATTGTACTTAAAAAAGGTTGAAGTTTTCATTTCTTGGAGGTCTTTTACTCCGCCTTATACATGTAGCGTAATCGAATAAAGACGAAAATACTTTGGAATCTCACCACATTTTCATGAATTGAATCCGAAGGTGTATTCCTGAAGTTTCGTTGTAATTCCAGGTATTCTGTGAAGAGCCAATTTTGTGCACTTAATAACAAACATGAATATGAACAAATAGATGTAATACAGAGCCGATATGTGACGCAGAATTCAACGTAAAAAATTGGAGAGATGAGAATGGGAATCAGAGACATTAATAGGAACAAAGTATACACATGAACATATGTCCAGAAACGAGAGGAGACATTGTTACAAAGGTCACCACGGCACAAGTCAAAATGGTGTATAAAGCGTTTTATTTTGAAAATTGAGAACTGTTTAAAATTCAACAATAACAAATTACAATAACTGTTCCAAGTTCTGCTCTGTAACAGCGATGTAGTCCTTGTTCCGACGTCGCATGGATTGGCGAATGAGTTCTACCCGGAGTTTCGTAAATCCTCGTGGAATACACTTTTTTACGTGAGTTCTGGAACATTCTTTAAACAAAGCAATACTACGACGAGGTACACCTCAAAACCCAAATAACAATGCCAAAATGGTTAACTTGATCCATTGATGCGTGTGGACCATTGACGTGCTACAGTATATGCATGAAGATTTTGTTCTTTTCAGTGGTTATTTTTCAAAATATCCGCAAATGAAATTCCAGAAATTCTGGTACCCAAAGACATGTGGAGAACAAAATTATGACAGTTGTTGAAATGACAAGAACCCTGAAGTACTCAAATCCAGAAAGTGAATTTTCATCACTACTTCTCAACATAACTGCTCAAATTTGAAACATTTGTAATTTATTCAGATTAAAACAGAGGGGTGCATACTGAATAGTCTTAACCAGAGATAGAAAAACTGCCAAGAAAGTAATCGTACAGGTAGTTGACGGAAGAAAACAGTAAAAGAAGAATTTGAGTCGGTATGGTGTATATATTACGCAAAAAACACGCATTCCACCATTGGACGTAAAAAAGACCAAAAATTATTTTGGTTAGAGATCTTTAAGTTAGACAGAACCAACAGCCATGTCCACAATTTTAGAGCTCGCAATTTCTCATGACAGCTATACTTACTACACACAAATTGTCATGACTCATTTGGGATCAGCTGTTACTCGATGCTTGCGTCTTATTGGTTGAGCAAGGGGAAAGCGAGGGAGACGTGACACAGTCATGTGACCAACTACAGCTAATTGATACAACAATGAGAAAATGTGTGAAGTATTTTTTGGAAATATGAGAAATTTCCATTTATATTTCAGCCCCTGACGGTTCTCTCTTAAATGAAAGTCTCTGGTTTTGGCATGTGCGATTTTGGCATAACTTGTTTTGAGAGTTTTGAGGGAATTGAACTAGAATTGAGCATTATCAAAAATAATGACGTTTGTGCTCTTTACGTTGATATAACTTCTAAAGTATTTAATACGAATAAAATGTTTTTTCATACAAGAGATATTAATAAAAGCGATTTATTTCCGCAGTTATGTATTTCTGCGCGAATTTATTGAAAATGTTAATTTATTTCATTTATTTATTTTCACGATTTTAACATTAACATTTTTTATGAACTGAAACTGAATATTAATAACACACAATAATATAAGTCCCTAATTTCTTCCTCTATTTTTATCAACATGTATAACATTGGATGTGAGAATGTATGGCGCCCAATAACTCCCGAATGCCAGGAGCAATTTCAACGAAATCAGTGATAACTGACTATCTGGCAACAAGTGTTATGCGGGTAAGATATATCCCATGGAAAGGGTGGGAAGGGGGTGTAAAAATAATGAAAAAACGACCCACGTTGGGGTTTAATACACTACTTTTGGGGCCGCTGTGAAGAGGAACTCCTCATTCCGCGATAATCCCCTATGATTATATACACCAGTTGTGTAGCGGGTGGAAGGGAAAAAATTTAAAAATAATCGAAAATGACGTCTATCAGCGTTGAGACAATAGTTTTCAGGGCCTCTGAAACTAGCAGTAACATTTCCAGTGACGTTCAATTCTTGCTAGGGAAGGGGATACTATGAAAATATTATCAAAAATGACATATTAATTACCAATCTAAAAATTTTGACGTTCGATATTGATTAGTTCGGAATTAATTGGATGGTTCCTTGCTTGTTTTCGGAGAGAAACTTAGTTTATTATCCCCCACGGTATCATGTGCAGTATGCATGTTATTTCGCAACAGTGTAACGAAATATTTTCCTCCTGCATCACCTTCGATCAACGAAACCCAAATAAAAATTGTCAAGGTAACCTAATTTTTTGACTCCATATTCAGGACAACCTGAAATGGAATTGTCACATTGATAATATTTATGCCGAACTAAACAAATTGTGTTGAGCATTCCGAATTCTATTCAGCTTTGTAAGTCATCACGTTTCTCGCTGCGTGTGTTTTGCATATGTTTATTGTCATTTATAATACGACTCTGGTCCATGTATATTGCCAAAAAGGTCTGTATCATTCATGAATAATTTTGTATAATTCTCTGTCCAAAACTTATTCTTATTTCCCATATACCTTTCAGCGTCGGGTTAGCCATTGGACATACTCCTATTCATTCTGTGCCTTGCGCTGTACTTCTGGGATTGTAGTTCCACTCTTACGGCGTATATCTGTAATATAACCTTCCCAGGTTCCCCTGGGCCGCCCTAGAGTTCTTATTCTTTCAAGTCTTTATTTCGGCTTTCTATCTTCTTTCATTCTATACATATGTCCAAACCATTTTAGTGCATTATTTTCTATGGTTTATATGAGTGAAATTTACAGATTTAAGTTCATCTCTGATGGTATTATTTCTTATTTTATCTCTTCTTGTTTTGCCCACTATTTTACGCAGAAACTTTATTTCTGTTGCTGTTATACTGCTTTGAATCTTGGTGTTACTGGGTATGCTTTCCATTCCGTATAAAAATGTTGGTATTTATTTGGAGGTAAATTTTAGTGTTAACTTTCATGCGTAATAAATGTTTACTTATTAGATAGAAGACCGACTTTGCTTTCTTACCTTTGATGTTTATTTCATCTTCATATTTTCCGTCTTTCGATATGATGGTACCCAAGTACTCATAGCCAGTTCTTCTTCTTCGATGGCTCTACAGCCTAGGTCGGGCTCGGGCCTCACCTATGAGTCGCCTCCAATTCCTCCTATCTTCTGCCGTCCGTTTCCACAGTCTAACTCCCAGCTGCTCTCCTGCGTCTTGGAGTATTCCCTCTGTTCATATTTCTCGGCCTACACATCGGTCTTCCTCCAAAAATCCTTCCTTCAATCACTCTCTTAGGTATACGTGAGCTGGGCATGCGTTGCACATGTCCAGCCCATTCCAATCTGCGGAGTGTTATGTGTGTGATCACCTCCGTCGAGTTGTACATTGAGTAGAGTTCTCTGTTGTTGCGTCTTCGCCACTGCCCATTATCATGCACTGGTCCATATATGGCTTTCAATATTTTCCATTCATAAATAACTATCCTATTCTCTGCACTTTGTGTTATAGTCCAGGTCTCACAGCCCATACGCATCTAAGTGCGTAATATGACCTTTCTGCTGCCATTATTCTTTGGTGGATCTCTACGTCCTCCTGCGCTGTCATGATTGAGCCTAGGTATTTAAATTCCCTGAGTAACTCAATTTTTCCCCTTCAATGATGAAATCAGGGGTTACCACCTCCTTCCTCGATTGGAACATCACTTTAGTTTTACTTTTATTGACCGTGAGCTCCACCTCTTCTCCTATTTCTTGCACAATCTTATTTGCTTCCCTTAGCGTCCTTCCTATTACGTTCAAATAGTCCGCTTACCCTACTATTTGTACTGTCTTATACAGAAGGGTACTGCTCGTATCTACGTCCAGTTGTTTCACTACCCAGTTTAACACAAGGTTAAATAGCATGGGTTCTAATCCATCTCCTTGTTTTAAGCCTTGGTGTATTTCAAAAGCCTATGTTCTACTGCCTTATAATGCTACCTCTACCTTTGTTGTGGCCATGGTTAGATGCACCAGTCTTATAATTTTGTGTGGTATCTCTTGATTTTTTAATATTTCATATAGTTTCTCCCTTCGTATACTGTCATACGCCAGTTTCAAATCCACGAAAATGTGGACTATATTTATGCCATGCTCCCAGCATTTTTCAGCTAGCTTTCTCACTGTACATGTGGAGTCTATTGTTGATCTCCCGGGTCTAAATCCCGCCTGGCATTCTCCTAATATGGAGTCCGTATAGTCCTGTAATCTTTCTTGATGATATACGTGAGAACTTATACAGTATATAATAGCATTATGGCTAGATAATTTTTGCATTCTAACTCATCGCCTTTCTTATATTTTGGGCATATTATGCCAGTGTTCCACTCTGTTGGATTGTTCTCTCCACATCTTCTGTATAAGCTGCCACATTTTGTAATCACCTTTTCTCCTCCAGCCTTAATCAGTTCTGCTGGAAGCCCATCTATACCGGGGGCTTTATTATTCTTTAAGGATCGCACCGCTTCTTGTACATCTCCCCTGGTTGGTTATATAACCGGGTTCTCGTCGTCTCCTTCTTTCATCTCTCCTTCCTTCCTTGCTACGTCTTGCCCGTATTAATTGGGGTTTGAGAGATTACTAAAGTACTCTACCCATCTCTTTTTGGTTTCCTCTTGCCCAGCTGCTATCGCTCCCTCCTTATTCCTGATGAAATTTACTTTGGGGGCATATCCTTTCTTAAAACTATTAATTACTTAATATTCTTGGACCGTCTCATTCCTCTGAAAGTTGTCCTCAATTTGATTGAGCTTCTCTTGGATGCACTTACTTTTATTTGTTCTACTCAATTTGGTCGCTATCCGCCATTTCTTTTCATACCTACCCATTTTTGCCATCGTTGGTCTTTCTATATAGTGCAGTCTGGTCATCATTTTTTCCTCCATCACTGTCATACACTCTTCATCAAACCATTCTTCCCTTTTTGGTTTTCCCGTAAATTCGATTGTCATCTGGGCTGCCTTGGTGATACTTAGTCTCCCCCACAGGTTTTCTATGTTATGTGTTGTTTCACATTATTCTTCTACATCGCCCAGTCGTATCTTCACGTCCTACAAGTATTTCACTTTCATCTCCTGGTTCAAGAAGCCCTGCACATTCCATTTCTTACTCATAGCGCCCTCATAGCGTCATCCGCTTGTTTTGCAATGCGACTTCTATAATGGGTTACCACCAGACAGTAATCCGATCCTTCTGCTCCTCTTTGCCAGTCACCTGCTCCAATTGTTCGCCTCTCCAGTTGATCCTCATTTCTTTTTTCTTTCCTTATGCACATTATTTTCCTCTTACTTATATTTATCTTCATTTCCCTATCTTCCAGTGCATATCCCCATTCCTGAACCATTTCCTGCAATTCCTCTGGGCTTCTGGCGATGAGTAATATATCATCTAGATATACCAACGACTGAATCCATACGGGCCTCAAATTCCAGTTCCCCACTTTACACTTTTTGGTACGTCTCTTAGTTTGTTTACTTATTTCGTCCATACATATAATAAATAATACTGGGCTTAGGGAGTCTCCTTATTTCACCCCTTTGTTGATTTTAAATTTCCCACTATATTAACCGTCCAATCTCACAGTTGCATTGACGTTCTAATATATGCTTTTGATGACCTCTACAAGTTTACTTGGAACTTTTGCTTTCTCGAGCGCTGAGCAGGACTCAAATCATGGTCTTTCTGTGGATGGTAGGGGTGTAGCTGCGTTTCACGTCATACTTGCCACACAGTGCTGTGCGAAACATTCCTTTCACGTGCAACTGATTGAGTGCTGATTGCAGGGGCCTCATCCACGCGAGCAAGCTCTACTTCTTCTAAACCGGAAGTCCGTGTAGTTCGTCGTCCTCCTCGGTCATTGTACTGTGGTAACAATTGCCGTTTCACTTAATTGTTGGAACAATCGTGGAAACATGGTGTGAACCGGATGACTCCTACGTTGATATTTGTATTTGACTATTTCCTGTACAACCTTTGAGCTTCTCTGCTACGTCCATCTACTACACCGATCAAGCCAGTACACAGTACGCCATCTGCATTGGAGTAGTTGAGTTATCCTAGCCTCACTGCTCGTCGGGAATTTCTATCCTACAAACTTAGCACATGTATTCTACTGCCGGAGGTATCAGACCGATTTTCGCTTTAACATTTGACTGCCGGCGTCAGAGGTGTAGAGGATATGGCGTTGGTCACCTAAGCGGGTGCAAACCCGACTGAGGACGGTGGTTTTTAACTCTTGACTCGCTTGTTTTCGGACTGGTTAACGGAAGTGAATTTGTAAATTTTGTTTATAACTTTTCACTCGATAGTTTCCGGAATATGGTTTCTTATCAAATTAATCCATTTGCCCTCCTCCATCATCCCTGAAAGTTTGTAACATCATCACCCAGTGTATATATATAATATAGAGATTTTAACGCGATACTGGGGATTTAATATAATAGAAGCCCCACGGCGCGGCGACAATTGTAACATAAATTTACAAGGGGTCTTGAAAATAATGAATAACACTACCACTAACCTAGCCCACTCGGCCAACTTAGCTGAAAATATTTCTTAAGCCCCAAATACAATAAAGAAAGAAAGGTTGGGGTTCGACCCATTTTATTTTTGTGAAATATACATTGATCCGACTTAACACAACACCTGTAAAATTTGGTTTAATTATTTATTGGCAAGTGAATACGCTTCATAATACACATAACACACTCCCCTCAAAATACAACACTTGTATACTCCCATTCCAAAATATTCCCCAAAATGCACAATCTTAATTACCATACAAGAACACGCAAAAACTCTGCTCCATTGATCACTTCAGGCAAACTAAACTAGTTCACGGACTGTTCAAATTAGTCATCATATAGACTGTAAGATTTTAAACACCAAATACATTTGCATTGGAGCTTTTATATTACACATAAATTTTAATACAAGTTATCTGCGCCACAAACGTTTTTGGCAATATCACGCGCACTTACTTATGATTCACTGGTGTTCGAATGACGCTAGCAACGTACCGTATTTGGAACTTCATGCAGTTACCTTGTCATATGAAAGCTTGACCTCCAACTAAAAAAGGCCCTGGATTACGCACGACCATCGATGCGCGCTGTTGCCTTCCGCCTCTTACGTTCATTTAAAACGGTCCCCTGTGACAGTCCCTCGTCCACTCGCTGCTACAGCCGCCCAGTCGACCTCCTCGTGGAATGTGAGACAATACCATCACCCAGCACAACTTGACGAGTACTTTACAGCTCAATGGCTCTCATACTGTTCAGTGACATTGACCGCTGTGTCAAAATGTTCATCACACACGTGCCGTATACTTTCAAGCGAATCAGACGCTACTCGCGCCGAACTAATAAAATTCGGAGAAATGGCATTGAATCGAGTTTAAATAGTTCGTTGCACGCCGGTTAACAAAATACTCATAATTGATCAAACTCATACATCTGTTACGGTCCCATTTAGACAGTGGAAAACTTTCATTTATTTCGCTGCCCCAACTATGGCTTCGACTGCAGTCAGAAATATCTTGGGCAGCGGAAAGGCGATTCGCCATTTCCGCTGGCCGCCTCCGCCCTCCGAAGTCTACCTTGAAGCGTGGGATTCGGGTGATCAGCATCAAGCCCTTTGGCGTGAGCTTAACTAACCAATAAACAACCAGGAAAGTGTCGTCATGTCATGACATCATAATAAACTTGATGGGATTGGTACCCC
>NNCF01131817.1:179881-282715 GCA_002313205.1 Laupala kohalensis | reverse complement strand
GTTAAAGAATCATTTTATGTGCTCTTCAAGCACTGACGGTTTTCTTCTCTTTTCCTGTAGTGTTTTATTCTCTTACTTCCTGTAGTGTTGAGCTCAACTGTAGAGTACGATATGTTGGTATGCAGTAGTTTGGTGAATGGCTTATGTAATCAGTTGATTTCATGAATCCAACGAACTACTATTGTGTATTAAATTTATGTTATTCTTTGATTGTGCATTTTGTGTTCTGTTGTTGCCCACAATCAGTGATCCGTGATTTGAACTCACGTCCTAGTCGATTCCAACCTCTCACAATATATGATTGATACGCATATAGACTAGCGAGTAGCCTACCTGGTATAGATATAAAAATAACTAATTAGATCGAACCTATAAATGGGTCGATAATAGCTAATATGGAAGGGTTGTATCTATATATTGAAGTACGCCGAGTAGAACTCTTAAAATAGGAGGGGTAGAAAGCTTATTTCTTTTTAAGAATGTATCACAGCTCACTCAAATAAGATGATTATCGGAATCTTATGTGGTATCATACAGCAGCACTCTGACTGAAGTAATCAGTCAGATATTTCTAATAAAGAGACAAGCATAATTATGCTAAGTCTCTGAGATTATCAGAGCGGATATTGTAATCTCTCAGTAATAGGTCTGAATACTATCTTAATCTCTCTGACAAGTGAACTGATATGTCTCGGTAATATGATGATCTGGAGCGTCGCTACTCTTTGTTTAAAAAGCTACATCCCTTCTTCGTGGCTCAAACATTGAGAAGATAACTCTTCCTACTCTGACGCAAGTTGTTCTCTCTAGCCAATGACTTATCAATTTTCTTTTATATGACTCACCTCCGATTTTCTTACTAGTAATAAGTATTTTCAATTCACACCAAAGACGATATTTGTTAATACTAACACTACCCTGCTCCGAACCTTAGTGTTTATCCATGCCGGGCACTTCATTAACAATTTCCAGACCCGCAACCCTCTTCTTTCAATAAAGCAATATTTAATTTTGACCAGGAATTTTCCATCCCCTCGTGTTCTGTCAATTACACTTTATTTTTAAAGCGTCTGTCAGATTTAACTCACACCTTTTTCCATTTCGAACCCCAAAACTTCTTTTGCGCAGACGTTCTCTACTTCATTATTCTGTCCCAGATCACTCGTCTTATTATTGTTTACTCACTGGCCACGAGACCCGGCGGTCAATCTTCTCCCTTCTCCTTCTCCTTCATTCCCTAAATGCCTCCGCTCTTCGGTATCACAGGTCTTGTATTGTATGAACACAAGTTACCCGGCACAATGAATAGCTTTCGTTCTACTACGTTCCTTCTCACAATTAAAAACCCATGTCAATCCACAGCTCTGCTAATGGAAATCTCATTCTACCGAAGGGTTCTATGACTATCATTACGGCCCAAGGATCTCTCAACAGATCTTTATTCTTTTCCTGACCTAGGTTCCTCATCCGACTTCATACGATGTTCCTCACACATCAATTTCTCTGTCACTGAGACCAACCAAATCTTCCTCCCCAATTTCTAAAACGCAATATCACATCTACAATTTTCATTTACATTTTGACAACGTGTCTGGTCAATTATTTTCGCCAGCACATCAATTTTCTCCTATATTTACTTTACGCCATTAATAATGAAACAAACAGAGCTAATTAGTTCATTGCTGACTAAGAAAACATTACTGTATTTCCTATTAAGTCTGTCGTAATAAAGCACACGTTCTATCTTCGTCCGAAGACACATTGACCGCATCTACTTAAGCTGGTTGCAGCCAGCGGAAATCTACCTTGTTTACAAAACATTGTAGAAAGGTTGAGGTGGCTCGTGTCAAACTGAGTGGTTGTAGTTTGGTTCGATGACCTTAGGGCTTTCCTGCTGCTACTACCTACGGTGCCTTCCCGCTGAATGGAACCAGCCGCCTCTCGTAACCCCAATCACTGATGCCTCCAGATGGTAGAGAGTAGCTGCGAAGTGATGCATACGTGTTGCGGAGCAGTTTTCTTTAAATCCTAAAGGTATAAACTCAATGTATACAAGTGAAAAGTTGTGAATAAGAAGATTTTGTGTCAAAAGTGCCATACAAGTGAGGTGAGTATATTGTTCCTGAAATCTATGGCTTAAAACTCTAAATATATCTGGAGTGGTGCTACGCGTCAGCTGGCACGTCAGCTGGTACGGCTGCCCGCGAGCCTGATCTTCGAAAAGGGAAGTACAATGACTTATTTATCTGAGCTGCATGAATGATACTAAAAAGAGGTTTTCAATAATATATCTAAATTTGAGATGGGTCATATAATGACCTAAATATCGTCAATTTATTTTCAGAGTTGGAGCTTTCCAGTCATATAAAAGTTGTTTCCCCCCTCTTTCAAAAATACAATTGTTTACTTACTGTTATAATCCCCCGACTTGTTAACAAAACCTTTGCATTGTCCCTCAGCACCAATAAAATAACTATTCTCACTAGTTCCCTAAACCTATGTCGTATACCGTGAATAAGGAGAAATAACCTCGTTATGTGTCACCTCCATCGGCACCCGCAAATCAATTGAACAAAATATACCGAAAACGATTACAATTTAAAAATTAGCAACTTCTCTCTCCCAATATAATCGGATTTTTAAATCTACACCAGAACCACTGCTCAAGTAATATAATTTTTTCATGAGGGAATTCATTACCTTTCTTGAACCTCCACGTAGCACTATTCCTTCCACATATACCACCCGCATTGCAACCAAAGCCGCCACACCCAATCACATCACAAGCTCCTCCCTCTACCAGCAAAACTCCTCCTCCCAAGATACCAAGCAGGAAATAGCAATGGCGGACCGCACAATGGAGGATGATGTGGACAAGTCTATAAAAGAAACTGTCAAAACCAATGATAATGATGTGCAATTAGTATTTCATGTGACAGAAGAAAAAGCCAATTTTGAACGTTCTTTAGAAAAAGCCAAAGTGACAATTGCAAACAAGGATATCCTCAAGCAGCATTTTGACAATTCACCATTGCCATTGAAATTCAAAGTAAGCGCCAAAACAACTGCTGAAAAAATAGGAATTTCTTATAATTTAAATAAAGCAAACTGGAATGAGTTTTATAAACAACTTAATCCCCGAACATGAGTGGAAATCCCAATCTATCTGCAAAAATCCTTTCAGATGCAATAAAAAAAGCGACGAAAAATTCCATCCCAAAGACAAAACTTTTCAGATCAACAAAATGCCTATCGTGGAGTGGGAAACTCGACAGACATAGGAAGATATCAAGACTTCAATGGAGAAAGTACAATAGAAAAAAAGATGTAACAAAAATTGAAGCTTATCACAAAATGTATACACAGAAATAGATATAATCACGCTTTAAAACAAGCCAAAATAGACGAATGGCAAAAATTCATTAGTGCAGAAATGCTCCGACCACGGAATCGAGCCTACAAAATTGCAAACAAGAATACAACCCCTAACTGTTCTTCCCTCCATCGTAAAATCAAATGGAGAATTAACCTCTGGATGGAAAGAATCTGCTGAGACCCTGGTTGGATCTTTACTACCAGATGATGAGCAATACAGAGGCCCAATCTGATCTCCGTAGTATGTATGAAGCACATTTTAGCGCCAAGAAAATCAGAAACTTTGAATACGAATCTGTCACTGAGGATGAAGTGACCCGAGCACGCCGCTTGACCAAAAATGGAAAATCTCCGGGATCCGATGGAATCAAAATTGAGATGGTTAAGATAATTACTCATAAGATCATGCCCTCATTAACTCAGTTATTCAATATCTGCCTAGAAATAGGATGCTTCCCAAATGTCTGGAAAGTAGCTAAACTAAAAATTCTGAGTAAAGGAAATGGAAAACCAGAGTCAGACCCAAAAGCGTATTGCCTTATCTGCCTGCTTAATGTAATGGGAAAACTATTTAAAAAAGTAATTAACAGGAGAATTCAAAATGTTATTAAACCATTTTCTTATCAAAACCAGTTTGGGTTCCGAGAAGTTAGATCTACGGAGGACGCAATAAATCTATTGAAAGAAAACACTCTAACCAATCCGAATAAATACGTCATTGGAATCTTCTTTGATATACAGGGTGCATTTGACAATCTGTAGTGGCCATCTCTAGTTTACCTCCTAAAAACCTACAATTTTCCAAAATATTTATTTGACATAATACAGGATTACTTCGTCAACAGGTGGGTATTCCTGCCCGGTGAACAACATCACAAAAAACTAACCAAGGGCTGTCCACAGGGATCCGTCCTAGGACGAACCCTCTGGAACATAATCGTGGACACCTGCCTCATTGAGATTAGTGAAGTCTGTGACACGGCAATAGCTTTCGCAGATCTTGTTATTCTTGTCTCAGGCAACTCGAGACATGAGCTGGAAATTAAAGGGATGTCAATTACAAACAAATTAGAACAGTGGTGTTCATTCACCAAATTACGTTTATCTCCATTAAAATTTCAAATTCTTTTACTGAAAGGATACTTAGACATAAACCGACCTCCCATAATCAAAATCCAGAATAAGTCTATAAAAATGGTACTCTCCGTAAAATACCTCGGAGTAACTCTATCCACTAGATTAAACTTCCTAGAGTACGCAAAAAATATATCACAATGCCATATTCAAACTAAATAA
Source organism: Laupala kohalensis (assembly GCA_002313205.1). Lineage (NCBI taxonomy): Eukaryota > Metazoa > Arthropoda > Insecta > Orthoptera > Trigonidiidae > Laupala > Laupala kohalensis. The sequence goes on along the minus strand of NNCF01131817.1, from coordinate 278,044 downwards.
CATAACCAGGAAGGAATACAATATGCCAATCAGTGTCAGTTGCACGTACTACCATTCAATCTTTGTCAGTATCGTCACTTATGCCGCGAGTTTATGGGCAGAAAGACTATCCAAGACAAAAATAGAATATTTCTTAAAAGCTCAGAGAAAGGTCTTAGTATCTATGTTTAAAGCATACTCCACAACATCTAGGGAAAACATACTCCTAATTCTAAATATCAAACCAATTGACCTAATAATTCTTCAGAGTGCATTGGAATATCATCTCAGGAAAAATCTAGATTACAGTTTGAAATTTCCAGATATCCCCAGGTTCATTAATAAAAAAGAAATAATAGAATATACAGACAAACTGTGGGATGAAAAGAATCCGAAATACGGATAACAGAGCATCAAAATTCTTTCCCAACTTAAAAACAAGGAATCGATGCAAATTACTAATGACCCCAGAGGTGATTCAGTTCCTATCCGGCCACGGTCCCTTTAACTCAAAGTTGTATCAATTTACCCTAAAAGAATCTCCAATGTGTAGCTGCGGGGAATTATATACCCCTGAGCACATTATATTCCACTGTCACGTCACAAATGACGTTAATGAAAAATGAAGGGCCCTAACACATGACCCATCCACCAACAAACTCGCAGAACTATTTAGGGATAATGCATATGCATTCCTTTTCACCAAAATTACAAAATGGCAGTAGTGGTAAGCAATGAAACCCGAAAACCTCTCACGAAAAGAAAAAAGAGAAAAAATACCTTCACGTGTATTCGTAGATCTCCAAGATTAGCTACAATCATATACCCAGCATCCTCAATAAGTACCCCTCCTTGCTACCTTGAATCTACTAATGCGGACATGCTACCGCAAGAGCTTCAAGTACATCCCTCTTGCAGGGATGAAGAACCACTGGAAGTACACCCTGGCCATAGCGCAGAGTAGCAGTGAAGATCACGCTGAAGCTACTGAAGAAACTGAGACTAGAATTTCCTCGTGTCCTTCATCAGAGCAAGATAAACCAGATAGGGAACTGTGGGAGTGCACTCTCAGTCTCGCACCAGGAGACCACTCTAATCTGAGTAAATCCTTAGCGCTGTCTGGAAGTGACACTCCAGCAATTATCCCAGCACCGCCAACGCAATGCCACTAAATTATATAGAAATAGAACATAACCACCAGTTAGCGGGACTTGAAGAACCGAAATGTTACTGAGCAGCATTAATATTAGTTATTAAGGACCATGTGCAGGGGGCTGAAGCAATCCGTTTTCCTGAAACGGATTCCCAGCTTCGGCTCACCCTTGCTTCCAATGGCGTTCCAACATCCATAATACATCTCATGGGGTTGCTGGAAGAAGTAAATAAGCGACGCTGCAAAAAAATTGACTTCATTAGCGATGCAAAACAGTTCTGTAGAGAGCATGGTAGAACTGTTTATGACAGAACAAAACCGTTCCCTTCATGCTATTCTACATCGCACGAAGGGCACTTTACTTTAAAAGACTTGAAACCCGAGTGTACACAGATAGCTCCACTAACGACGAACACGGTTAAAGCTCCGGTATCGTAAGAAAGAAAGTGTTGTGTGTACTGTGTATTACAATAACTCTAACAATTGTACTCTCTATCATTGCCTGGGTTGTCCTAGGAATGATTGACATAGTGGTGGACGCTGTAAGTGCGCGAGTTCTCTAGGACACAAACCAGTGACATGTAATTATAGTGTTAATATAACTTAAGGCAAAAATCAGTCCTGGAACAATTATATTGAAAAAGGAAATGTGTAATGCGCTAAGCTAGATTAAGTAACACTAGGTTAAGAATTAAAATAATAACTGCTACATTTGTAGCCCTAATTGGAGCCGTCTATGATGCCGACACTAGGAATGAATTAATACATGAATTACTGCATGGACAGGAGTAACGGAGGGGTTTTTTAGTGTAACTGAAATGCCCACACTCCCCAAGTTTATGGGGCCCTACCTGGGACACGTTAGTGCTGGAGACCACTCCTAGGCAAGGTGCGACCTTGGTAACAAGCCAGCAAGGGTTTTTTTCCTCTCCACAATAAAGTCTTTTCGATATTTGCCATAATCTAAAATGTCAAAATCTAAAATCCTTCTTTCAATTTTCCGACCAAATAGCCGAATTGGCATAGCAAAAAATGGTCAAAATCTATCAACTGAGCCTCATTTCTCAATAGCTTATACTCAAAATTACTAATATTTTTAATAACATATAATATTTATAAAAAAGTTCCTCTGATATCACCAAAATTTGGTAGGCAGAGGATCATTAGAAAATAAAATTGAGCCATGAAAAATTGTTTCTCGAGTTTCTAACGTCCTATTTTAATTTAAAATTATCGAACTTCCCTTTTTCCACACTTGCTGACATAAATCTATTATCATTCCATTTATGTCTTACCAATATACCTGATCATTTCTGGGGTTATTCCATCTGGGCTCTAGGCTTTCCCAATTTGGATTCTTGCCAGGGTTACTTTTACTTCTCTCTCTGTCACTGAGATCTCTTCTGCTCCTCCTCCCTGGTGTCTCTCACTCACTTTTTACTCACAGGTTACTTTCCTCCACATTCTCATTTCCCAGTGGTGAACAGATATCGTGGCTCTCACTCACATCTTCCTGCTCACCCGTAGTTTCCATTGTAAAGATGTTTTCATAATATTTCCTCTATGTTTCCAATATCTCAGTCTGTCCTGTTTTGAAGTTGTTATCCTGGACCCTAATGCGTTTTCCTATGTTTCCTTCTTAATCCATTAACTACTTGCCAGAATACTTTCATATTTTGGTGAAATTTTCCGTCCACTTCCACTGCAAACTCTTCCCATTTCTCTTCCTTAGCTCTTTTACCTTCTGTTCCTACTCTATTCTTGACCTCCACATTTTTCCCAATTGTCTTGTGATTTAGTTTTCACATACTTTAGATAGGCTTTGTTTTTCTTCTTAACCGACTTCTTAACATTCTCATTTTACCATCTGGTTCTTTTCAATCTTGAATTAATGGTTTTCCTCCCGCATGTTTCTGTTGCGACCGCCAATATTACTTCTTTTAGGTGTCTCCATTTTCCTACTATGTCGTTCTCTTTGTCTCCACTTCTTAGTTCCAGTTTGATAGAGATTATTTGTTCATATCTTTTCCTTATATCCTCCTGTCTAAGCTCCTCACTCTTAATTTTTCGTATTTCTTGAAACTTTCCTGTGGTGGAGTTTTAAATAGAATTATCATCACTAAACTTGTATTCAGTGCTTAGTTCTGCACTTCTGTAAACTCGGATATCCTTTACTGCGTATTTAAAGGATTTTGTATTGTGAAGTAGTCTATCATGCTTCTTATGATCTTCTGGTTTCTTCTTTTTCGAAGTAAAACTGGTGTATTCTCTTGTCAGGGAACAAAGTGTTCCCTATCAACAGCTGATTGTCAATACAGCATTCCAACATCATATCTCCATTCATTTCTAATATTTTGTACTTCCCCATCCTACCTTTCCCTTTTCTTTATATCTAGTCCTATTCGAGCATTCTAATCTCCCATTGTAACTACTTGATCATTTGTTTCCTGTGCTTGTTCTATTATTCTCTGTAGTTCCTTCCCTAATAAAATCTGATCCTCTGGTTGTGCATATATTTCGACCAGTGCACACTCTTTCTTCCAATTGAACATGTACTTGTATAATTCTTGAGTTTATGGGTTTCCAGTTTACTATTCTCTTATTAATTTCTTTGTTGACTATAATTCCCTCTCCAGCTGCCGCTCTTTCTTTCCTTTCTACTGTACTGTATCTAAGTATGTATCCTTTAGTCAATTCTATCCCTCCCTGACCTTTCTTCTTGACTTCACTAATCCCCAGTATCTTCAGTTTATACTTCTCCATCTCATCTATTATTTCTACTTCCTTTCCTGTTAATGATGTAATATTCCATATGACAATATTTATATCCTGTCCATTGCGCGGTCGTCTAAGTTGATCCATCTATCCGAGGCTATCTAAATTACTCTGAATCAATTGAAAACCACGAGTGGCTGATTAACCCTACGGATAGAACAGGTCCCTACCAATTCCGACCAGTAGAATTTGGGTGGGTTTACTCCCCTAAAGAGTAGAGTTAGGAAGAACATAGAAAAGACTCCCTTCAGCCTAGAATACTCTAATACTGTTGGGGTCGAAACAAACAAGAGTTGGTAAAGAGAGGCCATATAGGAAAGAAAATAGAAGAGAGTCTGATTCTAGTAAGTGGCAACAAAGGACAGACTTTGCTTTCTAGGCAGCAAGGAGAGTGGCGACTCCTGTTCTCCAGCTGACTCCTGGGGGTTTTTCTGTCGGCGTTTTCTTATCCTTAGCCTAGGGTTCCCGATATAAGGCGCTGGAAATTCGTTAGCTACACCCTTCGTTGATGAGGAGTATCCCGCATACATCTAACATCTCAGAGGAGATCTTGCAGAGAAGAACAGGCAATCGACGACGGGAACTTCTGAAGTTCCTTTGAGCTGTAGAGATGATTGTCCCCACGAGGAGGTGAGAATCGGACTTGACTGACAGTGCCCTATTTAACGGGAAGGTTTGCAGGTACTTAATGGAGTACACTTGTAGGCATTGTGCAGACTATTTGCATGAAAACACTTACACAAGGATAATAAGATATGACTAGCCGTAGGTGAGTGAGGGCGATCCATTACACTATCAACTTTAACTCATGCTCATTTTTTGTTTTGGTTCCCTTATAAATTCACATTTCGTTTTGTTACAATATCAAACAATAGGCACGAATATTGTATGTATGTGTGTATGTATTGTAAGAATTAATAAATTCTCAATTATTATTAAATACATCAGGGTTGTATGAATTTAAAAATATCCGTTGGTGAGAAGAAGAATACAGAAAAACGTTAAAGCATTGTAGGAGGCGAAAGAGGGAGTCTTCATCACCACGAAAGACCGCTGGGTTGATGCTATTTTGTTTGAAAAAGGTCACAAAACTAAGTGGAATGGGAAGAGGTCGACAAAGAAGGAGTTATTTTGGTCAAGACGCGTGTTGCTAAAAGATATAGCAACGTACGCGTTGGCGTCGTTACGTCCAACGGAAAATTACAAAAATACATTTGGGTCATTCCATGTCAAGTGGCGTAGTTTTGAAATCATCCCCACTCGAACATTTTCAATTTTACTGAAATTTTGTGTAGCTGTAAATATGTGTTTTAAAGGACGTTCTGTGAAGTTTTAGCTCCTGATCTCAAATTAGAGGCAACACAGCCTTTTCTATGGAGGCCCTACTGTCAACGTCTCTTGGTCAAATATGCGAATGAGATACACAAAAATGTCTCTCAAAAATGCATTGACAGCAATTGTGTCGTGTCTTAGGAAGTCACTGAATTGAATTTCTTTGGCACTAGCCATGGTAAGTCACCATGTGATGGAATTGGTGGAACGGTAAAGAGGTTGGCTGCTCGCGCAAATTTCAAGAATTGATGGATTTGGAATATTTCCGAAATTTCCATTGAAGATTGTGATGCTTTGATAAATTTTATGCATTCTCATGGTGTTGCTATTCTTTCCACTGGCCCCTCAGAAGTGACAGCTGTTGGGTTTCTGAACAGCAAATCATTGGCATCCTTCCAGCACCAAATGCAACGGGACGACAATACAGTTATCCTGAGGCAGTCATTTTGCAAATCCAAGAACAATATCAATTGAATTAGGATGCAATGAAAACAAATTACTCTTATTGAATGCAGTGTTATGGCTTTGGCTTGGGAACCAACAGAAGATACCCACCTTCAGGCTTGGGAACCTTGGTAAGAAAGCCACTCAACATAAGGCTTGGGATCCTTGGAAAGATACCCACAACCAAGCTTCGGAACCTCTACTAAAGAGATCGCCCGTGGCTGGCCTTGCACGGCTATCGGACGTGACCCCTAGGCGATGCGGTTACCAATTCTTGATAGAATTGACAAGTTCATAATCTTCAACAGGATTATAATTGCAATTCTTATTAAGAACTGGTAGTGGCAGAGCCAACATGGACCAAAGCAAGTATTATGTATATGAAATTAATTTCCATCGCACGGGATAAAAAGTGACTGTTCAGAGTATTTCTAGTGCTATAACTAAAAAGACACAAAAAAACAATGATTCTAGCAGAGAAAAATCTGCTCTTTCAATTGATATAAAAATGAACTAAATTAAATAATTCCCTTCTTGAGATAACTGACTTTAAAAATAGGCCATATTTGGCTTTCTGATGTTTTACATCATTTTTGTGGTCAAATATTTTCTCAAATATGCAAGCTATTAATCTGATACTTTAGCAGGGCAATGTCTTAAGGCTGATTAGTGTTGAGGTAAAAGAACAAGTTACTAGTAATTATAATTCTATAGTTATGTTGTCAGAGTATGGCACAAACATCGCGCAAAGTGTTTTCGGAGCCACTTGGAGGTTAAATTGTGTTGTTTTATGTGCATTTATTCTAATTTTTTCATGTTCACTAGGAAATTTGATTTATTATGTCAAATTTCAGCATTATAGCTAATCCGGATGAGCTACGAGAGAGCATGAAACTTTGCAGAATCTTCGCAGCCGAAGAGACGTTGTCAGTAGGACCTCCATAGAGAAGGCTGTGATGCCTCTAATATTTGAGATCAGGAGCTAAAACTTCACAGAACGTCCTTTAAAACACACATTTACAGCTACACAAAATTTCAGTAAAATTGAAGATGGTCGAGTGGGGAGCTCTAGACCACTTGACATGGAATGAACCGTTTTGAAAGAATGGCGGTGAGTGTTAGGGAGAGACAGCGAATTTAAAGAGACAACTGCTCAAAACGCATGGCGTGAAAGCCATTGTAGGGAAAGCTCTTTACAAATTTAAAGGGACCTCAACTGACGGCGACTAGGTGGCAGGGGATGGGAGAGCCCAACCCTCAGAACCACAATAACAATAAATTCTCTAAAAGCTGCGATCGTTGGGAGTAAGACGTAGGCGCGGCGGGTGCGAAAGCGCGATGGAAGCGTGGGCAACGGTTAGAACGCCGGAAATGTTTAGACATGAAATCCTGTATTAGAAAAGGCGTTGATGGAAGAAACGGTTGACGGGGAGGCCGCCGTTGCGGCAACGAGATTTTTTAAACAAGAAACGTTTCGATTGGCCTAAAGCTTGCACTCGTTGTTGAAATTCACCGACTCATACGAACTCCGCATGAAGTGGGAATTTCTCAAGATTGGCAGAAGGTAATCATGTGACAATCAAAATTGGTAGCCACGTGAAGGGGCGTATTAGGAGAGAGTGGGGAGTAGTTAATGAAACGGACGCAATCACTTGGAGAGGAGGTACTAGAGACTCTCTTCTCTTCGGAAGTTCGCACTTAAGATTCACTTGAGATTTGCTTCGAGACTGCTTCGCAGCTCAGATTACTCCGGTCAGATCATGCCGGTCAGACCACGCAGCTCAGATCACTTCATTTTGAGATCATTACGAGTCAGATCTATTCGTAACATGTTGCAGTACGAGATTGCGAGTGAGACTTTTCACAGTTCGAGTCGAGCTCAACGCTTTTAGGTCTAGATGATGTTCATCACGATCTCAGACTTAGCTAATTCATACAGCTAAACCAGTCGTACAGAACATTATGTTCTACGAAATTTTATTAAGTGAACTCTTGTCTCATCCGAGGACCTGTAACGATTAAAAGTTCGTTTCGCGACCTGTTCGTGTCTTTTACATTGAAGATTAGTTTCATTCTTTTTGGGGGGGATGACAGTAACATTGTCTTCAGTCTTTGCGACGATACGAGGGACTTGTTCGCGTTGCGTGAAGCGAAGGAATAATTTCAAACATGAATGGAATGAAGGTGCTGAACGCGGAGAGCCCGGCGATTCGGGAATCCCGGCGGGAGCTGATTGTTCCCGGAACCAAGGGGCCGGTCTACTGAATGGTGGGTTACCAGGCGAGGAAGAACGCGCAGGCCAGCAGATGCAGTTTCCAGGGTGCAGACTTCCGCTCCCAATGATTAGCACTGATCTTTTCATCAGAGGATCAAGAAATGTTGATCGCTGGTTGCATCCAGTGTTAACCATACCAGCGTCAAGAAAGACCGTGTGCTTCGAAATCAAATAATTAAGGCCCACGCTCAGAAGTTTTGATATGTTTCCTTTTTACGAGGGCTTCAAGAAGACGAGCGTATAATATTTGTAAATTAATTTAAGGTTAATTATTAACTGGTAATAGTTATTTGCCAAGTTTCAAGATTCTGTTGGTTTTTTGTCACTTTTGGGGGTTATTTTGTGCTGTGTTTGGGGTGTAAGCATGTTAGTTGTAAGACCATTTTGAAAATAGTAATGAATAAACAATTCAGTCACTTTGTTGTTCTGACTTAATGGCACGAATCCATGTTAAGAATTGAGAGAATGATTAGCTAGGGTTTTTGGGTAATTATCATTGAGTTATATTACTATTGACGCTCCATCTTGGGGCTCGCTCATTAAGCACCCCCAGTCAATAGTTTTATTACAGTGTGTGTGTGTGTGTGTATATATATATATATATATATATATATATATATATATATATATATATATATATATATATATATATATATAATGTGTGTATACAATTGATACGTAAGCTTACGCAACAAAAAGATGTAGCATCACCGGATGAGAGGTTACGGCTACGTCCGCGTAGTTACTACCCCCACTTTTAAATCTCAAATTCAAAAATTGCTTATAATTACGAGCTAATTTTTAGCTAACATTAAAAATTTTGAGCTCCAACGGAAACCGATCAAATTGAATTTTAAAAAAGTGTGCGTGGCCAGCTCTACGTCAAATTAGCACTTTACTTTCTGAAATCAAATTGAAAACATGCTTATAATTCGAGCTATTTCGGAGCTAACATTGAAGATTTTTAGCTCTACCGGAAACTCTGCAAAATGAAGTGTTATGAGTTACGCGTATATCTCACTTTTTCTGTGTAATGTATTATTTAGGTTAATTTGAGTGCTAGCTAACATTTCTGATGTGGGGTATTCATACGTTAATCTTTGTCCACATTCTTGAACTGTTTTCTTGCCAGTCGAGTAGAAGTATTGTGAGTTACCTGTATATCTGAGATTTTTAAGAAAAAGCATTATTTTCGTTCATTTAAGTGCTAACTAACATTACATCTGGGTTGTACATACTTCAAATTGCAATTGTATTCTCGAACTGCTATCATTACTGTCGAAGTATAGCTGTTGTAAGTGTCTGGGTATTGTCGATGAGATTTTTTTCTCTAGTGTCTTTTACAATGAAGATTAGTTTCATTCTTTTTGGGGGGGATGACAGTAACATTATCTTCAGTCTTTAATTATTCAGTTGTGATTGTATTTTCGCAATCTTTTCTGACACTCGCATAAACTGTGGTGAGTTTATTTGCATTTTATTTATAAAATGTAATGTACAAACTATTATGCTTGGGGTTTTTGAGTGGTTTTGGTAATGCTGTAGGTAGCAACTTGCTGATTTGGTGTTGATATGTCTCAGTTCATTGATCATATTTGTTTGCTTTTCCACAATTTGGGGATTTTGTCCGATATTAAGGTCTAAAGCTCCTTAAAAAAAGATATTAAGCAGTTCGTAGTTATGAAATTATGTTATGTGTGTTCTTTGTGAATTATTTAAAGACTCTGTAAAATGAGTAGTTATTTTTTAAATGTAACAAGTGGAAAATGTCAAATTGGTCAATGGTTGAGTATCATTGTAATTACATTTTTTACGATAATAAACTATAATTATGAATATCCGACTAATATTTATTCTATAATACTTTTACAAGAGTCGAAAATTGCGCGTAAGCAGTGAAACGTAGAAAATATTTTTTTAATAAAACATGTTAAGAGTAAAAGCTGAAGGTTAATCATGATTTACCACGTTCTCCTTGAAGTTTTAAGTACCTTTTTGAGATTGTTTTGAAGTTTTTGAGAGACATTCGTTAACTAAGCCGAAAATTCGAGGCACGAAGTACACTTTAATTTTTAATAATTTACAAGTTTCGATTCCTTCTTTTGTCTATGAATCGATTTTAATAAAACTTAGAAAAAGAGTCAATGACATTGATATAAAGTTTCAGCTAAAATTTGATCAAGGGCGAATAATATTTAGATTTTTTCATTCTTTTTTTCCTTCCGTTTGCCATGCGTGCATGGGAATGCGGTGATGAAACCTTAACCTAATATGAAACACACTTAGAAGCGATGATTGCTGAAATCCCAGAATTAGTTGGGGCATAAATTTTTCCCTAAAAGTGACAAGTGCGAAATAGTGTAAGAAAAAGGATTACATGTCAGGATAGATATTGTTGCAGAACGAATAAATAAATAAATAATATAAATTTATTGTCAAAAAACAGTACAAACTGCGTATGACCACGTGGAGGGAAAAAAAACTAATTTACTCTCCGGAAGCAAGCAAGGGACCATCCCATCAATTCCGATCAAGGGCCCTAAGGCAGAGGCGGATTCAAAAAATTCAGCAAAAATTCCTAGATAAGATAAAAAGTTAGCTGCGAGTTATAATACTAATAGAATGTCAATATGTTTGTAATTTTAAGCAAAAAATTACATGTAAGTTATTATCGAACTATAGATTATTCTGAGTATAGTGCTTAAAAATTGAAATAACACTAAATTCACGATTTATTGTTACAATAGACCCGCCCCTAGACAAAGCCTAGAGAACCTGTATGATAAATCCGCCTCTACCCGAAGGAAAACCGGAGAAAACCCCGGGCCAGGATGGAATCTTTTACGTGTTAAAAATATAATAAAAGTCTAGAACTTATAACTTTGATCTTTCAGGCGCCTCGGCTAATTAATCTCAGGGTTCCACAAATTTCTAGGGCTCGCATTTTTTTAATGGAGGGAAAGACCATACTAGGGTTGCACTACAGGAAAACGCTATTGACAAATTAAATCCATTAAATTTAATTAACATGAATCACATACAATGAAAAACCTTCATGCTATNATACTAGGGTTCCACTACAGGAAAACGCTATTGACAAATTAAATCCATTAAATTTAATTAACATGAATCACATACAATGAAAAACCTTCATGCTATCCCCCAAAAGAAACACACATCACTGGTAGCCAATGTAAACATGAAATATACTAGTATTTCCGCCGAATTCGACTTCTCAACGACAAACATAAATTTTAAACAAATTGAACATCTTGAATAAACATTAAAATAATCTCTCCTTTGACAAATAAAACAAACACTGAATTTATAATAATTCTTGCTTCTTGAAATGCTATTACATTGATATTGTATTTAAAAGATATAATTAAGTGAAGTTCTTTCTTGCTAATTGGGCCTTCTTCATTAATTATAAAGTTCAAAGTTCTGAGCCCCTCTGAACAATAAGATCCGCATCCGTCTTCTCACAATAGTGCATGACGATATGTGTTGAATGCCACCAACAATCGTGAAATACCTGATGACCAATCAAGCAATGCAGTGCTGAGTGGAGGGTGCGTCAACCGCACGGGACCCGGCCTGGCCTCGATCTCGGAACGGCTTCCGGTTAATGACGTCACTAGCGCCAACAAACCTGGTGGTGCCTTCCTCCCACAAGCTATACTGCCTGAATGCCCTCAGGAGCGGCGTGGACCAAAACCATCATTGTTCAATTTCAATGGCGGTTCCGGGTTTCTCGGAAGAGCCCACCGAATGAACATGTTTTTCGTACGAATTTTGTCGCGTCTCGGATTCAGAATTTGCTGCCGAAAATGCTAGCCCAATACTGATGAATTAGTTCCGGAAAATAGAGAACTCGGAAATTTCATCGGACATCATGAGCTAGTCAGATAACTTCGAAAATAAGACTGAGTCGTGGCTCTGCTCACAAAAAATCTACAAGTCTTCACTTCGCGCGAAAAAAATCTCGTGTCTCTGATCTCGTCTCTCTGATTTCGTGTCTGTGATCTGCTCTGATACAACAAGGCTGAATTTTCGTTTGCCATTCCTTAAATGGACTTCATCCCTTCCTATACCTCTTTTTCCACTTCCCAGATCTTTCAATTTTGAACTTCACGTGACGAAAAACTTCCAATGCCACAACTGTTCCCCCTCCTGTGCCTAAATTCTGATTAGAAATTTTGAACTATTTCTAACCGCTCTTTTTCAACGTTTTTCTCCTGACAAGTCACCACTTGCTCCTTCCCCCCTGCGTGTCCTTGGTTATACGGCCGGGGTGGGTCGTTTTTACCCACTCCCTCGCTTACTTGCAATTTCTAAACAGTAATAAATTTTCTCTTCAACAAAGAGCTCATCGCGGGTCACTGCGCCCCCCGCCAGATGTGAGGGTTTCCTTTGCCGCATTTCTCAACGGTGGACTTTTAAATTTTTAGAGAGTAGGAAGACTTTCCTCCCCCGCTCCATCGCTCGTTCTTCGAATTTAAAACGCCCGAACGGGGATGATTTCTTCTTTTTAATTACGAAATTATTCAAATCTCACAATATCTTTATGAAATTTGAACCAAGAATTCGTAGGAGTCACAGGAGTACCTAGTTAAGTTCGGTAATGATCAAACAAAGTAAATTTAACGGAAATTTTGGTTAAAAAACTTTTCAGTGCGTAATTTTCATAAACTCATATTTTAGGTAATGTTTTATAGCTCAAGAACGTTTAACCGTAAAAATAAGAGACTTGGACTGGCGTTCTCAGGAGAACTTTACCTTTACTTTGATGTGTCTCTGAGTATAGGTAGTCATACAACAAATTTGGGTTGTCACAGAACATGTCGAAAAATGAGTTTTTCCAAGTCAGAATATTTAAGATATAAATATGCAGTTTTCATGAGTATGATTGGCATATCAAAAGAAAGAGACAGTTAAATTTTCGTAGACATTTAAAAAAATTACTATATGGGAAAGAATACGGTGAATTTTATTGAGAGGTTGCTCAAAAACTCAGTCGATAAATCAGGTGATATTTTCAAGAGGAAAATGTATGAGGATGTTATTGACATCTTAAATGTTATTTCCCCCCAGGGGACTTACATCTAGTAAGTACGTGTTTGGCGAACACGGGGACCCGAGCTGAGTCTGGCATTACTTCCACTTGTGCTACACTCCTTCCTTTCTATTTCCTGACCTTCCTTGGTCACCTCTTTTTCTTTTCGATCCCGACTTTATTAGGGTTAGATCTTTCATTTTCCTCATTTTTGTCCCCCCCCCCCTCATTTTTTGTCCTTTATGTTTTGATGTATGTTTTGAGATATGTTTTGGTATGTTGTAATTCAGGAGGGTTTTTAGTGGGTATGGTTGAGTCATTCGGCGAGTCCCACACGCGGGGAGAGTCTTGTTGGCTCTCCCTAGTGCGCAACTGCATTTTCCCTACCTGTACAAGTTTTTAGGGCTCCAATGACCTTTGATGTCGAAGAGCTGTAAAGCCCCACCAAAATAAATTAAATTTACTTGCTGGTGTTGTCAAAGCGGTAAATATTGGCCTTGGTTAAAAGTAACTATTTTCCTCCCTAACAGTATGCTAATATTTTCTGTACGCACCCATCATCAGTCAGTAAATGTTAAAGTAAAAGTTACATTATGAATTGTTGTTATAACAGTTATTTTGTAAATAATGAAAACTATAAGAAAATTTTCATGACTTTGCTGTTTTTCCTTATCATTGATTGTTAATTAACCAATCAATTTTAATTTAGTTCTTAGTTATAAACCGTATTTACATATATTTCTAAATATGTATCAGAGCTTGCATCCACGAAATTTAACCACATACGGTATTTCAGTATCGGTGATGGGTTGTCATGAAATTCATGTGTTGTATTAAACAAGGAAATCACCAGAAGTGATCACTTGTAGTATAGCTTAAGTTGTATGTGTTAATAAATTGTTTAATAAAACAGAAACTTTGTTTTTAATTGAATTATTTAACTTTTATTGATACCACAACGTTTTATTTACGTACATACAAATTACCCCTATTAAAGAAGGCGATTCACGGTCATTCCAGATGGAATGGCGCTGCGCTGCGTGGAGCGATCAGAAAATTGTTGAAACTGAGGTGGCCATTCCCGGTTGTTACATCTTACCAAACGGTGTCGTCCCGAAGAAGTTTCAAGATCATCCCGCCCGTCTACCGCTGCGATCGCCAGCAGAGCTGAAAGTCAGAGCTCAACTACATCTATTGCAATATCCTTTAATGATAAAAATTATTGCTCATTTTTAATCTTGCAGACTGCATAGTGAGATCAGTGAACCTAATGTAATATTGAGTAAAAGAAAAAAAATGTTATTTTCCTAAAGTTATCATTTCTTAAATAAATATTGGAATACAAATATGTATAAATTAATTAAAATTCAATTATTTATATTTATTAAAGATAATGTTTAAAGAAGTTTTCAAGATTATGAAAAATAGAAAAGAAAAAAGAAGTCACTAACATATATGAAGAAACAGATTTTGCTTATGCCTTTGTCAATCACACAGATAATGAAGGGACTCTTTTCTCTTCGGGCTATGTGGATCAAATGTTATTTGCGTACTCCTATTACTCCAAAAAGATACGCGGTTTCAATTTCATCAAAATGCCTTTTTTCATTGCAACCTATTTTTACTGGATTTCGAGCTAGACACACCCCCTGTATAAAAGTTCAATTTGAGCGGTTAACGTTGAAGCTCAAAATTTTTAATGTTACCTCAAAATTAGCTCGTAATTATAAGCATGTTTCAAATTTGATTTTTAAAAGTGGGGGTGCTAACTATATGGAGTTGTTACAAGTAGTGCGTAGAGGTCGCGTGGGTTGGAGCAAGAGGGATAGAATTTCAGAGAAATGTTCAATGCCAATACTTTATTATTAATCGCCAAACATGTTCTGGTAACCGCCACTAGGCAGCATCGAATATAGCCAACCTTACATAATGAAATTGCAACATTCCGTCATTACGATATGCAATAGAGATGTTCTTATTACAATTAGCATGATTTAGTTTGATCGCTGCATGGACGTAGTCAAGTAAACAAATTTTGGAAACCTCATGTGCACGCAAGAAGATGTTATATGTCGAATTACCTTTGCGTCGTGCAAATTGTGTTGTACCATGAGTTCTCGCATGAAATGCACTTACGCTGGTTGCAAATATCGCTATAGCTTTCGCCCGAATTTCTGTTTCTTTTTAAATTTCAAAAGTATGAGTAAAGGTTGTTAATGCAGATCTTTCACAAAAGATGTAACTACTTAGTACAAAAGTACAGTTTTGTGTGTGGTTCAGCTAATAAAAAAGAGGAAATTAAAATTTGATCTGATGTTGGTAATAAATATGTAAGCATCTGTAACTAAATTATCTGAAGGCTACTTATAAATAAAAATTGATTTAATTAACCTTCCAAATCCCTTTCTGCCTAGTCTGAATTCAATCAAGGTCTGGAAAAATATAATTTGGTAATATATTTAATACCGAGATCAGAAGACTACGAGACTAGAGACTAGACCGGCGCGCAAAGAGGCGACGGTTCGCGACGGCATTACCCCGCGTGCAAGGAGACTACCACGTTCTCCAACTTCGCGGACGCTGGGCTACCCGTCTTAATCCGAGAACAAGGAATCTCGCATGGAAGAACGGTTTTTTGTTATTGAGTTGGATATAATTTTGTTTTGTTTTTGAGTAATAAATAATTTGATTGTTGCTACGTGTTCCTGCCTCAGAGACTAACCGGCTCCCTCCGCACGTATGGCCGGAGGTTCCTCTCGGCTCCGCAATAATCTGTGATATTCTCTTTCGGCAATAGTTTCTAGAGAAACAAATTGTCAAGACACAATAAATGGCGCCCGAGGGAAGGAAGAAGAGCGGAAGAAGTGGTAACAAGTCACAACAATATGTTGCCCAAAACGGTTGCTCGAGAGGAGTGACTCTGCATGGAAGAACTGGCAGCGGAACCAACAACTTAAAAGAAAAGAATGGGAAGAAACATTCATGGTGGTACTGGTTGTAAATAATTTAATTTTGTACTTGTGTTTACAGGAGTTATTATGCTATGATCTGAGACCTGTAAATAATACCATTTATTGAATGTTCAGAACATGTGGAAGCAGTGCAGTGAACTCAATTGCAGATAAGGAGGTAAATTCCCTTCTTTTATGTTTTCGATTGCTGTTGTCAGGAAAGGTCGTGGATTAATTATTTCTTGACATTGCAGATAACCCATTTTTTGAATTTTGTTGTGCGAATCTTTTTTACTTGTGTAGTTCTCAACAGTATCATGGCTGACAAACGCGATGCTTTTTCTAAGTACCGAGGGGACTTGTTAGAAAAAGATACATCCGCGTCGAGGTCGGATAGTGAAGTTGGGGATTAGCGGGCCGAAGTTGAGAGTATAACGGAGGTGTCGCTTGTTGAGTCCCCGTTTGCGCAGAGGCGCGCGATAAGCAATGAACTAAAAGAACTATTCCATGCGTTATCTACAAAGATAGAGGAAAGCAATTCGGAGAACAGAGCAAGGTCGAATTCTCAATTGGAAATTGAGGCGTTGACTGCTTAGCTGATAGGAAACAATGCTGCAACAAAATCTTAGTTCGAGGCGTTGAATACTCGGTTCGATGAAAACAACGCTCGAATAGATGAAAACCATGCGTAACTTAATGCTCGATTCTATTAATACAATGCGAATCTTACTGCTCGTTTCGTAGAAAACAGAGCGAGAATGAAATCTCAGTTCAAGACATTGAACGCTCGATTCGTAGAACATAACGCGGCATTGACTGCTAGGTTACAGGCCAGCGAGGCTGCGCTTATCACTAAATTAGGAATAAATAAAGGGACGGTAAATCGTACGTTCGTGACAACCGAGGTCCAGGTTCTTCAGAATTCCAATGAGAATTCATTATCGAGTGAAATGAAAATATCACACGATAATGAATTCCACGAAACCAATGTTAAACTGGGGGCCCCCAAAAATGATTTAGAGGGAAAAGTTTTCGACACGAAAACTCGGTGGGAAAATAAATTAGCAGAGACAACATGAAATTAATAAAAAAAGTTCCGTGAATGTAGTGCGAGAAACTAATAAGTCATTAGATGAAAGTATCAAAATTACGGTTGCTAGTATTAACAAAGAGGTAGGATCGGTAGAGTCAAAAGTTAACGATTTCCAAGAATCCTCGAAAACACATTTAGATGACAAGGAAACAAAAATATCGTTGTTCATGTCACTATACAAATTTTTGATACTAGGATCTTACGATCAAACAGCCAAACCCTTCAACAAAGAAAATAAAGCGAAGAACATGGTAGGCTGTATGAGTGAAGACTGGGAGCGGAAAAATGAAGGCCCTCAGCCAAAAATCAGGCGAAAGATAACTCAAGAAGGCAGGGGTCGACTGCGAGGCCCAAACGGCATGCCTCCGGTTTGTGGAAAGGAAAATATACGGAACAGCATGTCTAGGGTAAGACGAAACGCATCGGAAATGAACGCAAGGACGCCGCCGTGTCAAACAGAATGATCTATAGTATCGAATACCTTCCCAATTATTTCGTTCGTACTTCAGGCAACGAACGGGGCAGGGTCAGCGTGAGCGAGGACCGCGCGCCGAACCACGCTAGTAGTTACATCGACGTACCTACGTTCGCATATGTAACAATTTAAAATAAAAAGAATAAATTTTTTAAAAATATTGAAATTGTGTTAATCTGTTATTTCCCATATTAAAAGGAGTGACTCCTAATAAAATAAGAGACAACTTGATAGATACGGTAAAAAAGATTTCGCAATGTCTGAGGATTTTATTCTGATTTGAAAGAAGCTGGGTATGACCCGCGTAAATTTCCAATTAAATCGACGCGTATTAGATTGGCGGATAACATAAGAACCTTCAACACGCAAACATATTTTTTCGGAAGAAGAATGGGTGTATGCGTCATTCGCATTAAGCTTCGTAGTTAAGAACCTGATCAAGCGAGTCATATTAGTACACATATTGAGGTGTTATAAAGCAAAATATGAAAACGAGCTGCAGAAGAATAATTTTTCGTGTGCCTCTAGTCACACGACATTGACCTCGGATTAAAAAATCGGGATAATTACGATAGTTTTTCTTGAAATCACTAAAATAGAAATGAACATTGCCAACGAAATGGAGAGAAAAGTTGCCGGGTGCAGGTATCTCGACGAAAGGAAAATACATGACTTGAGAAATATTCTAACAGAGTATCTGGATGTTCTTTAAGAAAGCAGAAAACATTCCCCATCCACGTGGTGCAAATAAAAACAAAGAAATGAAACCCCATTGTTGCGACTCGTACTCGATAACACAGGTGTGCTCCCTGAAAATGGGAAGAGTAATTCGGAAAACCAATTTATGCAGGAATCATAGAAAAATATAAATTTCTAAGTTTAAAACAATACCTAGATTGAAATACGAAACAGCCAGAAATGTACATCAGCAGTTAGGTGTTGCAGTCGGATGTTACAGTAAGCTATTAGCCGCACTTATTTTATTTTGTTTGATATTGTCGATATTATTAGCAATATCGAAGAATAAAAAGTGTAATAATTTTCTCTTATATTCTACATTAAAATTGAATAAGTAATAATTTGGTAGAAATGTTTTGTTGTAAATATTCTATTTTACTTCACTTATCTGCTGTTGGGTTATGTAATATAATCATGTGGAATAATAAGTTTGTAATCTTTTTTATATAAAAATGTTAAATGTCCATCTAAAGATGTTAACAAAGAGGTAGGAAATCTATTTGCAAAGTTCTGTTACCTCTTAATTGTCATGTTGTATATTCAGTAATAGTTTTTTTAAGAAAAAATTATGGATGTGCATCACTAATAGATGTCGCATTTTGCAGGGTTCATTTATTTCCTATTTTTCAATATGTGCTAGTTTGCACTAATTTGGTGTCCAATTTGAATTTATCATATGTTTGATCTTAGTGATGCGAGCCCAAAAAGACTGTGTCAATAAGCTAATATGAATAAGAATATAACTTGTGTACTGGTAATGTTACCATGTAATTTTTCATATCACCTTATATTCTTGAGTCTTTATTATTGTGTTCATTCTTTTGTATGCTAGTGGTGTATATATAATACACTCACTGAATAAACACGAAATCTCAGAAATTACAAAGCCTACAAACTTGAAATTTGGCAGGTAGTAGACATCCGCTAAGAAACAATTCTACGAAAATCCATCCCTAAGGGGGTGAAATAGGGGTTGCAATGTTTTATGTATGTATCCCACCATAACTAGAGTGCCTTGAGTAATTTCAACCAAACTTGATACATAGATGACATACTATATAACAACAAGCATTATGGGGATAAGACATCCCTTGCTTCCCTAGGGAGGTGGTGAAAAAAAGGGATGACATGTAAAAATAATGGAAGAATCCGATATTATATTCGAAACTATAGTTTTCGGTGGCGTTGGGATAGATGAAGACGTCCCAGATGCTTTCTAAGTTAACAATCAGTCCACAATTCAAATAATTTACCCCAAGCATCCCTAAGGTAAAGGTGGGAATGAAGGACAAGTAAACATAATAATAAAAACGACTGATATTGGTGTTCAATGAATCATTTTTTGGTTCAATGAAGAGAAGAGTGACATTATCAATGCCACTTAAGCCCGTGATCAACCCCCATAAGGAATAAACACCCTTTGTAATGGGGGTGAAAAGGAATGAAAAGTAAAAATAATCGAAAGTGACCGATATTAGTGATTATATCGTAGTTTTCGGTGTCACTGAAATTAGAAGAAACATTCTCGAAGACGTGAAAGTCCACAATCAGCCCGTGTATGCTCCAGTACCCCTAGGGAAGGAAATGCCATGAAAAAAACTCAAACATGACATGCCAGTGACGAGTCCATAATTTTCGACGTCACTGAGTTGGTAGTGAAATCGTGTAAATCTAAACTCAACCTTCATGAATCAAACACACCACTAGCACCCTTTGAGTGGGCGGGTGGAAATGGGTTTATGGATAAAAATAATTGAAAACTAATATTGAAATATAAAAAAATAAAAATGCATCGAATACAGTTTTAGGATTGACGAGATGTTTCCATCACCAATGCCGTTCAAGATGGGTTCCCATAGGAGTAAAGTATTATTGGAACTGGAGGCGGAAAGGGCGAGACATAAAAATAACGTAAAAAGACTGATATTAGTGTCGAGTCCATTGTTATTGTGTATTCTGAGATGAATAATCGTATTTCCAATTACATAATGTACCCTTCGGACCACATGAGATGCACGACGCCCTTAGGGGTGGATGTTAGGAAGAGTGTGACAAAAAGAATTATCAAAAATGTCCGATAAGAAAGGATTTATTAAAAATTCACCCCTAAAGGTGTGAAATGGGAAATTGCTATTTTCTAAAAACTTTTATTGAATTACATCAGTGAAAATAAGGGATTGAGTGTTCACAGCAATACTAATATTATATAACCAACATTAATAGACATTCTCAGTTGATACCAATGAGGAAATGAAAAAAAAAACAGTATTCAAGCGAGCAAAGCTGCGGGTACACAGCTAGTACATTTATATTTTCAACGTTTAAAGAATTTTCATTCCTTAATTTTTGGCGAAATTCACTACAATTAATGTTCAATGAACAGCAATTTAAGTGTACGGATATATTTGAATGGCTGCGCTTTGATAAATGCCGCGTCACGCAGTGGTTACGCTGACGTCATAGATTACACGCTTCTCCGCCCACGAGCCCCTCTTGTTTATTATTCGCGCCGCCACGCAAAGTTGTTGACATCTGGAGGCAGCGCTGGATTTACCACTAGGCCCACTAGGCCCGGGCCTAGGGGCGCACTCTGAAAAAGAATTGTTTAAACAACAAAAAAATACTTATAGTAAGTTACAAAAGTCGGCATGCAGCTTTCTGTTAGTTTATAAATAAAGTTTTTTATTATTTCAAGAATTATATTTAATTATATTTAATAACAATGTATAAAGCGTTGCGGTCCAGTTTCGATTAAATTCTTACGTTTTTAACAAATTACGTTTTGTTCACATTCGACAGCTTATCCCATCAGAGTGAACTTTATACATGATGCTCGGGAATGATTTTCCTAATTTCGCTGATTTAAAGTGTCAAAAATTGGATTTTAATAAGTGATTAAACAATAGAAAAATAGCATTTGGATAAAAATGTAAGATATATTAAAATATTTCTTCGTTTTTATCAAAAAGTAGTTACATTTCAGATTTCGTGAATAAAGTCGAAAAAGTATTAGTAAAGATTTCTATTATTTTTATATAAGTTTGTCAAAAACAAATTTGATTGAATAATTAAAACAATTAATTATATTTAATTTTAAATCTGTTTGTAAATTTTTTGGGACGTGGAGGTTTGTGCACATGAACAGTTGTTACGAACGAATAACCATTCGTCGTAAAACACAAACAACATACAGGGGGGACTTGTATGTTTCAACAAGCATAAGAATATGTATGATAGGGTTCTTTTATGGACACGCTTCGGATCAACAAATTCACATTATTATATCACAATATTTACATATACATTTCCTTAAATCTACATATGCTGCATGACAAAATTGACATAGAAATAGCAAATTTGATGTTGGTCGTTGTGGGCGACCAACGCTCTGTGAAGAACAATTTCAACAGGGTTTTAAATGATTATAAATATGAACCTTTGTTCACATGATATTCCCCTTGTATCCCGTTTCCCAATTTATGCAGAATTACTAAGTTGGACATTGGCAAATATGAAGTGGGATTGTTAAATCTCCACATAAAAAAGACCCACCGTTCTCGAGAACGCCCCCCAGACATCAACAAATTGATAGTTTACAAATTACCTGCTTGAATACATTATAATTGGTTTATATAAAACCTTAAATGCAGGATTTTAAATCCATCGGGAGAATTTCCCGATGTGGTCCCCACTTGCGAGGAATAACAACTTTGCATCAGATCTTGCGATTCTGATTGCGAATCTCGTTAATACGAGAATGTATACTTATTGAAGTGCTTGTGAGTAGCCTTCTCTCCGCTGCCGAGGTTGCGTTGACCTGGTCTTCCGTGGAGTAGTTTAGTTGAGTAGTTTGGCTGGTCGACTTGATGTTCCGGCTGCCTGTGGATGTCTCGCCGAGGTCTTCTGCTGGATGCTGATGTCGAACCAGGTTAGCAGTGACGTTTGTTGAACATTCTGTTGTAACTTAGAAAATGTTATGAGCATTTATGCTCGTAGTTGCTTGACTGCGTGCGTTGCACTGTACGATACATTAACACAGCTGTATGATTTCATTTGTGGAAATCATTGTCCAAAAGGTTCGTTTATAAATGAAACATGAGTTTCATCAAATCGGTAGTCTAAATCGAGGTTTCAGAGTGTCATTACGACGCCTTGAATGTAAGCTACGTCGTGTTTCCTCTTAACATGGCTACGCTCTGCACACAGCAGTTTGGTTACACCACGACGAAACACGCGGATACATGACGACGCACTCTGATGGATATGAATGTTTACATCAAGACACGCGACGATGGAATGGAACTGGATGAACTGGATATCGAGTGATTGAATACAGCTGTATATATATAGCCGTCTCACAGAACATACACGTAGGGCATGTTCATAAATGATGAGTCATGGAACGTACATGGAACGCAGTTAGTCCACGTATTTCCCGTTGCGTACATTTTGCAAACGTTTACTCCCATTTACGTTACGGCATTACCTTCTGGGGTAATTCCGGTCAGAGTATTCAAACTTTCAGAATTCAGAAGAGGATAGTTCGGATAATTTGTAAATCTCACCCCCGAAACTCTTGTAAACCTTTATTCAAGGAATTAAATATCTTAACACTTCCCTGCATTTATATTTATGAAACGGTCGTGTTTGTTAAGACCGAATTACTGAAGTGCCACCCTTGCTTTATACGAAACAGTCTCGTTCACGAACACTATACACGCAATAGTAGTAATATTCATCGCCCTAGAGTGTCAACCACTCTTTGCCAAAAGGGACCATACCATTCGGGAATCGTTCTATATAATTCCCTGCCCAAGAATATAAAAGATATTATGAAATTGAATATCTTCAAATCCGCGGTTAAAAACTACCTCCTGCACCAGTGCTTCTACACTGTAAAAGAATTTATTGATTTTAACAAAAGTTAAATTCGTCTTGTGCTTTATCACGCCATTGCTGTAGTACTTTTTAAACAACTTATAACAATTTCAAAAACTATTTTCTTGCATGATTGTGTTGTCTTATGGCTCATATTAATTTAGTTTTATGTGTACTCAACATTGGCACGTTTGTGTACATAAATTCTGTAGCCCCATCCTGGCCCGGGTTTTTCTCCGGTTTTCCTTCGGGTAGAGGCGGATTTATCATACAGGTTCTCTAGGCTTTGTCTAGGGGCGGGTCTATTGTAACAATAAATCGTGAATTTAGTGTTATTTCAATTTTTAAGCACTATACTCAGAATAATCTATAGTTCGATAATAACTTACATGTAATTTTTTGCTTAAAATTACAAACATATTGACATTCTATTAGTATTATAACTCGCAGCTAACTTTTTATCTTATCTAGGAATTTTTGCTGAATTTTTTGAATCCGCCTCTGCCTTAGGGCCCTTGATCGGAATTGATGGGATGGTCCCTTGCTTGCTTCCGGAGAGTAAATTAGTTTTTTTTTTCCTCCACGTGGTCATACGCAGTTTGTACTGTTTTTTGACAATAAATTTATTATTTATTTACATAATGGGTACGTTCATGAATATCTGATTCACGGAGCTTGCACAGTGAGTGCGTTCAGTAGATACTTTCGATTCTATCGATTGTATCAAAGTTCAGTATCGATAAATATCGATCACACTAGCATGGAGCTTATAGCTCAAAGAGCGCCTATATTGAATAAATGTATATAGACGCTAAATGTTTATACACAAATACAATTGTTAAAGAATGTTTATAATAATTAAATACATAGTTTATAACAAAAAATACATAATAAATAAAACCCCTTAAAAAAGTTTGGTTTGTAACAACAGTGTACACGCGTACTTTAAGTTGCGCACAAAATGCGCATGCACTCTTTTTTATGTGCAGAAACCACCATGTCCCAAATTTTAGTAACTGCATATAAATATTGATGAATTATTTTGTTCTATAAACAACTGCAAATAATAAACACTATTTATTTTTATCTAATGCCTCAAATTCATTTCTTCGTGAACCTGGTAACTTTTAGATTTTTTGTATCCATAATTAGTTACTGAAGAATGATAAAGTATCGGGTGTTATCTCTGCACTTATTATGATTTTTGTAAATACATTTCGGATATAAATTTTTTACGCATATTGTCAATTTTTTCTAACTATGCAAGAAACATAATTATGTAAAACAGAGAAACATGGCGGTTTGCGTACAAGTTTTTTTTTTGGGGGGGGAGGGCTTTAGGGCTCGTCAACATCGAGGTCATTAGAGCCCAATAAAAGTTTTTACACATACATTTTTCAATACATTTTTTTCATGCACAGAAGTGAAAAAATAAATAATAAAATTTGTGCACAACAAATTTTCATACCGATGTTGGAATAAACAGACATTAGCTCTGTTATTTCTAAATATAATTAGTTTCTTTCTGTCAAAAATCTCTCAACAAATATACGTCAACACACACACACGCACACACACAACAACACACACGCGCGCGCACACACACACACGAACAATGAATGTGGCGTAAGAACTTACCTGGAACTCTCAAAAAATTGAATAAGAAACTTCAGTGGATAATGTGCTGATTTCCTCTTCTCTAATGCTATGTAGTGCCAAATTCAGCTATCTCCACAATTTAGTGCTACCCCCAAGTAATTTTAATTTTCTAGAATTAAAATTTTAACCTTTAGCATGAAATTTTGGAAGGACCTTTGAGAATATAATTTTAGTAAACTTCGCTCTCAGGATTCAGTCTGATTATGTAGTTTTATTCTCCAGAGTTTAGTGCCAAATATTTCATATACTCCATTATAGCCAAAAATTAAATGAAACTAAGCATATACATGTCAAATCTACAAAAATAAGCTCATTATAAAACTATCCTCTGTTCAAGCACATACAAGTGAAGGAAATTCACCTTTTACCTCTAAATCACCCAACTCAAGTTATATTTACTGTAAACTGTTAACCAACATAAATTGACAATCTTTTTCCCCATTCCCTAGAGTTTGATGCAAATGGGATTCAATGTCATTGGTAACAATTGAGAACAAANGGGGGGGGGGGGAGAGAGAGAGGATGGGAAATATTGACAAGTAATATTAAAATAAGGGAATATTAATTTTCACTATTTAAAGTTTTCACATAAATACTCTTTTTTTTTTCATATTAAAGATATCAGAAAACTTGTATGGTCACATTTTAAAATTGGTATGGTCAATTTAAATATATTTTATTAAAAAATCAATGTATATCGTATCGATACATTGAAGAAATTGTTTGATTTTCTGCTATTACACAAATGGTTCAAACCTTTTACTCCTCAGCTTATGTAGAAAATTTTATTTTAGACATGGGTTTTCAAGTCAAAATATAGACACACAGGATAAAATAAAATTGACAGGAAAGTGGCAAAATGCTTTCTGACCAGACCCGTCCCCTTGAAAAAAATTTTGCCTGGCCCTAGTCAATTGACATCAAATATACACTATTTAACAATTTTTCAAAAAATTCAAAATAATTTAAAACAATACTCAAAATGTAAATTCGTTTAGATTAAATAAAATTGAAATGAAATTTCAGCAATGTAAGTAAATTTTCATTACATTTTGTTTTTCTATTCATACCTTAGAATAGCTTCTTTTGTCTCCCAACTGTGTACTGACTCCCAATGCATTTGCAAGATTGACAGCAAGTTTTTAGTTTCATTTCAAACATTCAAGATTTAAAGTAATGAAAAACTGTCTTTGACATTTTAGGTTCTTTACCAGAACAACCAAAAATGCTACCTGCCAAGCTTCATCAATAATCCATACTGCCATCATAAAAAAGAGAAGGAGCAAAACCAGTCGAGGCAGGCAGTCAAAATTTGTTTCCTAAATTTTTTCCCCACTACATACTTGCTGACTGTCTATATTTATTTCTATTTCTTCCCTTTTTTTAAATGAATTTTTATTAACAGAGTTTTTGAGTATCTGAACTATCCCTGACGATTAGTTCAGACAATCAACACTCTACTGTAGAATAAATATCAGTATAAAATTAAAATAAAATTAAAAAATTTATGTCACTGTCCTTTTCAATTGTTCCAACTGTAACAACAACATTTGTGACTTTATTTTTTCTTGGGATAATCTTTCAGCTTCAATTTCATGTTTCCGTTTCTCAATCTCCAATACTTCTTTTTCTTGTAACATTTTTATAGAAAAATATTCCTTCAATATTCTGTGCTCTTCAGCATAATTTTTTGTCACAACTTTTATGGCTTCAATTTTAGCCCTTGATAGATCAATAGGTTCATTTGAAGGTGTTCTTTCCGGTGAAACAAAGTCAGAGGTTTGACAACTTGCATGTTTTGATGGTTTCTCCAAATTGCACTGAACAGATTGTGTTGATACCACACTGGATGGATTAGTAATACACCATAAAGATTTTGATATTGAAGTTTCAGGAGAAATTGAGGTTCCTTGATATGCCACAAGAGGAGTACATTTCAGAGGATTGTCTTTTGGCACAGTGTGTACAATAGGATCCAGGGGAGATGAAACTGATGTCTGAGAAGATGAGACACAAGAAGGGAGAGATAGGAAGTTAGAAAATGCTTCCTTCTTCACTTCCAAATTCTGAGAAGCTGATTCTGAAGCAAGCTGATCCGCAGCATCTGTATTAAATGTATCAACACTAAGATGATCTGATGGACATGACTCATTTGTACTTTGAAATGTATCCTAGGAGGAACAAACAACAATGAATAATATACTCATGAATATGATAAATATTACACACTCATATCAAATTAGTGACAAACTCATTGGAGAATAAACATGGCAGAATGTACCTTTAAAATATACTTAAGGAATACCTACTTCAGATATGAAGATATCTGTTTTAACTATCTCGATAATTTCATCTTGTGGTGTGTTATTGAATGCAGCATCTACAACAACAAACAGATATAACAATGAACTTTTATTACACTGCAAAAATGTCTACAGAATGCATCACATACAAACCTTGAACAGCCTTTTCTGCAGAAATTCTTGGTTCATTTTCCTTAGCATTTAAAAGTACCGACAAAACCCGTTCTGTAAATGGATCTCTTCTAACTGAAAAATAAACACAACCAGGTTTGAGGAAACAGTTGATGCTTCAGTTGATGGTTAGAGATGTCCCAAAAGTCTTTGAGGATAGGACTCAGGCTACTTTCTGTATCCTGAATAAGAAGATAATAAAGCTCTAAGAAGATAATAAAGATAATATCTCCTTTGATTAAGAAGGATATATTATCTTTATTATCTTCTTAGAGTTAATCTTTATTATCTTCTTTGATTAAGAAGGATATTATCTCCTTTGATTAAGAAGATAATAAAGCTCTAAGAAACATTTAGAGAATCAACGATGCATGAAAAGACCTAAGATCCAATATAACACTTGTCCAGATAGAAGTTACACAGACGCTGGGTCCTTTCTTATTTCTGATTGTGATTATGATACATGATTGGGCACATAATATAGATTTATAAATAATTTTGTATGCTGATGATTCGTTTTTCCTCCTTTTTTGTAAGGAATTAAAAGAGTATTATGCTTCAGTTGTTGATTGGTTTAGAACAAATAGGTTTTTGCTCAATGAAGATAGAACATGCAATTGGCAAGTGGTTTTTAGCTTAAAGGATCGGATAAGCTCAAATGATACTTTCAAGGTTAAATTTTTAAGTGTAATATGGATTATAAGCTGACATAAGATAAAAAATATGATTTAACAGTCATTGCCCAGCTTCATACAGGAGTTTCTGTTGTTTTGACAGTTTACTCCATGTTATAAATTAGTGTAGACAAAAATAGCATGTTTTATACAAAAGTTGTGATGATATATAAATGATATTAAGCAAACAGTCAAATAAACACATTTCACTCAAATTTTTCCTTTTAAAGTTCAAATTTCTTGATATTAATTCTTTCTTAGGGAATCTCTACAATACATAAGCAACATTCTGTCAAAACTTTAAGTTCCTTTCTTTTATACTTTCTATTTCTATTTTGATAAATTAGTCTCTTATTCAGGGTAAGACACCAAAATATTTCCACCAGATTTCCCAAACAAAAAAAGGAAAATTCCAGAAATTTGTATACTATGCCATTGCATGAGTCACAAAAACATGAACATTTCTTCTCCTTTACACCATAAAAAAATGAAATATCAAAAAAAAAACTTCCTGTTTCTTGATATTTATATTAAAAACTAAAAAAACTCATTTGATGGCTATCTATTATGACTATACCACTGACCTAAATATCAAGTGAAGGTACTTCATTGATGCAGAATTTAATGTTCTTTAATTTTTGTAAAAGTTAAGTTTTTGATAGCATGAGAGGCTTAAAATGTATAATCTGAACAAAATGTAGAATCTGAAAAGGTGCCGAAGTTTTGCTGGGTTTTCTTTTGCATGAGCAATTAAGTCATGCTTGCCTTGTGTGACTGCACACACTCAGATTACTTGTACTTGACATCAACTTAAGATATTCTTTGAAACATTCCCCTACTTAAGTTCTGGAAATTACTTTTTTCAGTTTGATTTTAATGGCCAATTAGGCTAATAGTAATAGATACCTATGTTACATTTATATTGAATTGTACTTCTATTAATTTATTTAAAGAGAGAACTAAATTCATACTAAAGAAAAATATATTATGTGTTTTTCATTTCCTACCTCATGGGTTGCCTTTGGGACATTTGTTTTAATCATACGTTGGTAACAAATTATATTTTATATAATAGTTATTGTCATTAAAAAATTCATGTTTACTTTAGTAGTTTCTCTTGCAGGAGTTATGTAAGTTTTAGGAACTGTTTACCCAATTATTATTTAAGATCTTATTTTAAGGTTTTTCAAAGAATTCTATTGTAAGCCATACTCTCCAGAGGTAACTTAAATCATATCTACAATACATCATATTAGAAGAGTATTCTTTCCTAATGGTTTATATCGCATGTTAATTTTTTATAGAAACAATAACATATAATTTGAATTAGTTCATAAAAAATTTCTCAGTTTATATTATTTAGTTGTTTTTTGTTTGTTTTTTTCTTGAGAAAACAATAAGAATTTATTCTGTATTGTTTTAAAATTGATTGTCCAAAAGTAGCAAATTCTGTTTGTTAGTTACAAACTACATATTTTAACAAAAATTCCTCATATTTACCTAAATACTTGAGACATATACAAAATATTGTATATGTTTTCCTGTATATTTTATAAACTTTAAATTTTATTTAGGGTCGCTTGTAAAATTTTCTCAGCTGGAAATTGCTGACTTTGCTTTCAGTGTCCACATACACTCATACCGAAAAAATTGTTCTATTATCAGCTACAATCAACCAATAGACTAAGTATATAAATAATTTGAGTACTGATCTAAATATGTCAAAGGTTGAACAATTTTCAAAATGAGCAAGAGATCACTCTACAATTGTTCACTAAAAGATTGATGTTTTATATGCAAAAAAAATTTTAGTTAAATTATCCATTCTTTGATATGTGTTTTAATATGTTCCTGAACTCACTAGTTTATTTTCTTTAAAGTAACTTCAGTCAATTGAACATAATTTAGTATCAACACATGTTAAGATGAACATTAAATTACAAGAGTCAATACAGCAGTTTACCCTTTCCATATTTTATGTTTGGTGAGTAGTAACTACAAAATGTGTTCACACACTCACATATAGGTAATAATATAATACACTACAGTACCTGATTTATCTAATCTCAAGTTTTTTCGAGCATATTTCTTCCAATTATCCCACGCTGCTCTTAAATTGAGAGGGGTACGAAAAAAAATTCCACTTGTTGCATTGAATTCATCACAAATTTTTTGCCATTCTGCATTCTTCAAATTTATGGAAGCAACATCTGTTTTCTTGCTTTCTAAAACACTGATTCGCTTGCTTATTAAAGTGAAGAGCAAATCTTTCTCAGAAGGTGTTATATTTGGGCTTCGAAAACGTTTATCAGTAGAATCTGCAGAAAAAGATCCATTTCGACCGCTCCCAATACTTTTCCTAAAATATGCCACATTTTAAATTCATTTCAAGAAAATTACACTTTAGTTCACACAATAAATTAAACACACTTATTTTGCTTTATTACAATTTAACTCATGCTAGTGACACAGGAATTGAAATTTTTTAGCATTACATTAAAAATTATTTATTTATATAGATCTCTTAAATTGCGGTAACCTCACCGCAAGGTAACATATTAATTATGACATATTAATATTTCATTCAGCATAACATAATTATTATTATTTATTTATTCATTTCATGTCTAAATTTAAGATATGGTGAGGTTCAGGCCTTCAGGCTTGCTCTTCCACCAAACAATATGATACAGGCAATGAAGAGACAATAGGTTGCTGAAGTATCTAAGGTAAATCGACAATGGTTTGGGGTAGGTGAGGAAAGCCACAGCTATAAACCTCACACAGTTCAACCAAGCAGGAAATCTAACCAGATCTTAGGGAGCAAACATGCTACAACTACTCCAGGGCAGATGTATCTCCAATATTTTAAACAAAGAGGGGAAATCAAAGAAAGGATACAAAAGAACAGGAAATAATTGAGAGAATAATAAATATCGAGATCTTAGGTAAAAATTAATATAACATCATGTAGTTGAAAATCAGTGCTAGCTGTTGTTTTGTGGATTGCAGAGGTCATAGAATAAGTACAGAAAACATAACATAGACATATCAACACATTCAGAATAATATCTAGTGTTAATTATCTATACACCCAAAACAAATTCTTACATTAGGATGAAGACTGTCACTATTTCACAAAATATTTTAGAGAAACAGTTTAAATGTACTTTATATGGCATTGAGTAGATCAACAATTGTACACTGCTGGGAGAGTGCATGTAAGGTAGGACAGTAAAGAACTGAAAATTTAATATAAATGTTATGCACAAAACCTGAATTCTGCCACTGGAGGAAAGAAACGAGCAAAACTAGTTTTGGCAGATGTGCTTTCGCCAGAATTATTTGTGTTTTCAAAACAACCAACCCTAGTTTTGGACAGTGCACTTTGCTAAAACTAGTTTTGGTATTTTCAAAGAGCAGAACTAGATAATTTGTTATTGTCATTTGTTGTCTCATTACCTGTTATTGCAAAAATGAAGTTTCATAAGTTTCATAAGTNATACTCAGAATAATCTATAGTTCGATAATAACTTGTACATGTAAATTTACAAACATATTTGCGTTAAATTACAAACATATTGACATTATATATGTATTATAACTCGCAGCTAACTTATTATCTTATCTAGGAACTTATGCAAAAAAAATTTAATCCGCCTCTGCCTTAGGGCCCTTGATCGGAATTGATGGGATGGTCCCTTGCTTGCTTCCAGAGAGTAAATTAGTTTATTGTCCTCCACGTGGTCATACACAGTTTGTACTGTTTTTTGACAATAAATTTATCAAAAAGTTAAAGGAAGTACAATATCTAGAGTATTTTATGAGGTAAAAATGTTCATTCATTAGAGAATTTTCACAGGTTTATATAAACAATGGAAATAATTTTAATATAGTTTTTTGATAATTCTATTTATTTATTGTTTTACATTTCTCTTTACTACAGAGCTAGCTGATTTTTTCCCATCTTCACTCGAGTCTAAGTAGTAATATATGAAGTAGAATTAATGTGTGTGTAAACAAACACTAATTTTACTCAAACATGTGTAAATCTATTGAGTGCAATTATTCTTATATTACAACAATTTTACTCTTCACATTACATAATGAATCTTGCAGTCTTTCATTACATCTTTTTTTGTGTTACCAAAGCATACAGTTTATATGAAAAACCCATGAATTTCCATTCACAAATTCTGATTCAAAACTAAAAATAGCATATGGTCACCTCCGGGCATTTTCGCACAATTTACACAAAAGCAAGGCAGATCTTGCTTTATTTAACTTAGTAATCTGTAAACCAGAAGTTAAAACCAAAGTAGTTTTCTTTGATATCTGATAAATGCTTTGTGAAACAATTTATCAGACTTTCAACTAGTCTATATATTTATGTAATAGTACTTCCTCATATGAAAAAGACAAAGTCGATAACCCTTCTCTTTTTTCAAGATCATCGCTAATTTAAAATGTGTGTATATAAAAGCAGGTAATCGGAATCAATTTCTATCGTCATATTCAGCTTCAGTGCACCAAAATATCCAAAAATATACACACATTTTAAATTTTTATTAGAAGCAAAATTTCAACCCCCAATTGGTGTAGCAAGGAGGTGGTTGGGTATTTCACATCAGTTTTTATCATTATATTCGGTTTCAGTTCACCAAAATACATGAGAATATACATATATTTTAAATTTTCATGAAAAATGAAATCTCAACCCCCCTGGGGACAGTAGGGAGGAGCTAAGGGAAAATTGGATAATTAAAACAAAATTTTATAGTCATAATCGGTTTCAGCGGCCCAAAATACATAAGGGCAGTAGGGTCTACCTTCTGGGTTTCAATTTTTTTTCTTTTTGTGTGCCTGTGTAATTTTAAAAGAATGTATTGATATGAAAAAGAATAAAAAATATAAACATCTAAAAATAAACCACAATGAATATTATTTTACACCCTGTTAGCTTGAAATAGAGAGGTGTCTCTGAAGCCCCATATGAGAAGAAAAATAATTCATCCTGGTGTATCGCGTTAAATGCAGTTCAAAATTACATTTGACAACTGACAACAACAGTGACCCACGGATTCCAATCGATCCATCCAACGTGGTATAAGCTCTATGTGTAAAAATGTGTTATCAGAGGATACATGACAAACTAGGATCACCTTAGAGTACTTCAACATAACAATTCCACAAGCCAAGATTCTCAAGAATACAAAGTTTCATGCAGCAAGTGCATCATTTCATATATAAATTAACTCCACAGGGAGATGTACTATTGGACATCAAAATCTTCCCCTCCATGTATCTCATAGAGCTGCCACAGTGTAGTCTATGGTAAATTTACTAGCAGTGGTGCAGAGGGTGTGTCTTTGCTCCCATTGCATTACTGATATCTTCACGAAAATCCTACTTTCACTGTAGTTAGGTGGAAGACCATGCCTCATGGTCTCAACCTTGCTGATAGCCAAAAAATAAACATAAAATGGTTGTTACAAAAATATTCATTATTTAATAATACAACAAACAACCATTGCTTCATAACAACTAAATACTTGAAGAATTATTGCATCCTTCCTCAGATATAATCAATTTGCCATGATTTCAATTGATAAATAAAAAATTGATACTGATATTCACAAGGGAAAAACAAATAAATAAATAAAACAATTTTGAGTTGTCACTAGAATAATTGTTGTAAATAGAATACTAAAGTTGTCCAATAACATACCTCATCATGACTTGTTTCTTAAAACAGTTGAAATACACAAAAACACATTGTGCCTCTATGACATACACGTGAACACACAAACATGGGTGTTTTCCTAAAAATTATAAATAAATATAATAGTAACATATATCTACCGTTGAGTAATTCATCTAATGCAAGAAACAAACTAACATTAAGTATAAAATAGTGTCAATCAGGACAATCAGCGACAAGACCTGTTACCAAGTACAGTAACTTAATTCATAATATTTTAATTACAAAGATTTGACTACATGTTAATGTTATTTATTACACTGACTCTGCATAACCACACTTATGTCACGAAACAAAATTAATGCTAAGGAATTGCACTACAAAAATACTCCACTCTGTTTGTACCACAGAATACTATCGATTGGTATCCCTTATGTTAAAACGCAAACCAAAGTTGGCGCGAATCCTGTCGAGTGGGGCGCCAACAACTTAAGGAATGGATACCTCCAGCAACCACTAGATTACTCTGTTGTGCGTCCCCAGCCAAGGTCCATACATGTAGTTCTGACAACTTTTGATGTACCCTTGAGACCAACATGTTAGAGACTTACATGTCTTACACATGTCATGTAAGATTTACATGTTAAGACCTACATGTTACATGTAGACGTCAGCTGACGGCTAATTAGCTACTGAGTGAATTCATATTGTATGGGAAAAATCGATCAATTATTTGACATTTTTAATGAAATTACTTCTAAATGTGTTGGAGAATGAGAATTTCACTAAAAGCAGGTGTTGTTAGTTCTGCGAGATATGCAAATATACGTGAAATAACTGAAACAAAAAAAATTAAGTAGGTTCATGAAAAAAATGAAAATTTTGAAAAATGAAATACATATCGCCGTTTTAGAAAGTAATTGAAAAAATTAGCGCTAATCTGAGAACTCTTAATGAGACAGTACATTTAAAATCACCAGTTCAGCACATAGTTCTTTACAACCATCTTTAGAAAAATATCAAATTCATCCATAATTTTTTCTTTTCGTATTACCTATGCCACAAGATACTGAGGGTACAAACTATATATATCAGGGTTGGAAAAACCCAGGGTTCGTTAAAAATCTCCAACCCAGTGGGTTTTAAGGATTTTTCAATTATATTCTTTTTTTAGAAATTCGTGTTATTTTCTATAGATAACATTAAAATTAACAAATTTCATTTGAAAAACATGATCGCATTGATTAAAAAATAAACATTGATTGCGTAAATAAAAAAGTGTCCATAATAAGGATAAACCTCGAGTGTCCTTTTAATTAATGTGAATCAAATACTAAAATTAGCTTCGAGAAATAATCACGTGATTCTTGTTGAAATTTGAATAAATATAGATATTTAATTCTTGCATGATTGTTGTCTTTACTTGAAAACTAAATCACCATTAAATAATATAAAGGTGGATTTTAAAGGGTTTTTTTGTGGGGCTTTAGGACTCGTCAACAGCGAGGTCATTAGAGCCCTTAAAACTTGTACAGGTAGGGAAAATGCAGTTACGCACTAGGGAGAGCCAACATGACTCTCCCCGCGTGTGGGACTCGCCGAAAGACTCAGCCATACCCACTAAAAACCCTCCTGCATTACAACTCAAAACACAAATTCCAACATATCACATGACTTTTCCTAAAAACATTTTTAAAAAAAGAAGAAGAGGAAAGAGGAAAATGAAAGATACCCTAGCCCTAATAGCGTCGGGATCGAAAAGAACAAGAGGTGACCAAGGGAGGTCAGAAAAGAGAAAGGAAGGAGCATGGCACAAGTAAGTGGGAGCAATGCCAGACTCAGCTCGCGGCCCCGTGTTCGCCAAACACGTACTTACTAGATGTAAGTCCCCTGGGGGGGATTTTAAAGGATTTATAATGTTTTAAGTGGGTTTTATTTAAAAAACAGGTGGAATTTTTTCTGTTGGGGAAAATACGGTAACCTCTGACATAAATTAAACATCAGTGTCCTAAAAAAATTAGATTTCAATTCTTTTTCTGATTGCTATTTTATTAAAACAATTAGCGGGTATTTCGTATCTAAAGCTATCATTCTAAATATAAAAAATTAAGTTGCTTTATTTGTATCCTCTAAAGTCAATCCTTTATCATGACATTGCTGTAAAAATATTGCTTTTAACACGTATTTTAACTTGTGTATTTAAGGTACTATGTGCACGTTGACAGAAGTGAAGTTGCCAACTATTCACGAAACTTGGAAATATGCATCAAAGTAGTTCCTATTAATTAATAATTCATTCCACTGATTTTTTTATACTTGATGACAACAATTATTTTGTGATTTTATAACTTGATAATTAATTTATACTGCCGTTTGACTCCTTTGACAAGAGTCGCATTGTCTTGAGTTAAGTGATGCGGCAGCCATTCCGTTATAACAATATTTTCCAGTTTTCCGTGAATTATTCTTGAAAATGCCCCGTAAGTTATGAAAATCTTAACATCATTGCGTTCCTATTTCCATTTGCTATGTTTTAGTAGTTTTTTTCGCTATGTTAAGCCGGCTCTTATGGCAAAATATCAAAAAAACGTGAACCCGCAAAAGTTTCTCCATATAAGCCCATAGTAATTTAAAGTCAAATAATTCAAAATTTTGCGCCGTAAGGGTAAGAAAATGCATCGCCACTGGACAGAGAAAGGTTCAAACATTTAAAACATTATGGGGCGGGGGGGGGGGGGGGTACTTAAGCCTAGTCGCTCTGACGCACATAATACCTTAAAGCTGGCTTATACAAAAATTAATCGTTCTCTTTCGCATTCTGAAAGGATTTCCAAATAATTTTTGTTTCCAAATATGAACACTTCATATTCTGATAAAAGAATTTAGGAATTGAGCAATAATAGTAAATCACAATTATTAAAAGACATGAATTCGATACATAAAATTAATCACAAAAGTACACAAAGCAGATAAGAATAAATAATGTGAAAACTTTAACAATTCTAGGCAAAAACAAACAAAACCATTGTACGAATATCATCTCTCTGATGTATGAATCATATTAGATATAATTCCGAAGATAAATGTTGAGTCATAAATATATAGATCGATTGAATATTTTAGTAAAGGAATTAGGAAGTCATAAGTAACTAAGATTGGAATCTTTCGCAATCCAAATCGCCTTCCTTTCCGGATTTGTAGGGAAACAAAATAGCCTGAAACCTTTTCGGTGTATATTACTACATTCGGCAACACAACAGCAAGGTAAACAAAAGCAAGGCATTTGTGACGAGTCACAAATAATTAATATCACGAACACTAACTCATCGACATAGAATACTGCCTAACAACGCCAGTAGAACGGAACGATGAGCATCAACATGACGGGTCTGAACACGTGAATGGTATCGTCCAATCAGCGTTCAACTTTGTCGGCAAATAGCTCTTCAAATGGTATCAGTACTTTATCTATCCTAAGGTACTAAAAGAATATTACCTTAAGAATACTTATAGTGCTCTCTCATGGCCTTGTCCCAGCGTCAACTTAAATATGACCTAGTCTTGGGTATTGGTGTCTGAAATGGAAAACGAAATTTGGTATATCTGTTTCTCTCTCACACACATCGACAATGACATACATCAGGGTGGGGGAACTCGATTCCCCTCTCTGTCTGCTGTCTTTTACGCTCAATACCTTCCTTGGTCCAAGCGGGTGTGCGAGAGAGAGCTGGCGATACAAAACAATATCTTGTCTCATATCACGGACAACCCGCTGCAGAGACAAAAGTCATATTTAAGTCTATGGTCCCAAGGCCACTAAATGTAAATAGGATAAATTGGAACAATGGTTTCAAAGTGTAAGCACCACTAAAGTTGGCAAAGTTAGATCCACTGAAAAACCTTTCTCTAGTTGCGGATAGAGACCTTAATTTATGAGAGAACCGTCAGCCATAACAGCTATATTGACTAAGTACAAATTCTCATAGTCCCTTTGGCGCCAGCTGTTACTTTGTGCTCGCCTCTTATTGATGGAGAAGGGAGAAAAAGAGGGAGACACGACACATTCATGTCACCAACTACAGCTGATTGACACAACCAATTAGAATCTGCGCGTAGCATTTTCCAGAAATACGAGAAATTCCGCATTACAGTACCACCTGAGGGTCTCTACTTCCATGGCAACTTTAAGTAAGATTTGTCACATTGATATTCTGAATTCCAAACTAAGCCAATTGTGCTATGCGCTCCGAATTCTAGCAAATGTTATAAGTCAACACGTTTCTCGCTGCGTGTATTTTCCAAATGTTTATACTCATTTATGATATAGCATTATCTTCTGAGGCCAATCCGTTCAGAGCATTCAAACTTTTAGAATTCAAAACAAGATAGTTTGGATTGTCTGTAAACCTCATCCCCGAAATTCATGTAAACCTTTATTTAGTGAATAAAATGTTCTCCCTCTCCCTTGCAAAATGAAGTAGTCGTGTTTGTTAAGTAATAATGATTAAAAATCCCACCCCTGCTAGACCGAAACAGTCTAGTTCACGAACACAAAACTCGTAATAAGGTTAATATTCATTGTCCCAGAGTGTCAACCACTCTTTACCAAAAAGGTCCATATCATTCAGGAATAATTTTGTATAATTCTCTTTCAAAAAATATAAAAGACATTAATAAATTGAATCGTTTCAAATCTGAGGTTAAAAGTTTTCAGTGCACTATTGCTTCTATAATGTGAAAGGATTTACTGATTTTAATAAAAGTTGATGAGAGATTCGATTTACCAATAAATATTGTTTTCTATTTGATTTCGGAGGATGTAAGTAATGTTTATTTATTTTATAATTTGTCACGCCATTGTTATATACTCCGAACACTGATTAAATTCGCGAATGTTGTTTTGATCCTCTTTATTTATGATAGTTTATTTCTAACTGTATGCAATTCTTGCACGGTTGTATAATTATCTCTGTAACCTCATCTTCGCCCGGGATTTCTCTGGTTTTCCTGCGGGTATCGGCGGATTCTCCATAGGCCAGAATGTTATTTGAAACTTTTATTATTATTCATCTCGAATTTTCACTGCATATTATATATACGATTCGTTATAGAATAATAAATGGATAAATATTATTTATTTATTTTTTTAGTATTTTTTTATAAATTTAAGTATTCGCGCCGCGGTTACCACTTGAGAGCAGCACTGTCACGCTGAAAGGGGGGGTTTTGGGCGTTAACTTGCTCTCAGTCTGATTTTGCTCTGCGAGGTGTTAACTTCGTCTACGTGTACGCTAAACTGCCATGGACACCCACGATACAGAAAGCCATGAGGAGGACAGTTAGACGCGGGAGAACGTTCAAAATTGATAAAAATATAGGTTGATGTGTTAATAATCTTGTCTCTATATCTTTTTATTCCTTTAGTCTCAGAGTGGAGTCCGGCTGAGGCACAATGGAGTCGAACTACGTAAATGTATATGTATAAAGATAAATGAATAAAACCTATTGATTTTTATTAAGAAGAACTTTACTTAAATCACTTTAAAAGTTTTTTAATTTTTTTTACAGCCTTATTGAGAATTTTTGTTAAAGTAGAGAAGTATTGATTTTGTTCTTGTCAGAACTGTTGTTTTTTACGGCAGCGAGTAAACAAAAAGCCATTTCAATGGTCTTTTATGCATGTTAGGAAAGGCCCCATACATGTTTAGCGAGAAACGGACAGTTCCCATTTATTTAAAGAATAATGCATGTATTCCGGATTTCGGGGATCATGGTGATACCTTCAGCAAACTACGACTCTGTTAATATTGCAGAAATTAAACTCAGATTACTAGCTTCTATGTTACTTTTATTTCATTTTTTGTTCCTACATTGTTTAGAATTAATTTCTCTACTGACTCCCAGGTTATTGTAAATGTTTAATTTGTTATCTGTGTGAAGCTGTAGTACGTACTCTCAGGCGGTTAAGCAGTCAAAAAGTTTATAATTGTTAACGAGAAGCCTTTCTTAACAAAAATCAAAAGGTGTTATTCATTTACCTAGACATAACCAAAATTCCACAGGTAAGTGATGATTTGTTTCCTTTATTAAAATGTTTAACATTAATGTTCATTTTGTCCGTAATGCGCCTGCTAATCTTGAAAACAGCTCCAAGTATTGGGACGTACGAATCCTTAGGAAAATAAAATATATACTCTTGCAGTTGGGAACAGAACGGTACTTCCGAGATGTCATTTTTAACCCAACACACCAGCAGCGAGCGAGCGCTAGATTCAGGCTACAAAAGCCTCTCGTGCCGCACCCAGGCCGCTGTCCCAGGCGCAGTAGCTGACAACCACAGCAATCGGTCAGCAACGGGGAACTGAGACAGTGTGCCAGCGTCTAGGAGCCCCCTTTAGGTACTACTTCCGCTCATCTCCACCAGATTTCAGCCACTTTGCGCGGCGGAGTGAATACCTTCTTACGTACATCTGCGTATAAGATGGTAAGTGTTCGGTTAATTCATTGATTTTGTGTGAATGAATTTTTTATATATACTCTTATTGTAAAAGTCTGTATTTTATGTAGTTTAAATTTATAAGGTGCTAAATGAAAGTTAGGTTACTTGGCATTGGTTTGGTAATTTCTAGCAAGACGCCACTTTCATTCGTACTGAGTTATGATTGGCTGAACGGGAGCGGTCTCATTGTAGATTCTCGAGCTTTGCCAGTCACGAGTCCTTAAGGGGCTGTTGCGCGTTTTTGGTTAATGTTAACAAACCGTGAATAAAAACTAAATGGCTGGTACCTGTTCCCATGAAAACCGCTGACCATAACGTTGTCAAGGACGAATTTGAAATAAATGACTCTTTACATAAAAGAAAACGATTAAGTAGATTACGAATGCTGGCAGAGCCATCTAGTGAGTGGGGCGCCAACAACTTGAAAACGCTGCCCCATTCCCACTACTTTAATACAACTCTTTGACAGTTGACTGGCGGAATACGCACCCTTTAAAATCAATATATTTATGTTCTTTCATTTTACGTTTTGTTTACATTGAGTTCGTATTGAAGACTGTACGTAGCTGGAACATGGTGTGAGCGAGTTTCACTTTCGTAGTGTAAGTTAAGTTGATTGAAGTAGGTTATTAGCAGCGCATTTTGCAGCTCACCAAATAAGAAAACTCTCGAACTTTTGGCTGACTTGGTATTTTGTGGTGTTGTGCGCTCTGAAAAAGTGAGTAGGATTGATTTTACATGAACTGCCATCTTAATCGTATCACAATATCTATTTTGTCGTATGAAAGAAAACTTTTGTTTTCATACACTGCTAATATTTACTTTACCAAAAAATATAAGAGGTCGAAAAAATATTCTTATATTTGGCCAAGTTGGTCATTTCATAAAAAATTGTATATTTATTGTGTAGTGTAATTGTTATAACTGTACACAATTATGGAGACTTGACTCACTTGGAAAGAAGCAATTACTGTTGTTAACTTATATATTAGCATTTCCACTATGAAAGGAATAATTTGATGTGTTCATTCAAAACATTGTTTTTTTCAGAAATGCCCTATGCTAATCAGCCATCTGTACATATCACTGAACTAACTGATGAAAATGTTAAATTTCAAATTGAAGATACTGATTTGAGGTATGTAAATTAAATGAGTTATATTTTATTTCATTGTTTGTGTGCTTATCATGCTCATTATCTGTTTCAGTGTTGCTAATAGTGTCAGGAGAATGTTCATTGCAGAGACTCCTACTATGGCTATTGACTGGGTGCAGTTGGAAGCTAATTCAACAGTATTGAGTGATGAATTTCTTGCTCACAGGATAGGTCTCATTCCTCTGACTTCTGATGAAGTTGTGGACCGTATACAATATGCTCGTGTAAGGATCGGTGACGTAAATGGAAGAGTAGATTATGTTAGTGTATGTTGTTATACCATTTGTGCTGTTGGTGTATCATTTTTCAGGATTGCTCATGTGTTGACTTCTGTCCTGAGTGCAGCGTTGAGTTTACCCTTGATGTTAAATGCAATGATGAACAAACTCGCCATGTAACAACTGCAGATTTAAAATCTAGTGATCCTCGTGTAGTTCCTGTTACATCTCGACATCGAGAGGATGAAGCAAGTGAATACGGAGAAACTGATGGTAATGTTTAATAGAGACTTAAGGAGAGTTTTATCTAGTGTTTGAATTTCTTGGTGGCACAATCTAGAATATTCTTTAAAATTGAATTTGAATGAAAGTTATGGTATCTTTTGGAGGAATTTATTATTCTTTAATGTTCAGTGATAATTTTTGACTCTAAATTGTGAGATGAGAAAAACACTAATAATGTTTTTAATTTTAATTACACAGAAATACTAATAATCAAGTTGCGGAAAGGGCAGGAGTTAAAACTTCGAGCTTATGCCAAAAAAGGATTTGGCAAAGAACATGCAAAATGGAACCCAACAGCTGGAGTTTGCTTTGAATATGACCCAGACAATTCCATGAGACATACTCTGTACCCTAAACCTGATGAATGGCCCAAAAGTGAATATACGGAACTGGAAGATGATCAATGTAATACTTTGTCATTGTTTTAGCCTGAAGGGGATCGAAACTCAAAATTCACAGCTTTGGTTTTTATCGCCTCCCAACAGGACCAAATCTTGAAAGTGAAGTGTGCTGTGATTGTGTTCTCAAAGTTCCCAAAGTTCTCAAAGATTGTGTTCCCAAAAGATAAGAACTACAGGTCTGAAGGACTGCAAAGTATTTTTTTTTAGTATACATCTTAAAGAAAACATTTGAGAATTGCATTATATCATAAAAAATGCTGAATTTTGCACTGCGTAGCATTGGATTGGAGGAAATCAATACATTACCTAATGGATGGTTCCCCATTCAATTTTTGCGAGTATCAGGTGAATGATGAACGAGTACATGAATACAAGATACACTCTGCTTCAACCTACTTCACATCTTCCTTGTGAATTTCATTCTCATTTTAGTTCTCACTGTATCCTGCTGAAATACTGGGAATGAAATGGGGTCTTTTTCAGATTTGTTCTTGTCCTCAAATATTTTATTGGGTAACTTCCTTCTCAATTTCATATTGTATGTAAATATCTGACCTGTGATTTTATTATAGGGACATATAATACAGTTTAAATTGAAATGCACTTTACACAGATTAATCTATAAAACGAGTTATATATGAGTGGCATACTATATACAATACCACAAAAGAAGCAAGACATTTCGTTTGACGTCAGCTTCACACTGCACTTAAGATTCATTCACTGGGACTAGTTTTGGAACCTGTTGCTCCAAACAACAATTCCTGCTGACTCACTCAATACATACACTACTGTAGTGACTCCTCTGTAAATTCTCAAAATATTTAATTTAACAATTTTGTAAATTAACAAGTTAGTTTATAAACATAGATACATAAGTTTCATACATTTTTAACTCAATAAAATCAAAATCTTGCAAGTTAGAAATTAAAAATTATTCCCAAAATTATAATGTTAGTTTAAGTAGTAAAACTACAATCTTCCACTTAGTTTTAGATCTAGGATTTTGATTTAATTGGATATGTGAAAAGGTTATTCATAATTGACTGGAGTGGTGGAAAGAAAGGAAAACTAGTTGAGATATTCCATAGTGGCTCATAAGAATAGTAGTAATAGTAATTTTCTGCAATGCAGCGACTTCACAGCATTTCTTCAATTTGTAACTTGAGCCTGGAGTGACTGAGGAGAGAGAAGGAAATTTTTTGTTTCGATCACCTTTAAATTAAATGTTTTGATTTTTATTAATCTGTAAAATAAAGTGAATTATTTTAATGTTTAAATGTTTATCTTTTTAGATGAAGCTCCTTACAACTGGGAACTAAAACCAAATAAATTCTTCTTCAATGTTGAGAGTTCTGGTGCTTTAAGACCTGAAAATATTGTCATGATGGGAATATCTTTACTCAAACAAAAGCTTTCAAATTTGCAAACTCAATTGAGTCATGAAATTCATAATGATGCTCTTGCTATTCAATTATAATTGTTTCTTTCTCTAATGTTTTTATTGTTCATGTGTTATCAATCAATAAAAGTTTCTAATATCTATTGTTGTAATACTATGGTAACAAGTAAACAAAATGTCTCGTCGTGATATCCTTCAAAAGGAACTTTTCAGGAGAAATTCTACTTATCAAGATGATTATCGTCAATATTCAATATGTAACAAAGTTGAAGATACCTTCAAGTGTATTGAAGGCCCATTTCCAGGAGAAAATGTTGTGGCACCCCTTCCACTGAATTATGACACATTGTGGGACTGTAAAACTTCTGTGCCTTTTAACCTGTTTCACAGACCAAAAGAAATCCTGGAAACTAATCCTCATTGTTATAGTCCAAAATTTCCACCAATTGAAAGGGGTCTGAAGTGTCCTGTATGTTAAAATAGATTGGGGATAATATTATTTACTTTTCATTGAACTAGCATAATTAAAATTATTTTTCACATATATAGGTCCCAACAAGTAAAAATCTGCCTGAATCACATTCTCCATTACGTTGTTAT
Organism: Laupala kohalensis; assembly: GCA_002313205.1. Lineage (NCBI taxonomy): Eukaryota > Metazoa > Arthropoda > Insecta > Orthoptera > Trigonidiidae > Laupala > Laupala kohalensis. The sequence continues at coordinate 233,826 of NNCF01131817.1, read as the reverse complement.
GCACCTGCATTTCCATTGGAGGAGTTAGATGACATGCTTGAAAATGACAAGAATGTTATTAACTGTATTAAAAAATTCCCTTACTTAACAACTCACGGTATCTCTTATGCAACCATGAATCCTCCAGCCAATCGTTTAAGCATCAACTTCGTTCCTTGTACAACTTTCAAAGATAAGGCAAGTACACTTACATCTGGAATAAGATTGGTCCTTTAATATTATTATATTATAAAGAGCTTATTTCTTGCAAAAACTCATCAAAATCCTTTGCAATTACCATTTGAGAGTAAGTTATAGTGTATACAAAAGGACTAGAAAGATGTCTGTTGATCTAATTATAATACTAAAGGAGTCAATCTCTGCCATTCAGAGTATTTTATCTTAGTTTTCTGTGATTATTCAGTAATCGATACATAGTAATATGCTGAAGAATCCATGAAAGGATACAAAATGATTTAAGATTTAAAAAAGAGGAAAAAATATCCATTATTTTGGGGACAAAACTTAAGGTAAAATAAGCATTGCCAGATATTAAGTAGAAGGAAATGAAATTAAATCATACGTCAGCTTAAATTTGTCCATGAAAAATGAATAGAACAAGAAAAGATTTATTGAGAACTCAAAGAGTTCTTGTCTTTGTATAGGTAAAATGTTACCCTACAGATAGACAGCCACTTCCCATAGGCTGGAGAAATGCAGCTAGACAATGGGATCACAGACAAACAAGGGCTGTTTGTGATCCAACAGCTGCATTTTGGCACAACCAACATGCTAATCGTTGTAAAAGTGATGAAATTAGGAATCAAATGTATCAATTGGATCCTGGCATACTAAGCAAAATACGATGCCTAGCTCATCACTGCAATCTAACAGAACCCTACACAACTCCTGTAGCAAATTATACAGGGTATTTACCTACACTTCCTCAGGGGGTAGGCATGGAAAAGTGTACTTGGTGTTCTCATGATACACGTTTATCTTCTAACCAAGCTTACAAAGTGTAAGTACTAGTAGTGAATACTAAAATAATTTACTATAAGATTTATGCTTTATGCATTTTTCTAATTTAATTTTTCTGGTTTGCAGTCGAATGAATGCACATGGTATGTGTTAAAATATTAGATGATGAGGTACAGGAATGTTATGCTATTTGTGTTAATTTATTTGTACTGAATCCATAGAAATGTAATAATTTGTTGAATAAATAAATATAATTCATTTCATCTTTTCTCTTGAAAAATTCTTGAAAAATACTGTAGAGATAAATCTGCCACTGCTAATTATATGGTTTTATTCGAGTTGATAGAGAACCATCAGCAAATTCAGAAAACAATTTACTATCACCTGACGACGTCTCAGACCACAAGTTGAAGCATTATGTTCTTTAAAAGTACAATCATATGTAAAATAACATAATTTCTTTATTAATCAATCTTACATACAATGGACGTTAACTGAGATAAAGCATTTGAAATTCTAAAAATTAATTTTGTAATTCCTGTTGAGAAAATTAGCTCGGAAAGTTCATCCACCTCCATCAGATTACTTATGGAACAATCATACCAGGTGGGAGAGGTATGTAAAGTGGAGTATTTGTGTTTTTACAAAAAAAAAAAAAAGTTCCTAAGTAAACTTAAATGAATTTTTTGAGGTAAAGTAGCTTGAGTTGATGGTAACATCAAAATAAATTCTAAAGAAAAACATTAGATACAGGTGCATTTAAAACTTATGATCTAATTTTCATTCTTATTTGTCTGATTGTATAACTTTTAAGAGAAAGCACACAGAATTTAGTTTAATTGATTAAGTAAGTTAGATATAGTTGAAATAGTTTCAATGACTTCTTTGGAATCATTCACATGTAACAATGAAACATGTAGGGTCCAAACTTGTGACATGAATTATTTACATGAGATTCCTTGAATAAATTTACTACTTAAATTCATTATGATTAGAGAATAAATTGCATAAATGTCTTCTTGACCCCCAATAATTCTCAAAATTTGTTTCGCCACAAGAGGGATCAAGATATTATGTCTGACAGGTAGGAGTAATGAGGCTAGAAAATTAATTATAAATTTGTGACATAATATGTTAATGACCTCTTTACTTAAAACTTTTAATCTAAATTTGAAGTAAAACAAAAAAATACATAATCAGATTTTCTGTTTTTATTAAATGATGAACTGTACACTTTAACATTTAATATTTTTGTTTTATCATACAATGTACACTGAATAACATTCAATCAAATATGTTCAAATAACTTTCCAGAAGAAAATTTATTATGTATCAAGTAGGTGTGTTAAGCATTTAAGCAAGACTTTGGGCAGTTCAACTTAAAAAGAGTTGTGGTATGAAGATACGATTATAATGAGTAATGCTAGTCAAGGAGAAAGAAAATGAACACAAAGGAAAATAAGGTCTAAAATGAAGTTCATTCAAGATAGGTTCATTAAATTTATTAATTAAAGATAGGACTATGGTGCTTGTAGCCATAAAAAAAGAACCTTTGTGAAAATAAAGTATTAATGGTTCATTGCCGTGAATAATAAATGCTCATTATTACTTAATAAACATGGATAAACCAAGAGAAATACTTTCCAAACATTTATCCTTTGGTAAAGGTAGGAATGATTAAACAATCTTCAGTTTTTTTATTTTGTTTTTAAAATTATATCATCAAGAGGTAACAAAGAGATTGGGCAGTTTTAGCCCGAACAAAAGAACTATCATCATGGAGAAGTTGAACTAATCGTACACGAGCTGCTTCCACTGAACTTTCTGAAATGGAGTCACCAGAACTACACAACAACCCAGACAGTAAAGCAGCATCACCTCGCAACAATGGAGTGCCTCCTCGAGTGAATGACAGGGCACAAGAAACAAACTGAGATACCTGAAACAAATTTGTATAGGTATTCGAATGTTTCTATGGTAACAAAAGATCACTATGACCAAAGATAACTAGTATTGAAGCAGTGAATTAATCAATATGTTAATAAAAGACGATTCCTTCCCAGTTTTTGGTTTGTAGTTAATCATAGCATTAAAACTGAAATTACAAAATAATAGTACATGAATAAAGATGGTTTCTTTGACTGAAATAACATAGACCCATCTCTATTAAATATTCCTAATTTACAAATTGTAGATGTGAATAATGTCAATTCTAATTTACAACACTATATAAGTAAATAAGTTTTAAGTATTTATCAATACTCTACAATGAAAAGTTTGAAAGCAATAACATGAAATTAATGGTTAAGTCTTCAATCAATTTCCCTTTTAAAAAAGTGACAGCTTTCACACTAACACAGAATTATTATGCTGAGGCAAACTAAGGTTTGGAAAATAATTACATCATTATAAAATTGATATGTACATTGACTTTCATTATCCTAATTAAATATGCCTTCATATTCCAAATGATAAAAATCAATATCAATGGGTGAGAGTCTCGTTTACCTGTTCAGGGAACTCACGAGCCACAATGCGAGCAAGATCAGACACAAACTCTTCATAATGAAGATTACCAGCATCAAAAAGATGTCCTTGGACCATAGAATTAGTTTGTGAAGCACCTAACAAAGGTGCTGCTTGACGAAGAGCAAATTTACTGGCTCTGACAACATTTGAATCTGAGTCATGCAAATGAAGCAGAAGAGGTACCAATGCTCCATGAACTTGTTCAACCAAAGAAACATCCTTTTCTCCCTATAAGCCAATCTCATGTCAACAAAATAGAATGAAGTAAGAAACAAACAAAGGAAAAACTAAAGCATGGTTTGTCAATTGATGATGCATTAAGAGCAAGAAGTTTCACATGAGAATATAATATAACACTTTTGATAACTAGAACATTCTCTATCCCAAACAAGCTGATTTAATATTTATTTATTTATGTATTTATTTCAAAATATCATCCTTATATGGTTTACTTCATAAATATTATAGGTTTTCATAAAGCAATAAAGTGAGGTTTTAGCATTTTGAAATTTAGCAAATAAAATTTAAACTGAACTCACTTTTTCACTATCCATTTGCGCTCCTGCATGGGCTAATTCACCAAAAAGTCTCAGAGCTGCTGCTCTTTCAGCAGGATTTTCACGTTCAAATAATGGTCGCACTCTTAGAGCAACTGCCACAGTAACTCTTTGAAGTAGCGCAGGGTTATCAGTAATGGGCAATACAGCGGCTAAACCATGCATAGATTCTAAAGGGTTAGGTTCATCTAATCCTCGAACCAATGCTGCAAGGACTTGTTCAGCATGCCTTGCTCTCTGTGTAAAAGAAACAAAATTCATAAATCCTATAAATGAACACATTTTTTTTTTCAATAAACTGTCTCACCTGATCAGGAGGGAGATTGGCTGTAGCTCCTAATCCACGTAAGCAAAGGCGTCGAACCAATGGACTAGGATCTCCTAAGCAACTTAAAAGTGATGCTAGTATACCTTCCAGTAATAATAATTGACCTCCAGCTTGAACAGCAACTAACTAAATAGAAGAAAAATACTCAATTTCTGGATCCACAATTTTCAGAGAAAAGTTCATACATACAATTGAAGAAAATAATTTTATACTTCTGCAAAGAAAGATGCAACTGTTGCTCTTTGAGGTTCAAAAGAGCTAGCTACATAATGATTTAGGGCTGTCACCAATCTTGGTTGGAGACTTGGAGACATATTGCACAAAGACCTGAACAAAATGGAAATTTTAACACTTAAAGACATTTGACAAATGAGTAGGTATTATGAAAGGTTACATCTGAGTTCATCACTGGTTGGCATCACCTTACAAGAAGTGGCACAAGCTCCACGAATGTTTCCAAACTGCCAGGAGGTTTTGGTTGGAAACCTTGAATAAGAGCCTCGGCAACTTGGTCATAATGAACACTCAAAAGCAATGCCTTCAGTGATTCTCTAGCCACCCTGTAATGTAAAATAAATAAATTCTGAGGAAAAGGAAATTGCAACACAATTGAACTCATTTCAATAACTATGGTTTAAATTTCAAAACATAATTTTTTATACAAGAATGGGAAAAAGTACATACAACATACATATGGGTGAAACAAAAAAAAAGTTTTTTTCAATAAACTGACCATCTTCTTTAGCTTTTAACAGTGCAGAGAAGTTGCCTTTCAACAAAAAAGGACAAAAACAAATTTTTAAAATAATTAGAACATGCCTTGAGGTACAGCAAATAAGATAAAGTTTTGTTCTAAATTTACATTTTCTCTCTCTATTTTCACCTTTTTCTTGCATATCTTCTATTGACCATAAAAGCCCAAACCAATAAGTCTGCACTTTCAATGGCTTTATATTGATGTAATAATCAGTTTATTTGAGTTCAGAAATATTGTGAGGTTAAATAAAAGAATAAATTATGTGCAAAAACAACTTTCAAAAAAAGATGATTTATTATTTAATTGACAACGAAATTGTTACTGCTTTAAATTTTTATCAGAAGAGATCAAAGACTGTATTTTGTTGGATATTGTAATAATTGGATATTTTATTTCCAAAAAAGAAAGATTACAGAAATGTCCTTCTACTCCTGATGCGTAAGTACCCGAAAGGAACCATTGATTGAAGGTCATCATTACAAGTAAAAATCTTATCAGTCAAACCTTGTGTAACAGTTAAAGAAGATTCTAAACTTTAATTTCACATATCACATTGCTACCTGCAAATACTGGGACATAAATCTATGTAGTTATAAAAAAGGAATGTCTGTTTTCTGACCACCTCAGTTTCTGTACACCTTAGTAATCATTTACTTTTCATGTTATATTTAAAATTTTAAATATTAACAATAATTTTACATTTGTAAACATGTTCATATTGTGATATATTATATGAAAGCTAATGATATTCAAAAGAGAATTCAACTTCTAATTTTTAAATAGCTAAATTCTGGACTAATTTATTTCAATTTACGCACAAGGATGTTGGCCCAAAATTAATATTTTTGCAATTTCAATCAGCCATAACTCAAAAACCGCAACTGATATAATATTAATATTGTACTCATATTCTTACTTTAGACTACTGAGCAAAAGTAAGAAACAATGAGAAGCTTGGGGGATATGAGGTAAAAAAATATTTTAAATTGGATCACTTGACATGGAATGACCCTATTGATCTTTAAAACAATAACAGATCCTGTAATTCAAAGAAACAGTTTTCCATGATAAGCACAAACAATTAAGAGACCTCAGTTTGTGCCAGATTCACAAAGCCAGAACAGACTGTGAACTGGAATTATGAAATTATGAATGAAAAGACTAAAATTCCTAATATTTCATAGTTTGAACCATCGTTTTTAATGCTAAGATCTACATTAACACATTCCTATAGAATGACATTTAAATTACAGAGCCCCTAATGAAAAAACTTATTTCCAATTATTTTTTTAGACAATTCATGTAGGAAAATCCAAAACCAACTCTTACGGATATTCAATTAGTTGCCTTTCTCTGTTTTCAATGTCACACGGAAGTTGTGGAAAGAGTTATTAGGTCAGTTATTAAGTCATCTTAGTACATTATCATATGCAAGAGATGGTTTCATTCAAGTAAATATTGTATCTCAGAAAAACATGCTAAAATTCTACACTAAAAAACAACAACAAAAATCAGTCCAATGTGCTGAGATAGTAAAAATAAATAATTATCAAAATATTCAGGATGTATTCATGATTTAATTTGTTAAAAATTATTATTACACGGAATTTTGAGGAGAATGGGTTTTTATGTCTATTTATAATCAAACTGTGTTGTTATAAAATGCACAACTTTAAGCGGATAAGTAAGAAATATAATGAAAGAGTATATAATATAAAATTCACATTTTGTAGTTTTTAAGCCCTATGTGGCATCTCAAAACATTGTAATAGAGTAATGGGATTTTTTGCTCTCCTTTCAGGACCTAAAAGGCAACTTTTGGCTGCTATTTGAAATCTCAATGCAGAAAAATAAGTTTTTGACCTCTTTTCGTTCCACCCTAATGTATATATACTATAAACAAACATTAATTACAAACAAACAAGTAAAAGAGTACATCCATAAAACATGTACATAAAATGAATTTAAGTAATTGATATTTATAATGTTAGCGCATGAAAATTCAATGCTTGTACTTCAATGCAATTCTTGTGCCAAGTAGTTAAAGCAAAGTCTTGAAACGTCCCAATAAATCATTCCAGCAGTCTTAAACTTAATTGTTATTCTCAATCTTACCAGTCAGGATTCAAACGATATGCATTTCTATTCGGAATAACACCATACGAATCTTGTCCTGAAATATTAGCTATATGGACTGGTGGGGCCACACCAATATAACTAGCAGCAGTAGTCAAAAGTGCAGAGAAAAGATCAGGGAAATGCTGTGTAGCAAACAGTTGCAGAGCTGATTCCATCAACAAGGGTTTTAAGGCAGCAACAGCCTACAGAAGGAACATTCTAGAATTATCATGTGAAAAATATCAAACAGATTGATTTCATACACATTATAAAAATTATAATCAGAGAAGCATCAAATGCATTATAATACTTACTGCGAGAGGCATTAGAACAGCAATAGGAGGCCCATGGCCACTTAGCTCTTCATACAAAGGACTTTGAATTAAACGAAGCAGTTGATCCATAACATCTGGTGCCAAAGTTCCATCACAGGCAATAATTCTCCAACATTCTTGAACAGCCCTGAGGAAATAAATAAATGAACTTTATTGTCAAAAAAGCAGTTGCAAAGTGCATAAGACCACATAGGGGATAATAAACTAAGTTACTCTCCAGATACAAGCAAGGGACCAACCCATCAATTCGGATCAAGGGGCAAATGGCAGGAAAATGGGAGAAAAACCCAGGTCAGTATGGGATTGGAAAGGATTGCTCTACTAAATTTGACACAATTGGAGAAACACAAAAATGGTCAAAAAAATAAAAAATAAAACTTACTGGTCAAAAGGCAAAGGTTGTAATAGCAGAGCACCAACAACTGCTTTTGGATGGTGTTTTGCAAGAGCTAAAACTGCTCTGACTGCACCACTTTGTGTTTGGTGACACACAGTAGAACCAGCATGCCGCACAATTGTACCTGAAGAACATTCTATATGAAATTGAGTCTCTTAAGAGCAATAAAAATTTTATGGTGCAAAAATTTCCTTCTCTTTTTTTGTGAGTAATTTTACTAAGCATATAAATCTAAAATAATTTCTTAAAATACTAGTTAAAACATAAATATCTCATTTATTTGAATAATCTAGGAAAATTTCAACAACCAAAATTCTCTTAAATTAAATAATAATTGAAACGACACTGAACCTTTTTTCAAATTTTATACAAAGATTGAAATGACAGATTCTCAATCTTTTAAGAATTTTTTTAAAAAAGAAAGAAATTTTGAAGTACAATAATTTATCCAGAAGAAACAACATAGTCCAAAGCTAGAATGAATATATAATTACATTATAATTTAAGTCAAGGAAAGAGCTCATGGCTTGCAAGGTTACTGACTTTTAGGACATACAGTCAATCAAACAGATGCAAAGTAAAACTACAACCATTCACGCCACCACAACAACAGCATAATAAGCAACAACAGATTTCATAAAACAAGTCAACTAACATGGGAATACTAGATAAGGTTCCAAATCAATTCAAAATGAACAAAAAGACTTTAATTTTTAATCTTTGAGAATATTGCCAGATGTATTTAAACACCATGTCAAGAGATGATGAGATGCAATGTGTAGGCTCTGTTCATCCTAGAGGTAACAGTCATGAACAACAAACTTCTAAGACTTGGAATGAAAATAAACTTAAAACATATAATTTTTCAATTATAGAATAATGGACTAAAGAAGCCTTAGTTTATCTTCGCAAATTCTAGGTAAAGAATTGATTTTGACTGCTAAAATCAGAATTTGACTTGCTCTCCTATTGAGCACATTGCTGAGTATTGAGCTCTTGCCTCTAACTCTAAATCCTAATCTTAAATGCTAGATTTATAGAACTTTGAAGATCGCTAATTCTTCTGCCAAGCTGACTCTGGGAAATATACATACTTTTATGTTATGATCTCAGATCTACAGAAATTACCTACAACGTTATGATATTCACTTCTGCCAGAATATTATGTTATAATTTTTGAAGCACAGTCTTACCTTTTAGTTTTGGAGTTGGATATTGAGCATTTAAATATGTAATTCACCTTGGTGGAATTTTGATGTGCTAAAAGCCTCACAAAAACTATAAATGCAAGCCACTTTTTAAGCAAGGCTTGTGCCATTACTACTATTCAAGTTCATCATTAGTAATTTCAAATGATATTTCCAATTGATAGAAACTCAAAAAGTCATTTCTTATAAAATATGAAACTAACTTTGCTTTTCTTTTTGTGGGGCTTCAGGGCTTGTCAAGGTCATTAGAGCCCTTAACTTAGCTTTAAAAATACTATACATGAAAAGAATTATAAAATTGTAAGTTAAAACAAATATTTGAAGAAACAACAACAAACCTAAAATAGGAGTCACTTGATGATAGAGCTCCCCACCCTTTGATTTAAGAACTGAAGTGAGTACCACTGTCGCTCCTGCAGCACCACTGTCAGTAGAATCCTTTAAACCATCAAGTAGGCTGTCCACAAAAGGAACTAGTTGTAGGGGAGGAAGAGTGTTTGAGAGTGCATGAGCCAAGTTATTGGTAGCTTGAAACAGTTGAGTAGGCTCACTGGTCTGGATATCTTTTTGCACACCAGAGAGTATTCCAACAAGATCATTGTCAGCACCCAATCGACCCTCATATCTTGCAGCTAATCCCAAAATTAACCTCACTGTACCAACTGCTAATCTACGCACTTCCATTGAAGGATCAGTGCATCGAGGGACTACTCGACCAAGCATAAGACCTGTCTGACCAAATCGACTAGGAGCCTGTAAAATTATTAATACTATCATTACAAATCATTTTAAGAGAAAATTAAAGTTAATAAATATTTTTGCTGAATCACTTTCTTAAGAAAAAATATATAGTATGCATTTATGTGCTCGAAAATCTAAGGACAAAAAACAAAATCATTTGAGAGTTATAGCACAAGAAAGAAAACAAAAAAAGTAAATATTTAGATAATAATGCCATTGTAACACAAATAAACAATTTACAAATGTACCTCATAACTGAATTTCATATTGGCAACATAACACTGAAGAGCACTGTTTAAAATAGAAAGGGCAGCAGAACGCTGACATGGAGCCTTCACCAAAAGCCATGGCTCAAGCAAAGAAAAAACATCATCTAAAACAGCTGGAGTTGTACTAGCTATTAATAATGCTTGAGTCAAAGAACCTGAAAACAAAAAGAGAAGACCACTTATTTAAACTAATATCTCTCTCAATAATGTCACTGAACTATTTCAAATTGCAATAAAATATACATAGGGACCAGAAAAACAGTATGTACTTTTTACCAAATTAGCACCTATTTCTTTTACAATATAGGTGGCTTTTATTTGAAAATTAGCATTTTTTCCTTTAATTGTGGCCTACAATTAAATAATATTTTAAGTTTAATGTTTCCATTTCAGCTTGCAGAATATAGAAATATAAATTCAATCAATTAGTTGACTTGAACATATAAAAAAAACCCTTTGAGACAAATAATAGGTTTTACATACTTTTAAATGTGAAAAGGGTGATAAATTTGAAAGTAAAGAAAACACGAACACGAAAACATAGAAAAAGTTTTGAATGTCTGTTTATACCTGCATTTTAAAAACTTATCAACAAATAACATTTCCCTTTCACCATATGTTACACTACAAAAACAAAAAGCATTTTCCTCTTTCAAGTTTCTTCTTTCATCCCTCACAACACACTTATATAGAGAGAAAAAAACCTCTTCCTGCCCAAACTCAAATATGAAAGCAAGTTCACACTCTATGATTAATGTTTCAATTGTACTTTAATGCACTTAGCCTACTATACTACTCAATACCACTGATTTCACCATGAGAGAGCAAAATGCATCCAAACCCCTTTTATCTATTGATGAAACAAAGGGGAAATGAAATGCATGACAGGGTTCATCAGTCCAAAGTGCTGTTTTATCAATACATGTATGCATACATTTTTACCTGTAAAGCAAAAAAGACTTTTTTTCCCCTTGCAAATTAACTAACTTCACAAATATTTCACATTTTTCACAAAATTTTGAGGAAATACTTCACATATCACAACTTGCAATTTTTTCTGGTCACTAAATATACATATTAATTTTCTATTATTAAGCATACCAAGAGCCACTAAAAGGCTGGAAACAGCTGGATCACTTCCTGAAGTATCTGGTCCATTTCTATCAACTACAGGATCCTTGAATGTTTTTAATAATGCAGTAAACACTTCTTCAAAACATACTCTTAGTACCTCTATTCTATCTTCCGTATTCAGAGAAGGAGGCAGTTTCCTTTTTAGCATTAAAGATAAATTTTTATTTTATGGAATCAAATAATTTTCATGTCTATTAACAAAGTAATCCTCAAAAAGTTATTAAGAATTATCTTTACCCAAGTCTGTTGCCTTGAATTTTGTTAACTTAAGGTATTGTATAGGACTACTGTTGAAGCCATGTTATCAGTGCATGGGTATGTAATACTGAATAATATAGAAAAAAAGTATTGCTAAATAAATTGCTGTGAACATAACAAAACTGGTGACCTATTTGTGTTTTATATTTAATTCACAAATGTATTATTAGTAAACAATTCATTTTATTAATATTTTTCATTAAAATTGGTGATAAATGGGAATTATTTTCTCAGCAAATTCAAATGACTTCTAATAACATATATAACAAAATAGAGGAAATTTTGAAAGATAAAATCAAAGCCAGAAAAATATATAGAAACAAAATTAGGGAGTAATATTAATAAATATGTAATAGTATCAAGGATACAGGAATGAAGTCGTAACCTGCAGTGAAACTGTCATAATAGCACTATTTTGAATCTGTAACTGAGACAACACTTGCACAAGAACTTCAGAGCGTCCCGAGAAATTCATTGCAGAACAACTGCGATTTGGGTGCAAGCCTTCAGCTACAAAGCCAAGGGCTAGTAATACAGCTTGCTTCAAAGATACATCCTGGAGAAGAAAAACATTCAATTATAAAGGACCTCAACAATGTATTTTTGCAAAGGTACTAAAACTTCTTTGCAAAAATACATTAGTAAAAAATATAACAGTATAAAAATTCATATCCAAAGTATAAATAGTCAAAAACATAAGGATTCCCAACATACCTTGGCATTAGTCAATGTATGTAACAACCAAGGAAGAGGCCCAGCTTCCAAGGCTGGTAAAAGATCTGTGGCAGGAGATTCAACAGCAACCTGGCCATAGCATGAAGCCAAAGTAAAACACGTTCGATCAGCACTTGCTTCCCCACTTCCACCTCCACGCCATCCTATACCCAATAGTCGGCCCGAGGTCCGACGCAATGATGCTTCCTCTTTTCTTAGAACTTCTAAACGAGCCAGCACTGGGGCAAGATGTCTTCGAGATAATATTCCCACAGCACGTCCAATAGCCTGTACATTATCACAAAAAATTTGCTAATCTTTTTTTTTTTTTGTAGTCATAAAGAATTTATATTTAAACTCCTACAATACAGCTGACAATATCTTTATCAATACACATATAAAAGAAAGAGTTTGTCTGTGTGTTCGAGTATATCGAATGAGTTCAAAAGAGTTCCAGGAAAGGTGTATGGCATTCTTTTGAGGGGTCAGCAAAATTTGTTTTGGCCTGCTCAGTGTAACCAGGACACATGTTTGCAGGGCTGTCTACGAAGCCCTTGAAGCACACAGAACCAGCTATATCACAACGAGACCCACTCACGTGCATAAAGCAAACCATTGCTTATTTTATGAATTAATTGGAAAATAACCAAATCATATTTGAGTAAAATTACAAAATTTACTGGTGTGTTCATCTAGTATGGTATAGTAATCAACTAATTAATTGACTAATTACCTGAAGCATTAGAATACGGAACAGAAAAAAGTGTTTTTTATCTTCTCATCTTGTAATCGCAAAAAAATCAATCGAGAGATTTTTCTCGTAAATACCAGTTTTGGGTGTCCCTAATGTCGAATGGGTCAATTTCATTCATATTTCTTATTTACTACAGTACATTGCTTGTTGTTGTTGTCAGTATGAGGAACTAAAATGGGTACATTTAACTTTAAGTGCACACCAACCTGTGCTTATAGCAATGAATATTGATCTTAAGAGCTTAAGTAATCTCTTATAAGTGGTCTCTGGATTGTGAATGAGAAGAAGTGTTTATTTATAATAAGTGGTGACTCTGGATTTCGCCTCTAGCCTTTTTTTCAAATTTCAATTTAGATACTTTTTATTGAATGTAGAATATATTTTTATTTTCTGGAAGGCTGGAAGGCTATAAGGCTTAGAACTTGAAAATTCAGCACAGATGTTCTCCTAGACCTCTGAACATTCTCTTTGACATTCAAATTAGATTTTTTAAATTTACTTTTGAAGCTTTCTTGTTGTCAGATGTGTAGCAGCAAGACAAAAAAGATTTGGAGCTTTGAAATTTGACAATGAAGAATTTCTGATTGTCTTATTGAGTCTTCTAAATAAATTCTCGTAACAACTATGTGTCTTAATAGTTAGACAATCAATTTTCAGGCATAATTACTGGAAGGATCCTCTCATAAATGAGATGTACAACTCTTCATTTAATTACCTTTATTCAGTATTGTTTTTTGCCATTTCGAGGTTATGGGATGACCTCTTCTTCAGGTCTGTGGATTGTCAGTAGTAAACATAAAGATAAAAGTAGATTAGAGGATCCTTCCAGTAATTCTGCCTGAAAATTGATTGTCTAACTATTAAGACACATAGTTGTTAGAAGAACTTTGAAATTTGATATGAGCATTCTTCAGGATGGGTCCAAGAGACCTACAGAGCAATTTTCTTAAGTATTGTTGATCAAAACCCATAAGCCAATTATTGTTGAACTAATATAAATATAACTCAGCAAGTGATACTAAATTACTTGGCAAGTATGCCAGAAACCAAACAAGATGAACAAGTGCTGTTGTAGTCTAAAATCTAAATCAGATTGCATATTTGAGAAATACATTTTGAGAGATGTATGGCCCAAATGACACAGAACAATATTATTAACTGGTACTTCAACTAAGTTTCAATAGATCAATTAAATTTGATTAATTTTCATAAACATATACTAGAAAATTACCTCACTTTCTTCATTACTGTGGAGACGAGCATTCCCTAGAAGAGTCTCCAAAGTTCGCTTAAGTAGACCAGCATCTGATGCATAGCTTGCAGCAAGTGCAACACATTTATACAGAGTTGCACGTTCTGCAAGTTGTCCTGATGGTAAATTACTTAACTGTGTAAGCAAAGTATTGCCAAAGTTAAGGGCCCAAGATGACTTATCTATTTCAGATAATGTTGCAGTTATGAATTCTAGAAGTAGATCTTCCCAAACATGATCTCTGTGTTCTGGATCATCATCCCTTCCTAAGGCTATAAAATAATATTTCTCATCAATTCAAACAAAATTTCATAATTGATTCTCATTCTTTGGTCAGTTTTACCTTCTAAATGATGAACAAGTTCTGGAATACGCTGTTCCCATAAAGGAGATAAAAGCCTGTCCACAGAAGCAGCATATCGTTGCAAGAAAGAAAGTAAATGTGGACCTCTGTTTCTCTCTAAAGGTGAACCTAACAATGCCAAGCAACGAGCTAAAACAGCTTCTGATGATGGTGCTGTATCAATATCCAAAGTTTCTTCTCCATCTATGCATTTGGAGAAATTTATCCATGAAGTAATATATTTATCATACAGATTAGAAAAAGAACTTAACAGCACCATTAATTTAAAGTGATCAGTATCAATACTTTTCTTACAACAAACTATGAGAGTATCATCCTCAATTCTGTAATCACATTTAGCCAAGGATCACAACACACCTGAAGAACTATCAAAATTATTACATTTTTGCATTTTTATCAGCAACACTTATCAGAAAAGAGGGAATGATTGTGATAATATCCAATTAGACTGAATTAATAATAAAGTTCTTGAGTAACAAGAGTTGGAACACACAGCCTTATTTTATATACATTTTTAAATATTTCTTTTTCTTAATTAAGATGAATTAGAGAAGTATTTTAATGGGCAAAAATTAGACATATGTATATTTCAATTACTTGAAAGCGTAAAGGTGATTACTCACTGTATGATTCCAACACTAATAAGACAATCTAAAATTCAGAGAGAATGTCTTTCTTAACAAATAGAGTACACCGTACTTCGAAAATAAAAATTATACAATAATGTTCTAAAATAATAATTTTTCAAACCTCTAAATGATTTTTATAAGAAGAAAAGAAAAAGACTCACTGGAAATAGGTTTGTTACTTTGGGTTAGTTGGTTAGGACCCGATTCAGCCTGACGAGTTGCTAAATGAGCAAGACAACGACTCAAGTCTCCAGCAGCCTCAGTAAACTTTGGCTGAAGTAGACATTGAAGCAATAAAGGCCATAGGATCTGTTCTACAGCGGGAACAGTGCTTGACAGAAGAAACAGAGTGCTAGCACAAGTGCGGGCAAATTCTTCAACATCCTCATTCTCTGTTTTCACCTGTAATTATGAAAAACACTCATTCAAATTCTAAAAATTATTTACACGTTATCCTCAAATGTATTTTCAAATATATACTTATACAACAATACACTTCACAAATTATCAATAGGAGACAAAATAAAAACACCTCAAACTTAGAGCCTTATGCTCAAATGACTCTCATTATGTAAACATATTAAATGTTCACTTACACTATGCTGACAACAGCTGTGCACCAAAAATTGCACAAAATGAACACCAGCTGCTCCAACCAGATGACCTCTGTATGCGAGAGCAACAACAGCTTTCAACAATGCTTTCTTGACCTGGAAAAACGTTAAATAATATGCCTGGTGCTTCATCTACTTGCAGAAAGTGCACTAAATTCTCTAGAAAAAAAAACCTACCAACTAAAACAAAAATCTAATGCATGGCTCATATAACACAACTACAGTTCTTGAGAATGGTAAAAGATCTTCAGATATACAGAAAAAAAATGAATCCATGTGAACCCACCTTTGAAATAAATTTAATAGAAAATTATTTTAATAATTCATCGACCACACACTTTATTAAACGCAAACTAGTTTTGGAAGCTTCCTCAGCATCTGCCGACTGGCAATCAAACGGTACTCTGGTGGCAAGCAGGTAAATGAATTTTGAAATTATAATTATTTTCAAATGGAACTTCGAAATTAAACAATGTGTTCTTGAGTAGCTGATAAACAGTTGTTCCCAAACCAACAGTTGAAAATGCCCATCAATGTTCTTCATCAATCTTATGTCAACGTTACAGAGTGACCAGCCCATGAGTTATTACAAAAATGTATTGTAGTGGCTCCACTGTAAATTCCCGAAGTAATTTACGTCAAATTTAATTAAATTTGTTTCAAATGAGCAGATATCACTCATTCAATATTTCATGAGACTGTAAGTACAAATTAGTCTTTTAATTACAGAATTACATAATTTGAATGAATGTAGAAAATTTAAGGATACTCAGAAGATACCTTTTAGAGTTCATTAAGCTTAATTGTGATCTCTTGTATGTTTCTGTGTAATTAAAATAACACTTAAATAATTTAAGAGGTAGTTCTTATTCATCACTGTAACACAGCACATTTGCTTATCAATTATGGTCTGATACCTACCAGTAAAAAGTGTACTGTTTTGTGCATTTTCTCTATTGAGATAATAATTCAATGACATAATTAAAAGCTGTTTAATCATACAATACACAATAACAACAATAACAATACTATTAACATATTTAAAATGCAATTTAAATAATTAGAAAGAATTTTAAGGTAATTTTTAGATCACAATAACACAACATATATTAATTTATTTCTAGAAGAATCTAAAAATTCTTAGGAATATCTTTGGGATAATTAATCATACACGCATATGTTGTTTGTAAAATGGTAAGTATAGAAAAGAAGGTAGTGACACTGTACCTTAGTCCCATTTTCAGGATTAAGTGCATGTAGTCCAGCCACAATATCTGTGATGTGTGATCTCAAAAGAGAATCATTTGAACCAACAAGATGTGCTGTTACAAGCATTGCTCGAGCTCGCTCTCGTTCATTGTTGTTACGTAACAGCTGAAGAATTGCTTCTGAAATTCTATTTGGATGGTTTCTTGCTAGAAAGTCAATGAAATAAACATGTTTGCCTCAGACAAAAAGTATTGCTATTTTGTTTTAATATTTACTGACCGATGTGATCGAAACAACGTAAAGCTTCAAAATGATTCTTCACTGTCTGTGGTTGAGCATAATCAGGTAAAGGGCATATCTAAAAAATAAAAAAATCATCATAATACCAATATGAAAAATATTTTATTAAAATAACCTAAGTACTAAAATTAAAAAATAAAGAAATTTAAAATTAAACAATAATTCATTTCTAAACATGTTTTATCATAAAATTGGAAACACCTGAAAATTATATCAGTCCAAATTTGCACTCACGTGGTCAACTCAAATAGTTAATCCATCAGAAGGTGAAATTCAATATCATTAATTCAATAAACTGGAAATAATTTTGTTATTATAAAATAATTTACCTGGTCAAAAAGTGCAGGAATAAGAAGGTCCAACAATGATTCAATTGTTTCAGGAGTATTTTCAAGAACACACTGCAACACAGCAGCCAAACACTGAGTGACAGGAAGTGGATCACATCCCCTTTTATACAGAGCAAGTAGAGTAGGTATTAAACGGGGAGCTTGTTCTCGTACTCTGTTTACCCCCTGCAAAGCCAACATAGGTCCTAGTGCAGTCAAAACAGGAGAAAGTACTCGAGGGTCCCGTGAACCAAGCCATGAATTAGCTAGAACATCATAAGCCGATCCTACTTCAGCAGCAAAAGCATCAGCACGCACTGTTGGATCAGGGGCACTAGAAAGTCCAGCTATGTACTCAAGGACAGCCTCACTCAGACGACCCAAAGCTGAAATATAACATTTTCATTTCAGTTCATTAATTCATTTATTATTTAAAAAAAAGAGACCAACACATGGTAACTTTTTAAATTATCCCATAAATATGATAGTTTTAAAATTGGTATAAATATGTTTTAAAAATGTTTCATTTTTCTAATTCAAACAAGATTAGTTAAGCTGATTTTGCTTCAAACATTTAGTATTAATAAACCAAGACTATAAAACTCAAAGTACACACCACAATTAATGGAATACTTCTGCTTCAAAAAAGAACCAGCACTTGAAACTTGATAAATAAAATACCTACCAAATGCAAATGCCTGACGCATTGCTTCAGAACGAGCAGCTCCTAACATTGGTAGCATTGTGCCTAAAGTGGCTTTGACAAAAGGAACCAACCCAAAAGGATTAGCAGCAGCCAAATCGGCTAATGTGTGTAACACTGCCCAATGAGGAAGGACACCAGGTTGAAGTTTTAAAACCAAGCCATCCATAACCTGAAATTAAATACAGTATTAACTGAATCTCTAAAGAAAAAAATTCAAAGGAGTGAAAAATACATATTTACCAAACACTTAATATAATGAAGTTAGGAACAAAATTTCAAATAACATTCCAATAGGGATGTTAACGTTACATTTTTCTTTTTTTGAGATAATAGATACAAATCGATGTACAAAGTATTGAATAAATCCAAAGAACTAGTCGAAGGATAATATTTCCTCACCAGTAACTTGTCAATAGTTGGAAAAAAAATCTCCATTTTATAATTTATTTTTATTACTATTATATCACTATTATTTAAGAAAATATTTTGAAGCTAAAGTCTTTCTTAACTTAAAAATTATGATCAGATCAAGATTATTTTTGGTAACTTCTTTTAATTTATTAACATCTTTTAACTTTCTAAAATTAATATGTTTCTGAATCACACCATCACTGCAGTCATGCAATGACTAAACTATTATCTCAATTATATATTTTAGACATGCTATTTTGCCTCCACTAAATTATATCTAAAAGTTAAACAGGAACATAATAACAAAAACTCCTATGCAAAGTGGAGGCTATTTTATTTTATTAATTTCTTTTTTCATTCAAATTCAAATATTTTTATTACATATAAGCAATACCAATTTTTGTAAGGATGTATATTTCGTGTAAATAACGCTTGCTTTTTAACAATAATAATAATATTTTATTGAACCACACAGATCATAACAATGATGTATGGCAAGTCATAGTACTAACAACAATAACAATAATATTTACATATAAGAATAACAACAATATAATAATTTTGATACATTTAACAATATTCATTTAACTTAGGCTAAGTAGAAGTTAATATAAAAATACAATTATTTTCTACTATTACAGAATATTAATATTTATTTAGGCTAGAGTTATTAGATATGTACGGTAGGAATTCTATTATTTTACTTTTATTTTATTAATTTATGTCAAGATGTCATGTATTTATGTCTATACAGATGGTACTTTAAATGCTTATTTCTTTTGTAAATGAAAAAATGATTTTGAAAATTGAAAATAATATTTAAAACTATTTGGAAGAAACTATAATTCAAGTATTTCTGTTTAAGAGAAATTTCATTGAGATAACTATATGCAGATCACTATCAGCAATAGGAGTCAAAATTCAGATACATATCTTCTAAAACAAGTTTGAGGAATTTTAAGCTCATACGGTGAACTTAGATATATTATTTTAAAGAGTTATTCAGTGACTTCATAATAATATTCCCAAGTATTCTTAACTTGAATTATGTTATCAAACAAAGAAGTTCATATTTCCTAAGACAACCACACTAAAGACTATGGAACTGTACCATACATTCTAAAAATTAAATTTTATACATAATGGCACAGAAATGAACAGAAAAGTCAAAACCATTAAAATACTTTAAAAAATTCTACTTCACCAACATTTTCATTTCACAACAAGTATCATATTTTTATCGTTACATAACTATTTTTCAACATATTTCCATCTGTATAAAATTTATTCATGTAAAGAGAACTCCATTAAATTACATATTTACACTTTAAAAGTTAAATGGATTGGTTTTAAAGTGTTGTTATTAAAGTTGTTTGTTGTAAAAAGTATTATTTATGTTCATTCATTTAACAATTATTTCTATTATTACCTCCATACAGTATTTATATCCAACAGCAACAAGAATCCCTGAGGCACGAAGCTGGACATCAGGCAAATAATCATTGCAAAGGGTCATTTCTTCAACTGTGAATGGTACAATGTTTTTAATAATATCTTTACTTATGGAATGCAAGTTTTCCTGACAGATTTGCTCCATAACAGTTAATAAAGTCACAAGGTGCGAGTTTGAAAGCTAAAATTAAAAGGCAATAAATTAGTAAATGACAATCTTTGAATATCCTATTGTAATTTTTCTAATCAAACCTTAGAATTTTTTTTTCTGAAACTGATGGTATTCATTAAGACATCATTGGGGTATTTTTTGGCTAGTTTACGCAATGCACTACTGACTGCATCACGGACAGAGTCATCTTTATCAGCTGCAGCTTCAATCAGTTTTACTAATACTGCTGTAAATCATAATAATAATAATAATAATAATAATAATAATAATAATAATAATAATAAATGTCTTGATAATTCACTGAACTGTGTACATTAATACTTACCAATAGTTTGAGGATCATTACAACCCATTTTTGGTTCAATACCTTTCTTTCGCAAAAAGAAAAGAAAAATGTTAAATATTTTATAAAAATTATTTCATTCTAGGAGTTTCTTATGTAAGCAGGCTCTCTTTGTGACCAGTACAGAATTCCAAAGACCTGGAAGGTTTTCTTGTATGTTGTTTTTTCTTCCCTGGTCTAGTTGATTACACAATCAATTAACTCGTTCTGCAGCGTAAAAGAAACAATGATGGGATTATTGCGTTTCATTTCCAATTCATTTTCATACGAATTTGCTATGAAATACACAAATGTGTGAACTAACTTGTACTCAACCAGAAACGTCACGCGTTTTCTTGTGAGTCAGCCAGGAGTCAGCTGTGCGTGCGTACATCCTCGACAACTATCAAAATCGAGGCTGATAAATGCAACAGGAACTATTCTAACACAATTAAATATCGTTAGAACAAAAATGACTTTGAAAATAATACTTTGTTCACCTGTATTAGGCAAGAAGATATTTCATTAATTAAATATTAAACAGTAACATAATTTACAAAACAAAATCGAGAAATGTCAAGAACGTATTGAAAAGCACTACTCTAACGAGACCCTAGACGTTGACAGTCCACTACACCATACTCAATAAATTATCTTTGAATGATTAATCGTCAACCCATTAATCTGTGAGTATTCGCATCCCGTTTCACGAGTTGAGAAGCGTCAACCGCGTTCAGCAACAGGCAGTAGAGCCGGCTTCAAACGCATAGACATAAATGTAAATCTATATAATATTTGTTTACGTTCAAACGATGCGACTTACAGAGCCCCTTTTGTGTCTATTTCCAAAAAACATACTCTGTCATTGAGGACATTAACGGTTTGAAATAATACGCAAATTAAATTTTCTCATGATAGTCTGAAATAGAGATAATATTTTATAGTAACATTTCACTAAACGCATTTGAAAATATAATAATAAATATCTTCAAATTAGAAATGAATTAAGTGATTTCATAATTTTAAATAGGCAACCGAAAAATATATGATTGTAGAAACAATCAATGTCCAAGTATTCAGGTTTTCCCCAGTGCTGCCCCAGTGTTTGCCACATGTGATCGATGCAGAAACTTGGATCACTATGATGCAAATAATAATTTAGCAGATACATAGTATATCTAGCTTTTATTTAATATAAATTTAAAATGAAGTAAAATTCTAGCCGCAAATCTACGTGCATGCTAGGTGCGATATGAAATATCTTTTTAGTTACTTTTGCTCGAACGTCATGTTGACTAGGAATAACAAACAACAGCGCATCGAAGAGCTCCGTTTGAGATCTGTCTTCGGGGGAACTGTCAGATGCGTAGTGGAATAACTTGTAACTTCTTTCGATATTCTTTGACAAAATGAGAGTGATATGGCAAGTGGGCTCATGTCAAAGGTTAATTTACAGTGGTATATTATATTGTGATAGATGATGATTTCGACCCATATTTACCGTAAGTTGCCATATCTTTAGAGGTGTATCAATTTCTTTATTTGTATTTGTATGTCACCGTTTCAAATGTAAGTATGGATTATCTCATACCTGGTATAGTAATCCAGGCCACTGCACTTTGAAAGCTAAGTTCGAGAGTTTATGAAAGGAACGAAATTAATTCGCTTTATGGCATTTGCTTCTTAATAGTTGGTAAATTATATCATAAATTAAATTTATGAATTATTGCTGTGTGGGGCTTAAAAACACAAAATAACTTTCATGTTTTCAGAGTATTTGGTAATTTGACTGTGCACTTTATGATGCAGAGTAAAGTTACCTTACTTTCTGAGTGCTGTAAAAATGGATATAATGTATGTCTTAATATTTTTAATTTTCTTCTGTCCTTAGATGTCAACTTGAAAGTGTATTGTTTTGTTCTATTTGTAAGGAAGATATGAAGAGATAATGCTTTAATTTATTTTTTTAATTCCACAGGAGCAATGTTCACTTTAAAACAGTTGATATAAATATGGGGCAAAACACAAGTGCTCCAACTGGTGCAAGAGTTGGTCGTCGGAAGTCTTTTAGGGAATCTTGGCGATCACCCTTCCCGCGACGATCTCAAACTCATCAAGGCGCTTTAAGTGCTACATTCCACTTTGTTGATGATGATAAAGTGAGTTTTATAATTTTTTTATTCATATTTTCAAATTGGTAATATTTATCCCATGATTTCTATTTTATGTTGTAGTATATTGAACAATTAAATGTGAATATTGCAAGTGAAGAAGAGCTGATGACTTTACCTGGTATTACTCGTTCAATAGCTCAAAATATTGTTGAGTATCGTCAAGCCATTGGAGGGTTTAGGAAAGTTGAAGATTTAGCATTGGTGTCAGGAATAGGGGCAGAAAAATTGGATCTTATGCGACCTGAAATATGTGTGAGACGCAAGAACATGAGGTATAAACCTTTGTATTTTTAAAAATTGAATATGTTGTTTTGTTACTATTATTGTATTTGTTATATGTGGTATTTTTATTTTTCTCTCTCAACTTGTGTTGGTTTTTCTCTCAGCAGTGGATTATTAAATCAAGTTCTGCTGTTTATTATTATTATCACTATTATTATTATTATTATTTTGGAATATTTCAGTTGTAATTCTTCAAGAGCTCCATCGTTTGACAGCCTTCCAAGTTCAGAAGTAGGGTCAGGAAGAGTGGGGGGTTCTGGAAAAGTCATTGATGTCAATACATCCAATGTTTTTGATCTAATGATGCTACATGGAATGACACAGGAATTAGCTGCTAATGTTGTTCATCACCGAGAAAGGCGTGGTCCTTTTCGTACCATCGAAGATTTGTTGAAGGTAAACAACAGAAAATTGTTGATCTTTTAATTGCTAAAATTACAATGTTGTAATTTCTGACTTTTACCACAGGTTAAAGGTATAACACCTCCAAGACTTGGGGCTTTGAGATCTCAGCTATCTGTGACAGCAAGTTTGGAAGAGTCTCTAATCAAAAGAAATGGTCTAACAACAAGTCATCTTTTAAATGGGAAAATTCCAGGTACAGTTCAGAAATTTCAAGATACTTATTTTTTATTACTCATGGAATCAATGACATTATCTATCTGCAATGTATTAAAATTGTGCAAAATAAATTGTGTATTACTTTCCTGCAATATTACGTTGGTCTTCAGCTCTTCTAAAGTGATCTTTCACCTCACATTGGAGAATTGTATGGGATGCGTCAGCTTCATTTTATCCTGTTCACTATCTAAGATACTTTTCAAATACTACATTTTAAATGTTTAATGCTTTCTCTACTTCACACATTTATGAAAAAAAAGTATAGATACTGAGTTTGATTATTTATTTTATGTAGTTTTACAATATTTTACAATTTTACAAGTTGCACATTGTACTGACATAATGTGATAGTTGAGTTTATCTAGTAATTATTAAAACTAGTGAGTTCCACTAAGAACTTTCTCTCCCTCTCTTTTTTTTGTTTCTTTAGTTTTTTGCTCTCAAGGAGATAGTTTTTTATTTTTTAAATTTATTTTATAACATACACCATTATACATTCTCATAATACATTCAAAATCTAGAGATACATAGAATAACATACATTCTGTAACTGGCAACTAATTACCATGTACAGAGCATAGTGATATTATTTTGAATAAGATAAGTATAGTTCAATTAATTACAAATAAGATAGAATAGAGAATTTGGAAGTTCATAATAGTGTATTAACCTTATGTCAGTTTAAGCATAATTTAATGTTTACTACACACATACTTAGTTGAACTATCCACAAATTAGTACATAAAAAAAGTAATTGATTATTTAATGTTGTGATTTACATATAAATAATAATACTCAGAAAGCTAGTATATCAAAATTAAATTAACTGTGCAAGTATAATAATACTTTCTAATAACAACACCAACAGCCAGGTGAAAATTGCGATGGACCAGGACTTGAACCCGGGACCTCCTGCTCTGGCCACAGTGTGCTATCCACTGCACCACCCGCCTTGACTCCCATGCCCGTACACAACCTCCACCTGGCCTGGTCCGGTGAACCTGGGTTGCAAACTCTCCTCTCGAAAACTGTGAGTTTAAATATGCATCTGACACATAGGTACACGAAAACCGGGGCTTAAGAGCTACCAGTATTGGAGCCGCCTATGGTCACTTATTCCCTGAAGGGGAATGTGACCCAGGTTCACCGGACCAGGCCAGATGGAGGTTGTGTACAGACATGGGAGTCAAGGCAGGTGTTGCAGTGGATAGCACAACTGCGGCCAGAGCAGGAGGTCCCGGGTTTGAGTCCCAGTCTGTTGCAATTTTCACCTGGCTGTTGACGTTGCAAACTCTCCTCCACAGGAAGGTACTCAAAAGTTGTGAGTTTAAACTTGTAATAATGTTATGTAACAATAAATAATTCAAATGCTGCAATGCAACACTTGTAGAGCAAAACTGATTCAAATATTCAATATTTCTTACATAGTATATGGTTAAAATGTTTAATTGTGATTCTTGTTATTTTTGTTTGGTACTATGGACCTTTTGTTAATATTCCAGGTTTTTTGATTTTCTACTTTGAAACTTGTAGAGTATAATATACATTGTGTGTAATTATTTAAAGTAAATAAATAAGGGATGCAGCAACCTTATTGGTGTGTGCAACTGTCATATCAAACCCTCTTTAAACTAACTCTTTCAATCTTTGTAATGTAATAATAGAGTAATTTTTTTTATGACTTGTTTATCTTACAGGCAATACAAGGAAAGTGGCATCTGCACCTTCTAAATCTCAAGCCAGTAATTTAACAAATGGATGTGTTATCATTGATGACATATACGAATTACTTTCCGCAAAATCTATTAGACCTTTGGTAGATGATGATTTTCATTATAAGAGAGAAGGACGTCCTGCTGCTCGAATAGCTTCTTGGAACTTGCAGGAATTAACTCAAGACAAAATGGAAAATCCAGGTGTACGAGAGGTGATTTGTCGCACCATTTTAGAAAATCGGTATGACAATTCTTGATTTTCGTTGAATTGATTCTTGATGTTTGCATATCAATTACTTTTCCTAACTTTGTGGTACTGTTCTTGAAAACCATTAGAGATAAAGTAGACAGCTTTTTTTGTAATATAATTTTAAAAAATAAAGTTTTATGGATTGTTAAGGTGGATTATGGATTAAATAATTAAATTCTTTGTCACTTTTCTTTAACACTTTTTACATTTAAATACATGTTGGGAATTTCTGAATTCTGTCATCTTACATTCAACATAGAAAGGTCACAAGTTCAACTATTCTGTTGTACTGGTCTTTCATGGATGCCCCAAGTCTTAGTAGACACAACTTATAATGTTCCTCAGGGTAATATCAAAGTTGAACATATGTAAGTTGCAGTCATACTATGCACTGTACTTAGATCTGTTCGACTCTGCAGGATGACCACACTTTCTTATAAAATCACTGCAAAATAATCAAAACATTAATATTAAGTTCTGTGTGTCATGAACAATTGAGTATATCTTGATTCCAGTCCAGAAGCAAGAAGTCCCCAAAACATGTTCTGTGTATAAGTGGAATTTTGAAATTCTTTGAAGTTTTGAAATGATAACTGTGATAATTGTGTTCTGAATTCATATTATCTTTTATTCAAACATTGAATCTGGATTGTCTGATTCAATAGGTTTTCAGTCCTAGCAATACAAGAAGTACGAGATACTATGGCTCTCAATGAGGTGAGCAAGATAAATTTATCTGTTAAGTCTATTGACGACTTTACTTTCCCTATGGCATGTGATTATTTTCATAGAATGTTTGTCACTTCTGTTTGCATGGATTACAGATAAGCTTATCTACTTCATTGTACCCAAAAATGAGTGTACATTACAAAATAACTTTTTTTTCTTTGTTTATTTTAATGAGCTTTTCTGTGCTTGTTTATTTTAATAATAATTGACTTGTTTGATATTCTTAAGATATTTTACATTCAAAGTCTCACAATATTACCAATTTAAAAATATTTTAACAATATTCATTCATTCCTTTAAGTTAGGAAGATGTTTTCAGGGAATCTTGCCTACTTGGCTGACAATGGGGTTAAGGTACCCTGGTAACATAATTCTGACAAAAAGGTATCAGTTGTATGTGAAATATATATTTATTTTATTAAGCTTCTGTTCTGATATTTTTATTCATGTGTTGTATTAATTTGAAATTTTGTAGTTATGCTGTGAATTAAATTCACCATCTTTGAAACGAGTGTGTGACTGGTGTGATAATAGCCATCAGTGGAAAGTAGCTCTGCCCAACGACCACATTGGATTGGGATTTTTGTATGATTCTGGGAGAGGTGTGAAGTTATCACTAATCCAAAGGAAGCAGTCAGAGAAAAATGAACAGGGTTTAACTGCTGTTTTGGCCACCTTCCAGGTTTGTGGTTTATTTATTTTTATTTAATTCTCTTGTCTCAAGTCCTTCATTAGCAAAAGTAAATTGAAACTAGTTAATGTTCTATCAAATCAAAAGTAAGAAAAACAAATTTCAGGGTTGATATAATATAATCAAACACATTTGTGTTGTTTAATTTGGACCATTGCATTCTATATAAATACAAAAACCTGCACTTTACCTTTTGGAGCAGAGCAATAAACTAATTTATTCGCTGGTTTTCATTAGTTTTGATTAAGTTTTTCAGAGAAAGTTTAAACCTGGATTAGAATAATAATTGATGTGCCTAGATTGAGAAGAAATAAAAATATTAGTTATAAATAATATGAAATAAGAAGCAGTATGAGTTAATATACCTTTTGTATTTTCATTCATTCATTTATTCACCATGTTACGAAGTGACTAAATACAATACAATATAAAAAAATATTACATAGTATCTCGACTGAGGTACTTAGAGAACCCGTTTGCAACTTGCTTATACAAAAAAAACTAAAGAAATGAAAACAATATATATAAAAATAAACAACCAAGGATTAAATAAAACTATAAACCTTAAAACTCATTTTCAGTTTAATTTTTAATGTTTTGTCACAATGTTTTTATCACAAAAGATATCTTTTTATTTTGACAATATTTCTTGCATGTTCTGTCCATATTAGGAGCATCCTTCATTCATAATAAAGGTACATCCTTTTAATTGACAATTGTTAAAAATGTGTACTATGTATATTAGTTTAAAAGTTAGTGGATTCACCTTATCATATTAAATATTAAAATCAGTGTTTAAATTATAATTTCTAATTCACTGAAATGGATTTTTCTGGGTGCAGCATTTCCACATTCTGTCCATTTGTGTAATTTGGATTTTAACTGAAGGATCTGTCCTTAATGATGCTTTTTTCAATTAAAGTTATGATTGTTATTAATTATGGGTTTAGTTATAACATTAATGGTACTTTTGTTGTTTTCTGATAGATTTATGTCTATTAACTCCAGTCATCATTTAGTATTTTGTTTGTCCTCTCTGAATTCACATTACAATCTGAATTAATATGGTACTAGCTGAACTAGTAGGAATGAAGAAAGTTTATTAGTATCAAATTCAAGAAGATTTTTTATCAAGTTTTTCACAAGAAATCAATAAAATCTTCTGATGATACAAAATTTAATAGTTACTACAAAATTGTTTCATCAATTCATTCAAGTGTCACTTTAGATCAAAGTAAATTACAAGGATAAAGAATCCTTAGACAATTATGTTGGATTTACAAAATCAAATATAGTGATTACAATGCATTATACATGAGCCAATAAAAAGTATGCAAAGTATTAGACAGGAATAACATTCTTGAAATATCAAAGAAGAATGAGAAGGCTGTTCAAGATTCTGCTGATCAGAACAGGAATTAATTAAAGATAAACATATAATTCTAATATGAGTAATTATTAGCCCTTGATATTCTGCTCTGTCCAGGAACTTCCATGATATTGTCCTATTCATTGATAGAACAGCTGGTTGCTCTTTCTTTCATTAACGATCAGGTATTTTTTCTGTTCTATACTGTTATGTTCAAAGCAATACGAGTGTATTTCCAGTGTATTGGTTTCTTGTTTCTTAATTCAGCATTAGTTTTTTTGTTGTTGTTTTTTATATTCAATATACTTTATAATACATTTTTACAAACTTTATGTATATTCATTTCTTATTTGGATAAAAGATAATGAGTTTTTTTAAGTCATTATTTTTTGGGATTTTTTATCTTTGTTTTCCTATTCTTTAAACCTTAATTTTTATCAGCTGTAGTTTGTTGTTGACTATAATTCTCTCTTGCAATGTAATATACTCTATTCAAGATTGAGGCAGATTTGATAAGAATGAGGCAGAAATGGGGGTGTCATTATACACACCATATTTGATTTTACTGAAATTTTTATGGTATTTCCTTGTAATGATTTTAGAAGACACCTAAAAAAAATTTTGTGACCCACAAAAATTCCTAAAGCAGGTCGCATTCTTATTATAACAACTTTTTTTTCTTCAGAAATTCTGTTTCAGAAGGCAGTTATAATAAGTATTTTATGTTTTACACCACACATTATATTTGAAAAAAGTGTAAATAACAATGTTTATCATTATGGTAAAAACATAAAATAGTATTTGTAACAATCTTTTTTTAAGGTGTTCAATAAAAATGTTTTACCAAAACGATGAACATTGTTTTTGACTCTTTTTTTCAATTTTGGGGTGTACATCATTGCATGGAAAATTATTTCTCTGAATATGATTGCTAACAATTACAATCTTTTTAATTGCTTATGTTACAAGTAAAATTATGACATTGTAAAAAAAAAGATATGGTTGCCTACTGACTAGTCACACAAAAATATAAAAACATATGACATATAGTGACTAGGTTATAGGCCTAATATATAGCTTACTGTATGATTTGTTACCATATTTTCCACTTCCACAATGTCTTGAAGTAAGCCCTATGTGTTCGCATTACCATTAGCCAAAGTTCTGTCAATTGTCCCTTAAACGACAGGTCTCATACTATGAAATGCAATTATCAAGTTCCACATTGACCCTCAGTGCACTGAAATACAGGATCACTGAAAGGACTTTTTTTGTTTCGTTAGATACAAAAGTAGCAATTTTTTGGCAGCACTGAGGGTGAACCATGCAACAAATGAGCTAATTAAGTTAATACAGAGTAGTACTACACAGTTTAAACCCCAAAACTGACCCTCAGTGCATGGGTCCATGAGGTCTCAGATATGGCGCTTTTTCACTTTCTGTACCAAAATTTGGCGAACCCTGCCAGGTTGCACTGAAGGTTAGACATGAAATTTACAAAATAATTCAATTTAGCTACTAAAGGTCATGTTGTAATCACAAGAATTATTTTGGCTGATGCTCAATGCGCTGAGATAATAGAATACAGAAAGAAGTTGATTTGAAAAAAAAAATTGGGAAAAAAATAGGTTTCTTCTAAAATCATTAGAAGGAACCACCATAAAAAAAATTCGGCAAAATCAAAAATGGTGTGTATATGACCTGCCTAACTGATAAAATCTACCTTTTAACTAATGTATCTACTGTAAGTGCATAAAATGTTAAAATTTGTGAAACATTTTACGGTTCTTGTTGTGCAGGTAACACAACTTAGGAACTTAAAATTGTGACAGAATATTGCTTGGTATTGCAAAGGTTCATTGAAAGGGTTTTTCAAAATTCAAATTTGAAATGAGGAATTTTGGGTGTAATGTATTTTTTTAATTTTTGCTATATCTTGGGATAATTCAGTTTTTGTGTATGAATGAGCAATTTTTTTATGAACTAAATTATTATGAAGGGTAAACTGTAACATAACAATAAAAACTCCCATGCAAAGCCAGGCTATGACTGCTAGTATTTTATTGTACTCATAAACTATGCCATTATAGATGCAATTGCTGGGGGTTTTGTTTTCTGATTTGGGAATTGCAATAAAATTATATATTGTTTTTGTTGGGAAATGATTTCAATGTCCTGGAGTCATTTTGCTTCATGAAAGAGTTCCTTTTGAAATTTGTTAAAATAAAAATTTTATTATTCATTTCTATCTTCCTGACCTTACTCAGAGTTCTTCTGTTCAATTCCCATTTTGCAAAGACATTGTAAATTTTGGATCTGTTTAACTGTGTCTCTCATGGCTCATCTAGCAACTTCGTCTACAGTGAGAACTCCGTCCAAGTAACCAAATATTTATTAACTTGTCACATAGTAGAAGTAAAATAAAGATTAATGGTGATCCATTTCTGAATGATCATCAAGTCTGCAATTAGATTAAATAATTTGAAGAACTACCAGAAAAATATTTACAAAAATTTTTTTTTGTAAATGTGTTGACTTTTTGTAAGTTAAGTGAAACTTCTTTTCACTGTGTGCTCTATCTGAAATTACCATATTTCTTTTGGATATCTTCATTCATTATCCCTTTGAATTTCTAACAGTTCTTGAACAATTTTTGTATATCATTTTAGTTCTTGTTTCCTACAAGTAACTAGAAGAATTTTTTTTTTTAATTTTAGTGTATGAAAGATACTGTAATGTGATATCAAAGATCAAAATGTTCATAAGAGATATCTCGTATTTGGTATTTTGGTGCACTTTCTTATATCAATGTCAACCAGTAGCGGTGGTCTACTGGTAACATCTTCACCTCCACCATAGTAATGGAGTGAGGATTCAAACTGTGCTCAACTGAACTAAATGAGGTTTCTACTGGTGCTTCTCTCACATAGTCTAGACAAATTTCAGTCTGGTGCCATAAGTTCTCCAACAACCCAACATTTCTCTTTCCCAATTCCCTCTCCCAAGTTAAGGTTAGGTGGAACAGCAGGCCTCATGGTCTGACTTTGCTGTAAGATAATAGATAAATAATAATTACATAAACATTTTGATTATATTTTCTTTTGTTTAATACATGTTTCTTTTGTTTTCATACATGTTACAGGTTAATGATCTCTCTATAACTATTGTCAATGTTCATGCAAAAAAATGTAGTGCAGAGAGTATTCGCAACCTTGAACATTCCCTGAAAAATCAAATGAAACCATGTTATCCCCTCTTGATACTGGGAGACTTCACAGGTGCAACTAGATGTCGTGAGTTGGATGACTTGCAACGTAGCCTGCAATATCGACCTGTAGTGCCTGCATCTATGACCACAGTTAATTCAAACATTTCACCCTCTAGTAATTTTGCTGATAACATTTTTTTGAACACAGAAGCTCAACTTCAGTTCACAGGTCTGTGTTGAGATAGTTAAAAGTATTCATATTATTATTTTGAAGTATTGATAAAAGTGGATGTATATTGATATTTTGTTTTCAGGAATATGGGGAATTGTTCAACAAGGTCTCACTCATCTTGCCATTCCTCATGGTTGGAAATGGGGAGGTGCTGTCAGTATTCATTGCCCTGTTTGGTGTGAGTTATTCACCCAACCTTTATTAGCTGAGGGAGTTGCTTCAGATGGCTGTGAATGAGAAGACATTGAGTCTTGATGTTGTCACAATTATATCTAGAAATAGTTCTCTCCACTGCTGGTTAGATCCAGCTGTCCCTTCCCTTCCTACAATGGTCTATGTGGTGTTTGATAAATGTCTTCCCAATTTTTCTTCCTTGTTATTTATTGCTCCTCATCTTAGAGAAATGTATTTTCTGTAATAATTGTATATTTGTATTTAGAAAATATACCTAAGTCAGTGCCGGTTTATGGGTCTTCTAGATGTTACAGCACAAAGACTTATGAGCACTGATATTAAATAAATATCATTCTTGTTTTAAATAGACTAAATTTTTTCTCCTTCTATGAAACTTTTAATAAATATGCAATAAATTATAGATGACAATAAAAGATAACTACATTCTGTAAGACAATGGGAAAAAAATTTTTTTAGCTTTTATTTTTTATGGTACAAATGTGTATTTTTCAGATAAAGCTAAATTTTTCTTGCTCCATATTCTTAATGTAAATGAAATATTAATTTAATATTTTTTTATTTGTATGATGACTAAAATTATGTTTGCAGAGATNGGGGGGGGGTTCCTAGACATAAACTTATTGGTTATATTGAGTCTTGATGTACAGATCACTAAATTTCATTGGAACTTAACATTATTTTTGCTAAGAAATTCTTGTCATAAATTGTGCATATTTTTATTTTGGTAATCTGTACATCATCTGTTCATAAATACCATGTGCTTACTTGGTATTCATTGGGCAGGTAAAATATAATTCCAATATTTACCTATTTTTTATTAGAAATAATTTTCCTTTTAAAAATATTTATTCTAAAAAATTAGTTTGTTAACAATATATTAATGCATGTTATGTGTCCAGGTGTGCCTACTCGTAAAAGAGGGGTCATAGGGAAGTCCTAACAGAGCTCCATGCATAAACCGGCACTGAGCAAGATGCTCTTACTTCCAAAACATATTTTAAAATAATTTTTAACTTGAAAATGAGTAGATATGTTTTTTATTTACTGCATATTTTTGAAAGAACATTGTCACTTTTCTCCTTTTAAAGTAAGCAGCCATTGACTGACAATCAAACTGTTAGATATTTTGTTTGTATTTTATTTATAGATTGAAATTTATTCATTCCATTTTTTTTTTGGAATGGATATTGTACATAAGTTATTTTAAATAATTCAGATCATAGTGTACATTTTATTGAAGGATTTTATGGAGACTGAAGCAAATTAAGTGCTGGCAACTTAATTCTTCTGGAACATAATAAAATAACAATTCACTTATGTTTTATATTGTAAGTCTGTTCTTTGTGAACATTGTTGTCTAGTATTACTACATTTTTTGTTTTCATAGTGATTCAATTATTTTTAAGACAAATATTTCCAATATTTGTGTTTATATTACTGTAGCAAAAGAGAATTTATTCTTTCAATTTGTGAGCAGCTTTAGTTGTTTCCCTTAGTAAAAATATAATTAGTTGATGTTTTTGCATTTATTCAGTATGAACTTGGTTGAGTGTAAATTACTATATGTTCATGTGATAGGAAAATAATATTGCAGTAAGTTTAAGACCTGTGATATAATGTAGGTGTATCCTGAAACAAATTACTTATTAAGTCACAATGTGGATCTGCCTCCATTAAGTTTGGTAGATAGTCGTAATGTGTTTTACAGTATGACTCTTTGACATATCCTCTTAATTGCTTTTAATGAGACAGGGTATGGGTGTAAGATATTTTCAACTTTGACTTACTGGAAATCATTTAAGGATTCTAAGTAACAATTAGATAGGTAATGTGTATTTAAATACAGGCATAGATTTTAAAAGAACAAGAAATCCACAAAGTGTAAATTTCATTAAACAAATAGATTTTTGAATTGTATCTTCTGAAATTTACATTGAGCCTAACTGAAGATTGCTCTCTAATTGAAAGCTGCCCTAATGCTTCCATACCAAAACTTGTTATATTTTTAACATTCTCCTTGCATTGATTTTAGATACTAATGCGATCTTATTTCAGATGG
The DNA here is from genome assembly GCA_002313205.1 of Laupala kohalensis. Lineage (NCBI taxonomy): Eukaryota > Metazoa > Arthropoda > Insecta > Orthoptera > Trigonidiidae > Laupala > Laupala kohalensis. The sequence goes on along the minus strand of NNCF01131817.1, from coordinate 199,482 downwards.
TTTTTTTTCTCTACATTCCATTCTTTAGGGGCTAAAAATGAAGCCTGAGACCAGGTGTATTCTTATGGAACAAGTAAAGTCTGAAATAAAGTTCAGCTAGTCATCATATAAGCTAGTTGGGTTTCAATTCTTAATTGGGAATCAAGCATTTCAAAAATATATTTTGTCTTTCTTTATTGAATTATTTGATATGTTTTATCTAATATAGTTTTATCAGCAAATAAAGTCTTGTTTCAGTTTTAGTGATAAATGTCTGAAATTTGCTGTGATAAGGTGTTTTATGTACCTATGAATATGAAGACTAGAATTTTTTGGATGTGTAAAAACATTGTGTTTTAGTTTCTTCAATTATGAAATATTCTACTTTTTTATGAGTACAGAAATGTCAGTTGTGAGTGGTCCACTTGCAAATTCAACTTGATAAAGTCCTCTTGAGAATTCATAATCTATTGTTAAATGATCATACTTATATGTTTGAACTGATCATATTTATATGTTTGAACTGTATTTCAAATTAGGAATTTAATAAATTTTTGGTCAAACTTAGACATGTAGAATAAAATACTATGAGGTCTTTTATATGTGTATTGTTGCAATTTTTTTTGTTAATTGTATTGATTATCAATTTTTTGTTACAAATAAAATTATATTTTATGTTGTTTTGTTTCTTGTTACATTTTTTAATTAAAGAACCAATTGTTTAATTTGTTCAGTGGTATTGCTAAGAGTAGTGTTCTTCATTTCAAATTTCAGTGTCTTCACCCAATAGCTTTATTATTTTAAATATATATGTTAAATTATTTCAATTAATAAAATAACCTACTTGTAAATCACAGAATTGGTGAAAGATTCGTGATTCTAGGTAGCTAATAACTTGAAAAAATATAAATAAGAGATGTTCCATACTTGATTTTGGCATGAGTGAAGAAGTATTAAGTCTGCTTAAGATACCAATTTTTCCTAAATACTTGAATGAAGTCCTAAAACAAGATAGTAGTATGGCAATAAAGTAGAAATCCAAATATCTGATAAAAAAAGAAAGAAGTTATATCTATAAATTAAAATATAATGTGATATATAAATGGGTAATTCTTTTCATAATCAACTCCTAAAAATTTGACCAAATTGGCAAAAAACCTGTACTTTGTTTCAGTTCAATTAAAAACTAAAATAGTGTGTGTTTATTTAATAGTTTTAACATTCAAGAACTACAAGTCCGTTTTGTACATGTCTTAAGTCTAGGGCAAACGTTAAGCGTGGTGAATGCGAGATAATACAAAATCGATACCAAAATGAGTCGTGAAACTTCTATACCTGTAAGATTTTGAATACTCAGGGTTCATTCTATTGTGGCAAGACAAAAAAATTCCCTATTTTTTTCCACCAAATGTTTTTCTTTTCCTTTTTTTTCAAAATTCAATTCCCTAAATAAGTAATTAATTTTCAACATTTTTTGCTAAAATACTTCTAAAACATGAAATTATTCTCTGAAAAAAATGTCTTCATATAATTCACAACTTTTGCATCTCATATTATTTTCCCTTCATTCCTGAACCCCTGATCTAATCATCCAAATTGCCCCATCGCTAATGATTTTGAAAATGTGTTGGTACTGTAATTATAGGAGAAAGTTAATATATATAGTATTTAAACATTAGACAAATGAAGTAATATATAAGCTTATCTTCTAATGGAGAATAAAGTTATTCCTGTCAATGAAATATCTTTTTAGTTACTCAGTCCTATGAATTCTGAGCAGTAAAAGTGAACCTAGAATTTGTGTAGGTCAATATTTTGCATGAAAAATAAATGAAACCCTATTAATTCTGAATTGTAAAAGTGAACCTAGATTTTGTATAGGTCAGTATTTTGCACGAAAATTAATTATAATCCTGTGTGAGAGTTACTACCCCACTGGGCACCTTCCCAGGTGGTGCATGAGAGAACACTCAACCTCGGGTAGGTCCCAGGGAAACAAAATACCCAGGCTAGATCTAACTAGTTAGATTGTAGACTGTGGTAACAACATATCCTGGGAAATACCATCACTGCATTTCGGTGCAGGGCATGCCTGATCCCAACATTCCTTGTCCTATCTTTCCTATTAATTTCTTCCCTTCCCACTCTCACCTGATGAAGGGTGGGGGGTGGGGGGAGCCAAGGGTCCCTGGCAGTACAATGAAAATGCTAGGAGATGGGAAAACCCTAATTAAAAATGACCGCATGGAGGGTCCTCTAGGATCGAAGCTTACGGTGCAGGGGATCGGATTCACCGGCTGTCAGGGGTGCGCGAGTAGGCCCCGCAACGAACGTTCAATACAATGTTCAAGATACGGTCCACTTGGCATCTTTGACAATGCCTCAAGCGTAGCAGCTCCAAGATTCTGAGAAGGAATAAACGAGGAGGTGGGTGACGTAGAACCAGAAGAGACGGGTGAATGGCAGAAACCTCCCGAGCAATGGAAGAAAGAAAAGAAAATGCTAAGGAAAGAAGCACCAGACAAAGTAAGAAAATCGATCAAAGTCACGGTTAAAAGTTTCCTATGCTGATATTACAAAACGTGAAAGAATCTGTTGGTCCCAAGGCACACAACACAAATATTGTGTTTATAAGAAGAACACAAAATAAGGATATCCTCGTGGTGCTCGAAAAGAAGTCCGACAAAGCTTCACTAAACGAAGCGTTATGTAAGGTAATCGGAGAAGAAACGAAAGTGAACACTCGGACGCCAAAAACCCTTGTAGAAATAAGGGATATTGACGAAACCATAACGGTTGAAGAAGTAATAGAAACAATTAAAAGAACTGTAAATTTTGAAGATTCCTAAGTGCAGTCTTGTCACCCCAAGAAAGGATATGGCGGAATGCAACAAGCGACGATCATGTTGCCTTCAGAAACTGCCTTAAAATTCCTAGACGGAGAAAGAATTACAATTGGTTGGCTTGACTAACGAATCAGGGAGAGGACTCATGTAACGAAGTGTTACAAACGTCTCGATCAGGGGTCGGCAACCTTTTTTGGCCGCGGGTCAAAATTAACCAAAATGTGAGTATTAAAGAGACGTTTGGGTCAGAGATATTTTCGACATGGATCTTATATACATCTTATATATCTTATACTTATGTGTATAAGATCCATGGTAATCGCTCTAAAATGTTGTTCTTAGTATCTATTTTCAATTTTTTTTATTCTCAAAATATTTGTTTCGTGTGTAACAACTCAACCGCATTTCGGTTACAACACGCATTGATTACACGCCCCCATTATGGTCACGCCTTCGCCCTCGAGCACTACAAGAACTGATGTATTCTGGATTTCATAATCGTTCATCCTTACAACAAACACGCGCCATCTTCGTGTTTACATCACTAGCCACGGCCCTCTGTATACAAGAATTCAAAGTCAAGGCCTACGCATTTCAAGGAACAGTAAGTTCAAGGAACAGTAAGTTCACGGATGACGCCACATGACGTACTGACATTAGACCCAACTACGTTTAATATGTGTGTCAACGCTCACTTGTCTTCTCTTCAAGTTACTGCCAGGCGACAAAATAACAGCCAGAACTCTGCTACTATCCTGGTGTGAACAGCCCTCCGGCACACGCTCGCTGATACGAATTGATTGATCATCCAAGTATTTTCGCTGCTCAAAGACATTTTGACGAGCTCACTACTTTTGATTATATCGCTGCAGTTCCGAGCTATTGCCACAAATAAGCTCCACTTCGCCGAGATAGTCCAAATTCCTATCTCGACGAAACTTCCCGTCGCGTGCCTTCCACGACCTGGAATCCGCACGGGAAATTCAAGTCTTCGTTGGAAACGAAGGCACCTACTCAATCTACGTGGACCAGAAGAAACGCTGAAGCCACAATCTGAAATCCTGCTTCCTGGAGAAATTCCCGACGCCACTCTGCCTTTCCCAGTGGGTCCCGGATCTTCGCCGCAAGATACCGCACTCCAGTAAAAGCAAGTTTTGACGACGTGCATGCTACGCCTGTCACACGGTTTTAACAACCGTCAAATCATTCGTTTCAATTGCTTGTTTCTTTTCAATTGCTTATTTAATTTCAATCGCTTGTCTAATGAATAAAAGCGCTGGTCCATTCTAATAAAGCATTTTGAGACCAAGTGGAATTTAAGACGTTTATTTATTTAACTGAACGAAAGGGGATATTTGACCGGAGTCGCTCAGATATCCACCCTGCGGGACGTTACACGTGTTTATGTTTTATAATTTATTTTTATATATTATACTTTATTTTCGGAACTAAAGTGGGTCACTTGAAATTATCAAATGGGTCACTCGGTGACCCTCGGGTCATAGGATGCCGACCCCTGCTCTAGATTATGGACATATATCCCTAAGATGTAGAGGTCTGTACCGCAGATATACCTGTTATAAGTGCGGAAAACCAGGACAACTTGCCAGACTGCAAAGGGAACATCGAATGTGTTATCTCTAAAGATAAAAAGCTAAGATGGACCATATTCTAAGAAGCAGTAAATGTACCTCCTTTACCGCGAAACTGAACAAGAAGAGAGTGAAAAATGGTTAAGTTTCTGCAAATAAATCTGGCAAAAAAGTGGGCAAGAACAAGACTTGCTAATGCAGGCAGCGCCCACTCTAGCGGTTACGTCGCCACGGACAAACAGACAAATTGCCGCCCCTTAAAATATTTATATATTTTTTAAATAAAGACATTTATTTTCATTAAAAATCAAGTAATTTTATTTAAGTTTTAATAAAATGATATATTTAGAAAGAAACATTAACATGATATATTGACAATCAAGCAGTACAAAACAGTTGTCTAAAATATATATTTTCTTTTTATGTGTGTTATTAAGGGTACCGTGCCCCCAAGTGATCTCAACTTAAACGCAACATTGTTAGCATGTTTATTCATCTCAGAAAACCTTGAAACCATGGTTTTGACGCAAATTGCTCCTTCACAATATTTTTTGCGATCAAAGTCACACCCCCTCTTAAAGGTACAAGGGGTGTCTTATTCCCGTGGGTTTTGAATTTATACTTAAACGATACAATAAATGGTGAATAAAATATGTCCATAAGCATCTGATATAATTAAAGTTGAAAGAGATCACGCTGAATGGCGACAATGTGTGAACCATTGATACACTTTGTCAAAAAAGCAGTTGCAAACTGCATATGACCACGTGGGGGGCAATAAACTAAGTTATTCACCGGAAACAAGGAAGGGACCATCTCATCAATTCCGATCAAGGGCCCATGGGTAGTGGCGGATTTGATATTTAATAAATACGTAGTTATCCATTAATTATTCAAAATAAGTAGTGTATATATTAATGCAGTAAAAATTCGAGAATAATAAAACAAAAGTATTTATGACATTATTGTCCAAGGAAAATCCACTACCCGGAGGAAAACCGGAATAATACCCGGGCCAGGATAGGGCTACAGAGATAATGTACACAACCGTGACAAGGTTGCGTAGTTAGAAATAAACTATTAAAAAACAAAAAGGAGAAAAATCAACATGCATGAAAAAACTATTTAATTAGTATCTAGAGTAACAATGGCAATGGCGTGATAAAGTATAAGAGATATTAACATCACTTACATCATACGATGTCATGTGGAAAACAATATTTAATAGGAAATTGGAATTTTCATTTTCTTTTATTAAAACCTGTAATTTCTTTCACATTAAAAACAATAACACATTAAAAAGCTTTTAATCGCGGATTTAAAGAGATTCAATTTATTTATATCTTTTAGATTTTGGGGAAGGGAATTATACAAAATTATTCCTGAAAGATAAGGGCCTCTTTGGCCAAGTGTTGTTGACACACCAGACGATGAATATTAGCCTTATTACGAATGTTATGTTCGTGAACTAGAATTTCTTCTAAAGCAGGGGTGGGATTTTAATAGTTCTGTCTTAAAAAACACGACTACTTCATAAATGTATATGCAAGGGAGAGGGAGAATATTTAATTCTCTAAATAAAGGTTTACATGAATTTCGGGGGTGCGATTTACATATAATCCGAACTATTCTCTTTTGAATTCTAAAAATTTGAATGCTCTGAGTGGATTGGCCCCAGAAGATAATGCCATACCGTAAATGAGAATATACATTTGCAAAATACACGGAGCGAGAAACATGTTTACTAACAATGTTGGCTAAAAATCGGAATGCATAGCATATTTTGCTTAGTTTGGAATTCAAATTATAAATGTGACAATTTCATTTGAGCTTGTCCTGAATATTAACCCCTAAAATTTTGTTATCTTAACTGATTTTATTTGGGTTCCGTTTAGCGAAACTGATGAAGGAGGAAGAGATTTCGTTACACTATTGCGAAATGACATGTATACTGTTTTATCAGTATTAACGATGAGACGATTTAAATGAAATCGAGACGAGAGGTTAGATAAAGCTTTTTGCGCATTGACATGTTTACATAGTAGATTTGTTTCATCAGCAAAGAGAACCATTTTGCAATCGGGCAAATGGTGGATGAATAGTTTATTTGGTCATCCTCAGGAAAAATTTTTAACTGTTTATTTCTAACTGTACGCATACCTTGGCACGGTTATGTTCACATCTGTAGACCGTACATCAATACGGGAGAAAAACCCCATCCCGGCCCCGTTTTTCCTCAAAGTAATGGCGAGAATGTTATGTAAAACTTTTTGTCATTATTAATCTCAAATTTTTACACTTTATATCTACAATTCATTCTGGAATAATAAATGGATAACTTGTATTTTATTAAATATTTTTAAAATATAAGTTAAATCCGCCATTGCCCTTCGTTGGAATTAACGGGATGGTTCCTTGCTTGTTTTCGGAGAGTAACTTATCCCTCATGTGGTGATTGGCTGTTTGCAACGGCTTTTTTTACTATTTTTATTTATTTAACCACAAAAAATGTGAGAAGTATGAGAAAATTGACTTTTTATTATGGCGCACCAATGCAAAAATTATGAAAAAAAATGTATGTAGAGTTTTATATCTCTAAACAAACGGTTAAATAAAATGGTGTACCTTTTGAGTTTTCTGCTAATTTGTTTTTTTGTTTTTTGCAAGATTTGAAAAGTCACAACTTTCATTCACGACATTGAATGACTTTGAATTAAGTTACCCGAATGTGTTTTAATCACCCACCTTTACGCAAAAATTCAGATTTCTTTACATGAAGCAATGGTCAGGAAAAATGCACTTTTTTACCTCTTGCAGGAGGGTGTAAATAATCTATTGGTCGTGGGAACACAAGTTTTTAGTTGTATGTAACACACAACGGATACTTGGTGCTGCTTTTACCAGCTACGGACTTCCAGCTCTGCTGGTTTCCTGCTTCACAGGGAGTTGTAAAGGGCGCGTCTCAAAGCGTTCTAGAGTGGTTAAGTGCAACATATAGATTTCGTAACTTTTGAAAAAAGTTTATGGAAAGTCTCTCTCTCGCAGATACCTCATTTTCAATGTAATGAACGTATTTTCTTGGGAAAATAAAGTACAAAAATGAACACATCTAAGCAGATTTTTTATATCAGAGAAGACTCTTCTTTTCTCAGGATGTATCTATAATCCATATATTGTACTTAAAAATATCCTTTGTAGAAAGTAATATTTAAAAAACTCCAATAAAATAATTAATCTTGCAATTTCCAACAGTATAATTTCAAATTACCTCAGCTACGCATCTATAAACGCTGACGAAACAGAATTTCTTAAGTTCCTCGCTAGAGTCGACCAGCTCGGAACCAGCTTCTACCCAAAGAAGCAGGTCGGGATGGCAGGTACGCGCCGGAAAGAAGTTCCGGCAATCCAGCTTTCTACGTGTGTACCCTTAGGATATTTTACCTATCTTAACCGGGGATACCCTTTAGCCATAAAAGTGGGCAACAATAAAGAATTGGATTGATTGAAAATGTAGCCAAAGTCCGATGAATAGGAGTTTGTCTCCCTCCGATGAGACCACAATTTCAACGAATTCCTCAAGCAACACTCGCACACCAAGTTCGGTCTTCTAGGCACTACGAACCGTGCTGAACCAGGGACATTCGAAGAACACATGCTCTGCGTCCTGATTCACTCCTGCACAGACTGAACACTGAAAAATCGTCATGTTTGAATTTGAAGAGGTACGCTCTGAAGCATCCATGACTGAGTCGCATAGAAATTTATTTTTCATGGGTCCCACTTAGCTACATATTGCGGAATCAAACGATGTGTCTCAACTCCACTACATTGCTTGATTCTTTCTCTAGGGGAGGTACATTCGTTTCTCAGCTAGAACTTCTAAAGGCAGCATCCCGGCTGTTACATAGACTGCGTCCTAAGTTATTATGCGATACGCATCAGCAACTCGTAAGCCAGTCTATACATTGAAGTCACCTTCCGTCGTCATTACTGGGTCTTTAGCGCGTCAGCCCAAACGTATGTGAGCTCTGATGTAATCATCAACGACAGTAGTACTCTTCTCCTCTACCTCGTACCTCCAACATTGGGCATAAGTCGAGGCAGTGTTATTCTAACTGTTGACGCTTTGGCACTTACATACTCCACCAGTTGCTTAAAAGTAAGCCGGGCGACAATTATTGACGTTAAGTATCAAAGGGACGGCTGGGCTTTCATGATTTTCGGCTCCCAGCGTGATGGATTTCACCAGCTTCCTATCCATGAGCAAAACAGTTTAAGTGCTTTGTTCTATTTACTTCAGTCCAACAGATTTCTTCCATTTCGGATCCTTTTTAGGGTTCTCACGAAGATAACTGAAATCTCCAATATTTTGCTACAATCTTGAGCCACATCATCTGCAAACGCAAATAATTTATCGCCCCTCGCGAGTACCAACCTCAAAGTGCCATTATACAATAATTCCATAGAAGGGGGCTCAACTCTACGTCCTCTGAAAACCCACTTTAATTTGGCCTCCATAGGGTCAACATCTGTAGGGTAGTTAAGAATTTTATCTGAACAAACAGTTACACGAACTAAATGTTAGTCATTGGTTACGGAAGGTGGTAACAAGTTATTTCGAGGACAGGCATGTTATACTAGAAGTAGGAACAGAACGAATAATTGCGAAGGTGGAACAGGGCTGTCCCCAAGGAAGTCATCTGGGGCCTTTGATTTGGAATATCGTACTTGACAAAGTGTTGAATATCTTCACAAGCGGATTAAAAACAATTGTGTATGCTGATGGTCTAGTTGTATTTGTAGAAGGAAATAGCAGGAAGGAGTTAGAGGAAACAGGACAAAAGGCATCAGAGACTTTGCTCCGAGCAAGTGAGTCAGTACAGTTTAAAATATCCAAAGAAAACTGTCGGAATCGTTTTCGGAATGAAATACAGATGGAAAAGCAGAAGAGAAGCAATAATTAAGACTGGGTACTGGGAACTATAGGTACTGCCATTTGGCATTGTATTACCTTAATAAAAACCTCAACTTATTTTATTTGTTATATTACATCACTTTAAAAAAATATTGTTTTAAAAAAGTTTTTTTATTTTCATCTTATTTTTTAGTATTCTATTATTTTTATTATTAGAATTTCTTTACAATTTTAATAATTAGTAATCTCAGCCACCAGTTATCTCAGAATAAAATTGTAATTAAAATACTTTTTATTTGAATAGACATCATAATATTGTTAAGCCAATTTCAGCTCAATTGGGTGAGGGGAACTGGTTTAAAACTCGGTTGCTAGATTTGGTCCATAGATACTAACAAATAAAAGCTTGTTTGAGTACTGAGGATTACACCAACAATGGAGTAATGCCTCATCTAAGGTTCAGACAATTGTTTTTTAATGTTTGTTGTTTAACCCAGCCTTTTCCCACTTCAGGTGGGGCGTTCTTCAATTGGTTTTGGCTGGGGAATACTAGGGTGCCAGATGCCCTTCCTGCCGCACCTCCCCTGAAGCGATGATTATGAATGACACGAGGGTGAATGATTATGAGTGAATGTTGTGGTGGAATGATAAGCAGGGGAAACAAGAGAACCCCGAGAAAACTTGCCGCGAACACTGCTCCGTCCACCACCTCGGATTCTACTTGGATTGGACTGGATTTGAACTGGCGTTCCCAGAGGTAGAAGGCGAGTGCTTTAGGCACTACACCATGGGTCGCCCAATGTGTGGTATATTTTATACCGACTAACTCTCAAAATTAATTCAATATAAACTGTTCAAAAGTATGTCAGATTTTCTTATGAAGTTTCTTACATAGAACATTACATTTATTCCTACATTTATTTTTGAAAATGTTTGTCATTAATAAGTAATCTAACAATGAAATTTGTACAATGATTTCAATGAACTGATGACGGGGTGTTTCAATATCTGTCACAAAATTCTGTGGGTAGTGTACGCAATTAGGGTTTCATGTGAAATCCCTCATGAAAAAGTTTAGGCTTCCATAGTCTAAGGTTACAGCTGCAATTCAATGATATTACATATATTTACATTACTATATTATGTATAACATATAATGTGAAATATAAATGCTTGTGAACAACTTATGATGGAATTTACCAATAATTTAGTGAGGTGAGAGCACAAACCCATTCTTGATATTTTAACCTCCTGCTGAGGATGTCTGGAGGTTCTGGGTTCAATCCCAGTCTGGTCTCCCATTTCATTCAATATAAAATATTTACCAGGTGGTGTGATCAACTGCAATTGAAGAGATTATGTATGTTTGTGAACCGCCACATATGGACTATATCGACTTACAAGTGAGTTCTCATGGATGGAAGTTACCTCAAGCTGGGATTGAATCTCGAATGAGATTCATGGATCATCGCAAGTTGAATAACAATTGTAGATGCGATCAAGAGGCAAACAGGATAGTTTGGTGGTAGCACACCAGTTCGCAAAGCTGAAGGTTGCAGGTTCAATTGCCATCTACCCACTCTCCCTCCAAAACATCCTGAATCTTGTGTGGTGGAGAAAGGAGAAATGAAGTAGAATCATTAAGGCAGTAAAATATACTATAAATAAAACAAGATCTGTTCATATTTAAACACTTTTTAAGTTGAGGCAAAAATACAATGACTGGTTAGTTGTTCACACACAACATGAAAAAGGTATTCAACAAAATGAATGATAAATGAAGAACATTAAAATAAAGTTATCAAACAAAACACTTCAGAATTTCTAATTTAAAATATTAATTTCACCCTCCTAATCCATTTTTTAGAGAAACAATAAATGAACATATGATTAACCCCTGAGGTTATTAAGAGACTTTGCATATCATATATGTAACAAGAGATAATGCATATAAAATAGCAATGGTCCCACATGTTCAGTACTGTAAATATTTTTTTCAATAAGATCATTAACAAAATAATTTTTAACCTCGATTACTAAAGTTCAAATAATAGTTTCCTTATTTACTATCAAAGAAGTAATAGTAATAATATTTTTAAAAAAGTGTTTCAAAGGGCCATAAAGAGGGCAAAAAAATGAGATTTCCAGTACACAAACATAAATAGAAAAGACTAACTACAAAGTAATAACAAAATTTAAGCACAAAAACTCACTGAAGATCAATGAGAAAAAAGAAGATACTCAAAAAACACAATCATTTTTATTCAGTTGGATAGTTTTTTCTAAATTTAACTTACAACTAGTGTTGAACACTTAAAACAGTACTCATTTCCATCATACAAAAACAAACTGGACTTTGAATCAAAAATGAAAGTAGACATGATTAGTTTCTTTTATAACAATGGTAAAACAGTTACTGCTATTCATGAAAATAAGAATAGGAATGAATTGACATTTTTAACTCTTAAAATACAGTATATTTTAAAAATATCTTTATGGACTTAAAAAATCCCTGTAAAAAGTGCAACTAATTATTTAGGGGAGCTAATATCAATCCGACAACTATAATGGGTGTACGTATATTCAATGAGTACATAAGTATTGCAGATTATGTCATATAATAGAACATTACAACAAGAATCAGATTTTTATGACAATCAACTGTTTAAATGATCTAATACATTAACTGGCATACATTTTTTTAGTCAACTTGAACAATAACAACAAATGCACATCAACGTCACCTAATACCATTTGATGGAATAACTATGTTGTCATATTAGCAGTCTTTGTTAAGTAGTCATAGGGAACTATTAAAATGCAATACAGACACAAAGCTCAGTTGTACAATATATTCAGTTAATTCAAATGTAAATGTATTTAAATACAAACTGATCACCATTTCCTATCCCATTCCTGGTCCTTTGTTACTACAATTTAATTAAATAGTGTGTATTAATATTTTCAATAAACAACAAGAGAAGAACTTGTCTTCTGAATTTAATTTCTAAGGCACATGTGCTTTTACGAACTACGTTTTCTCTGATTCACCACAGATCATTCTTACAATTACAATTACAATTAGTTTTTCATGTACTTGAAAAATATGTACCTGATTCACTTAAAAGATGCAATTTAATCCTCATATACAATTCTGAAATACTTGAACCATAATGCATAAATAAACTATCGTCCATTATGTCTTACACACTATAACATGATTTTTCAATGATAGCTACCTCGATGTATTACTGCAACTTACCTATGGGCAAGAATCTGAATACTGTAATGTATAATTTTTTTAGTGTATAATTAAATCTCTGATATTATTTATAAGGTAACAACATAATACTGATAGAAGTGCTCTTAATATTTACCATTTGAAAGAAAGCCACTTGCAATAGAAGAACAAAATGACCATCACTTCTTTAACAGTATTAGATAATTATTTGATTAATGGGGACCTGAGGATTATTTCTTAAATTTCCTAAATAAATAAGGATAAGTGCAAGAAGTAATTGACAGAACAAGTGTTTTTTCATTATATGCAGTACTAAACAAGACAATAGAGAAAATTGTGAATCTTTTACAAGAATATGATTAAAGCAAAATATATTAATGCCTTTTTAAGTCACACATCAACACTCCCATCATAATTAGAAAAATACTTTAATGAGTATTAATCTGTATTAATGTTTTAATATCCAAGATCTTGTACATGGATTTTAAAGACAATGGCAATATTACAATGCAGCAATGTAGTATTTAAAACTACACATATTCTTTTTTTATAAAGACGTAAAAATGCTGCTTTGAAATATCATAAAAATATTTTGATAGAAGGTAAAACATATTGTTACTGGATCTAATTTATGGATTCAGACAAAATATGATCTAACTCTTTGATGAAAGTGGTCCCACATTCAATTCCAAGTAACAAAAATTTTGTAATGTTATAGACAACAACTTATGCAACTCCTCAGATCTCTAAGAAAAAGCTTATGATCCTGTCACATATAATCAGATAATACAATCACAAATATTATTTTCAATAATACTTTGTCATATTTTATGGTCCCAATAATTCTATGTCATCATTTTTAACCTTGAATTATTCTCAAATTCAATGAAATTTAAGATCAACATTTTCCACGCACAACATAAAAGTAAGCTCAGAACTCTGTACCATGGTATTATTCAATGTAAAAGTATCCACAAAATTTGTGCTGGGATAAATGTTAAACAATATTTTACGAGATGTGAATTCCATACACACAAACTAACATAACTGCTTCAAACAGAAATACATCAGAACATTAAGTTAATTATGATTGAGTTCAAACACAGAAATACCAATAGAGATTACATCCAATAATGTAATATTCAGTAAGTTGGCGAAGCAGTTGTGCTTGAGGATTTGTTAACAACTCTTTCTCCTTGAGCTATTTCTCCACTGCGTATTGCAGTGAATTTAAGAAAAGCATCATAACCATACAACACCATAGCAATAAATCCAAAAATCTGCAAGAGAAAATTCCATAATTACAGAACAATAGTACAAGAAAAAGTTCAATTCTAGGAATGATAGAGAGTGCAGTGAATTTAGCAGGTTCATTATCACTATAGAACACCATAGCAAACTAAAAATAAAAACAATTTAAATAAAACTTCTTTATTTATTTTCACTAATGGTTTTGTTATTATAATTCAGAATCACCTCCAGTGGTTCATTAACTATTACATAACTGGAGAAACAACAACTCCAGATTTCTTATTATATGAATATTTCAAACAAACAAAATACTTATTGAAACCAAGCAAGAATTAGACTAGTTTTTTCAAATTTACCACTTTGGTAANAAAAAAAAAAAAAAAAAAAAAAACACAAGGAAAAATTACTTCATAAAAACTGACATTTAGTTTTCAGGCACTTAAATACATACCGCTGCAACTATGTTTGCTTCAGAAACATACGATAAATCTGCGACGAGAGATGCTGCCAAAAGATAAAAAAATGTCCAGATAGCACAAAAAACAAATTCCTGCAAAATAAAGGAAACTATTAACAGTTAAAACACATGTCACTTTCCATTTCAGAAACTTTCAGTTAAGAACGAAACTTACAATTTTCAACCATGGAATACGGTAGAATTTCTCAACAATGTGGAACAAATAGAACACCAACATTATGCCAGTGAACCAAAATCCTCCCATCGAAACAGTGTTGAACCATTCACCACGAGAATGATACTTGGTAATAGTGGTTAAAATACATATAAATCCCAAAAGGTTGAAAAACTGAAATCAATAGTTAAATTTTAGAAAACATATAGTTAAGATTTCTACAATCTAATTTACATATCAATTTAGGTTTATATTCTTGGACACAATTTCTTTTTCCTCTGCAATAAGTCCACAAACAAATGACACAACCTGTAACAGAGTGCATGTATCAAGGCTGATATTTATCAACCAGCAGAGACTGCTGATGGAAATTTGACAAAATGATGGTGAACAAGTCTTCACAACTACATTTTCTATTTGATAATAAGCAATAAAATATATTAACAATAATAATACCAACAACAATAATCCCATGCTATTCCATCATTGGGTGCCTCCCCAATTAGCAAATAGTGTAACGCTCACCCTCCAGTGGGTCAAAGTCAAACTCAAAGTCAAACTATCCCACAACAGGCCCCGAAGGTGCCCAAGGGGTTCGCGGAGGGTAGAGCTCCGCAATTACTTGACCTCGGCACTAGGAGGAGGAGATGTGGTCAGCATCTCGCTACCCTCCAGTGGGTGCAGGATAAAATACCGGAGATGAACCAGATTAGTTAGATAGTAGACAATCCTGAAAGTAATCCTGGAAAGTATTCACTACATTTCACGCAGGGCAGGCACCTTAACACAATATCATACACATTTCTTTCCTATCTTCCATCATCCTATATTTTATCCATTTCTTTTTTTCCCATCCTCACACCACATAGCGAAGGGTGGGGCACGTCAAGAATCTCTTGTAGTAGGATGAAAATGCTAGGGGATGGGAAACCCAGAAATAAAAATGACCACCTGGAGAGTTCTTTAGGAACAAAGCTAATGGCGCATGGAATCAGATCACCAGTACCGGCGGTCAGGGGTGCGCGAGCAGGTGCCGGGTCGTTGTCAACCGGCAACTGCAATGTTCAAGATGTGGTCCACTTGACATCTCTGACGGATAATGCCTCACGCGGAGGAGCTCCAAGATTCCGAGATCCCCTCCGTAATATTCCAACTACATCAAAGAAGGCCGAGAAGAGGAGGATGAGGACTCCCACACAATAACAACTCGTATGAGAACACCGACAGCTCACTGCGCAGATGATATATCTTTAAGACCCTAGGTGAAAAGTGGAAGAAGCTTCAGGAAAAAGAATACCAGAAGGCATTGGTGGAAAAATCCTTAAGAATTTATTCGTTGTTAACAGCAACATGTCTGAGATAATGAGGGTTTCCCCAGCGAAGGCTACAGAGGAGGCAGCTGTTTGGTTATCGGAGAAGAAAGGGCGGAAACCTCCAATGCCCTGGGTATCCTCGAAAAATGGGTAATGGCAGCGGGGAAAGCAACCCCGACGACGAAATTGACCAAGTCTAACACGCAGCTTCAGAAAAACATACATCTGAACCTAAAACTCAATCTCAATTGAGTAAGAAGAGAGAAGCGTCAAGTCCACCGTCGATTAAAGAGAGACGCAACGGGTAGGGGAAAAAAACGAGATGGATGACGTAGAACCAGAAGAGACGGGTGAATGGCAGAAACCTCCTGAGCCCCGCAAGAAAGGAAAAAGAAAAGAAAATGCTAAGGAAAGAAGCACCAAACAAATTGAGAAAATCTCTTAGCCAAGTGATGAAAGTCACGGCTAATGAAGGAATTCCCTAAGCAGATATTACAAAAAGATGAAAGAAACGGTTGACCTGAAGCAGTGATTCCCAAAGTGGGCGCCACCGCCCTCTGGTGGGTGCTGCAGCGATCCAGGGGGGCGGTGAATAACTGTAAGGGAGCGGTGAAAGCATAAAAGAAAGAAGAGAAGATTTAGAAAAATTAATTTATGTATTTCGCTCAAAACGCATAATTTTTCTTTGAACAATGTACTGGACATTGCCTCGGTTCCCGCATACTCCCTCACTTGCCTTGAGGCATATGCAATCGCGCACTGCTACTGTTCATGTGGTGCAACTGAATTGCCGTTCCAAAACACGTGAGCACTACGAGCATTGCTGCGGGCAACTGCCACTCGTTCGATTGTTGCGAAGTTAGATTGTTGTGATATTGTGACAAGTTAAAGTTAACTAACAAATAGTGCGACTAAAATTGGTGAGTATTATTTATTTATTTTGTAATAATTATACGCGCTTTACAATTAATAAAATCATGTTTATTTATTTCATTAGTATTTATATTAGTTTGTTTTTTATAAAAATATTTCAAAAAATTACTAAAAAAATATTAATTAAAAATACCTCCATAAAAATTTTATTTTTTCTACAGATAATAATGGCTCAACCAAAGAAAATATGTAGACAATATAATATCGAATATTTGAAATATGACTTTATTGAGTCGCCTGTAAACAATACATTACCAATGTGCCTGATTTGCCATAAAGTTTTATCAAACGAAGCTATGAAGCCTTCCAGACTACAAGAACATTTGACTAAAATTCATGGTGATAAAAAAGATAAGGATTTATCTTATTTTCGAACACTAAAAGAAAAATTTATTAAACAACTGACATTGGCAAAACTCTTTTCAATCGCAACCACACAAGATGGCGATGGCTTGCTTGCTTCTTACAATATATCGTTAATGATTGCCAAATCGGGAAAACCTCATACTACTGGTGAAGAACTAATTATACCGGCTATAAGTGAAGTAATACGTACTGTGCTACACAAGCCAGCATCTGATATTATCAAGACAATTTCGTTGAGTGCAAAGAAGAATTGATGAAATGGCTCATGATGTTGAAGATTCATTGTGTGGATATTTAAAAACATCTCGGTTTTCTATTCAACTTGATGAGTCAACTTTGCCAGGAAATGAAGCTTTACTTTTAGCATACGTGCGGTTGACAAAGGAAGAACAGATTTGCCAAGAATTATTATTTGCAAAATATTTGCAAACTGATACTAAAGGAGAATCAATATTTCGTGCATTGATTTTTTTTAAGAAAAAGAAATACCTCTGAGTAATATCTTATCAGTAGCCACAGATGGTGCTCCAGCGATGTTAGGGCGCTACAGAGGTTTTCTTGCATATTTAAAAAAGGAGGTGCCGAATGCATTCACAGTACATTGTATCATCTATCGTCAACATCTAGTTGCCAAAAATTTAAGTGCACGCCTACATAATTCATTACAATATGTAATTAAAGCTATCAACACAATAAGAAGCAAATCATTGAATGGCAGATTATTTAAACAGCTTTGTATTGAAAACGATGAAGAATTTAATCGTTTGCTGCTTTATACAGAAGTTCGTTGGTTGTCAAAAGGTGCCTGTTTAGATAGGTTTTATAAACTGTTTAACTCGGTGCTGGAGTGCTTGAGATAAAAATGAAGCTTTACGATCCAATTTAATTCAATCCAAAAGTGACATCGCTTACTTGACAGATTTGTTTCAAAAATTTAATGAAAGCAATTTTCAGCTTCAAGGTGATGAAGTGAATTTAATAAAAACAAAATCTCTTATCTCTGCATTTGTGACAAAACGTCTTCTGTACAAACGAAACTTTGGACGAGGGGAATTCAGCCAGTTCCCAAATTTATCAGGAGCAGAAAAACAAGATGAAGAAATACTTTCTTATCGTGAGCACTTGGATGCTCTCCATTCAGATTTTAATCAACGATTTGATGAAATTTTGAAAATGAACATACCTGATTGGATTTTGGATCCGTTTTCAAGTGCAAACACAGAAAATCTCCACAGTTACAAGAAGAACTGATGGAAGCAACTACAAATGATGAATTGAAATTTAAATTCAAAAGCGGCTACCAACAATTCTGGCTGCAAAAGGAGTTCCCTATGACTTATCCTGAAATATGGGCTGTAATTCAAAAGTTCTTAATTGCATTTCCTTCATCATATTTAGTGGAACGTGGANCAAAAAAAAAAAAAAAAAAAAAAAGAAGAAAGAAACTGATTGCAAATAATCAATCGTGGTGATTTAAGATTACTGCTGACGAAAATAGAGCTGAGGATTACTAAATTGGTAGCAGCACACAAGGTTCTTCCTTCTCATTAAGATGATTTCGAAAGTTTTAACTTTTTTTTGTATTACCTTTCTACTCTGAGTTCAATAAATAGTTTCATAATTCCAAAGTTCAATGTTTCTAATTTACACTTTTCTTTACTATATTTTACTAAAAAGGTAGAAACATTAATACATATATCTTTCTGTTCAATTGCTATTAAAATTTTAAAAAAAAATTTCCAGGGGGCGCTGAGTAATATTTTTTCTGGAAAGGGGGCGGTAGGCCAAATAAGTTTGGGAACCACTGACCTAAAGGCACACGATACAAATATTGTGTCCATAGGAAGGAAATCCGCGTGGTGCATCAAAAGAACTACAACATAGTTTCACCAAATGAAGCGTTATAAAACGCAATCGGAGGCAAGGCGAAAGTAATCACTCAACCGAAAAAAAAAGTAACGGATATTGACAAAACCATTACGGTAGAAGTAATAAAAGCAATCAAAAGAACTGCAAGTGACGGCGATTCCCTCGTGAAGTCTTGTCGCCTCAAGGAAGGATATGGCGGAATGCAACAAGCAACGATCATGTTGACATAAGGGTCGAGGGAGGGAGTGTACTCAGGTAACCAAGTGTAACATGTGTCTAGATTACAGTCATATATCCTTAAGATGTAAAGGTCCGGACCGCAGAAATATCTGTTCAAAGTGGGGAAAACGAGAACTTTTTTTTTGTGTGGGGCTTTAGGGCTCGTCAACATCAAAGGTCATTAGAGCCCTTAAAACTTGTACAGGTAGGGAAAATGCAGTTACGCACTAGGGAGAGCCAACATGACTCTCCCCGCGTGTGGGACTCGCCGAATGACTCAGCCATACCCACTAAAAACCCTCCTGAACTACAACTCAAAACTGAAATCCCAACATATCTCACTTTACTAAAAACATTTTTTTAAAAAAAGAAGAGGAAAGAGGAAAATGAAAGATACCCTAACCCTAACAGCGTCGGGATCGAAAAGAACAAGAGGTGACCAAGG